>JALIGW010000002.1:100104513-100664513 GCA_023053685.1 Diadophis punctatus similis
TCTAATTTGAAATTATTGATTTACTTTCAGACAGTGGAACAGGAGATAAATTTGTTGTATCTGTATTTCTATTCAAACCTACCCAATTTACATTAATTAAATCTATATACAAACTGTCCGAATGCCTACAGTTTCCCAAATTTTATGAGTCAGTTCATGACTGAAGAGTTCCATTCAAGGATACACATATTATGAACTACAGGAGTGTAAGGTTTTTTTTAAAAAAATATGCAAAATATATTGTATAAAAGTAAGTGGAATGAACTGGAAGGCAGAAAATGAAAAATTATGCCACATTAATTTTGGAGAATTTTCTTATCCTTAATTGCAGCAGACATAAACAAAGAGTAATGTATTTCACTGAAATCATTTGACCTTCTACTTTTTTAGTATATATAAGATTGTAAAGGATAGACTGAGACAAATGCATCTAGACTTAATTTGTAGATACGCAGGTGTTTATCTGTCCATTAATGTTTTATCTTATTAACCTTAATGCAATTTTTCTATAGTTAGCAATAGTAGTTTGGAATTAGATCATTTTATGAAGTAGAATGAATTACTTTACAAAGGTTTCTTAGTGTTTTATGCTAATTTCACAATAATGGACTTCAGTCATACAATTCTAACAGTAATAATTTTCCCTGCCTTTATAGAAATTGGAACAGAGTTGGCAATAGACCAAATGTTACTCCAAATATAAACAGCTATCAATAGCTATAATTTTTATTAACAATAAATGTTCAGTTACCATCTATAAAATGTAATTTAACAAGGCTACACAAAACCCATTAGAAATTATTAGAAAATCAGTTTTTATTCCCCTCCAATCCACACTGATAACATCCTCTTAGCTTTAATTCAAAATGGTTACGACTCTTTGTAAGATTTTTCTTTCAAATAATCTATTATACATGCACGCACACACGCACATGCACGCGCGCACGCACACACACACACAATTATGTGCAAGAAAAAATGTAAGTGAATCCACAACTCTACTAGACATAATCTATGGCAGAGGTCTTCAAACTTGGGAACTTTAAGACTTGTGGACTTCAACTCCCAGAATTCTCCAACCAGCATAGCTGGCTGGAGAATTCTGGGAGTTGAAGTCCACAAGTCTTAAAGTTGCCAAGTTTGGGGACCTCTGATCTATGGAGACTCTCCTCCAGTTAGGGGAACTGCCTAATGAAGATGACCTCACTAATCATTTTTAAAGAGCATGTCTTCATGTTGCTGCCTTCATCTAATCCTATGAAAGCATCTTAAATTCAGTTTTAGCTGTTTCAGTTTAAATTAGTGTTTCTCATCTTCTGCTAACCCAAGTCTTACCATGGATAGAATTGATAATACAACAAGAAAAATATTAGTGATGATGCCATTGGGAGTAGGGATCTACTCAGCCCTCCTTGGCCACTTTAGTTATGGGCTTAGAATCATAGACTCATAGGGCTGGAAGAGACCTTGGAGACCTTATATTATTAAATATATAATAATTTATATTATATGAATATTTATATTAATATTACCATGTTCTTTAAAACATAAGTTCTGTCTTATGCCAAGTACTCTTCAACATCTTCATAAATGATCTAGATGAGAGGATAGAAGACAACACTATGCTGGGGGAAATAGTGAACACTTTAGATCAGGGGTGTCAAACTCAAGGCCCAGGGGCTGGATCTGGCCCACGGGATACTTAGATCTGGGGCTGCCCTGGAAACAGCGAAGGACCTGCCTGCAGTGCTTCTGCCAGTGAAAATGTACTCCCGAGCTCCGTTTTTGGCTGCCACAGCCTCCTGAAACCCTCTGCCAGTGAAAATGGAGCTCACACAGCCCTCCTGAGCTCCTTTTTCACTGGCAGAGGGTTGCAGGAGCCGTGGCAGCCGAAAATGAAGCTTGGGAGCCCGTTTTCGCTGGCAGAGTGCTCGGGCCACCACAGGTGCCCTCAATAGGAGTGATGTTGAGTTGGCCATGGCCCCCCTGGCCACACCCACCCCGGCCCCCCAAGGTCAAACACAACCCTCATGTGGCCCTCAATGAAATCGAGTTTGACACCCCTGCTTGATAGACTCAAGATTCAGGAGGAGCCTGTAACTCTTGAACACCAGGCCCTATCCAACAAAATACAATTCAATGATGAGAAAAGTAAGGTCCTACACATAGGTAAGAAAAACCAAATGCACAGGTATAAAATAAGTAGTACCTAGCTTAACAGTAGTAACTGTGAGAGGGATGGTGCTGTTCTAGTACATTACCACTTAAGTATAAGCCAGCAGTGTGCTGCAGCTATCAAAAAAACGAATGCAGTCCTAGATTACATCAACAGAAGGATAGTTTCAGGATCAAATGAAGTGATAGCATTACTTTATACTGCACTGGTAAGACCACATTTGGAATACTGTATCCAATTTTGGTCACCACAATAGAAAAAAGATGTTGAAACCCTAGAAAAAATGCAGAGAAGAGTATCAAAGATGATAAGGGATCTGGAGGCTAAACCATGTGATGAATGATTGGGGAACTAGGTCTAGTCTAACAAAGAAAAGGACTAAGGGTAATATGTTAACAGTTTTAATTTTGCCCTTAACTTAATTTACTTTAACTTAATTAGCCATTATCCTTGGGAGACGGTGGTTCTGAATATAATCCAGTTTGATGCCTTGTAAGATTTATAGCATCATGAATTGCACTGGGAAGCCTGCGAGGAGCCATTGCACCTCATAAAGTGTTACACGTGGAGAAGAAGAAATGCCTATAAGTCTCCACACTGCTGCATTCTGGACCAATTGAAGCCTCCAGATGATTTCCCAGAGCAGCCCCTTATATAGCAGGTTGCAATAATCTAATTCAATCAAAAAGGTAAAGGATAAAGGACTTCCTGCAGATTTTACTCCGCTAGTCATTGCTAACTATAGGGGCCCATCTCCATTTCAATGGCTCATCGCCATTGAGCCAGTGCTGTCTAAAGATAGTTCCGCAGTCATGTGGTCAGCATGATGTTCTGAGGCATTGTTACCTTCCCACAGAAGTGGTACCTATTCATCTACTCTCATTTGCATGCTTTCGAACTGTAGGTTGGCAGGAGCTGGGGCAAGGACGGGAGCTTACGCCATTGCATGGCACTATGGGTTATTCAATTCAATCAGACATGTATTCAAATGAAACTCAGCTAACCAGAGTTCTACTGGAAGTTTCATCTTGGCTCTACTCTGACCTCCTTGAGAGAAGTGGCCAGATATATGGTACTGATTCCCAGCAGTGTTTCAGCAAATACAGAGACTGATACTATAATAACAATTCTCAAAATAGCCTAAAAGATACTTACTTTGTCTGGGTAGAATATGGAAACTAGATTATGACAGCTGTCTAGAACCCCCAAGGTAGGTGTTTCTGATGTAATATGCCACACAAAGAGAAATTTGGAGCAGGGGAAAATTAGCTGGCTGGGTAAAGAGATGGTTCAGCAAAATAATTTGCAAGCATTGGCTGGCTATCCCAGCACCAGAATTATAGGATTAAAATTTCACAAGGGGATAGATAAGCAAGGATAAACCCAAACACACAGGGTATCTGTGTATTTGGGTCATGCTAGTAAACAGCCAGGCCTGGAAAGCATTTTAGAATGCTTCAGAACTTCTTTTAAATATGTTTTAGTGGTACTTCTTTGTTACAAAGTAGTAGAAGATGCTAGTTTTTGTATACATCTTGTCATCATTCAATTGTCTCACTGGCTACCCTGCTTCCTGCCTCAGAAAAGGCTTATAGCAGTTCCTTTGTGCTGGGATTTCAATAAACTTTACCTGCAATGGGTTTGAAATGAAGTATGGCAAGCCAAGGTGCTGCAGATCTCTTTAGTTGGTACAATAAAATACAGGACACAATAAAATACAGCTAGCAAGGCCAAGAGTGCTACACATTATGCATGAGAATTTCATCAACAAATTTTCCTAAGATGTTTTTACAAGCAATTCATTTTCTATCAAACTGCATAAAAATGTTTTTAAAAATCAAGACTTTTTCAGCACAGCAAAGCTGAACATGGTCATAAGATCCACATTTACAATAGTTTTATCTGCAGTACAAAAAAGAGATGGCAATAGTAATCATATTCCACTCACTAATTGCAGAAGTGAGTGAAATTGTTTCAGGGCAACATTTGGAGAATGGAGGAGACATTTATATAGCTTGTTCAGAACATTTGAGAAAATATAATTTCTGTCTGTCTGCCTGCTTCCCAAACCTGAAGCTAGAAATATCATACATGTATTTCTGTTATATCATACTGTTTGTATTTTGATGTTAAAATACTCTGAGGTTTATAATAATGAGACACGGCATGGGAACATATTGCATAAGGAATTTAGAGCAAGGAACTACACTTGTGACCAATGACAGTTTTTCAAATACATGATAAACACCTAGAAATGGATATTTGCCTCCTGGGAGTTTATTTTTAACAAATGTCATATGATGCATAAATGTGTTTCTACTCATTGCTGAGAGATCAGAAGAAAACCAACAGCCAGCCAGTAGTATCTCTCAATTTACTCCCCAGAAGTCAAGATCTGAATACAGATGCCCGCTAAGTCAAAATTAATTCCCTATATATACAAGCTACTTTTCACTTAAACTGTCATAATGTAATCCTAAGCACACTAATCAGAGGGAAAGACCTAAACAATTCAGAGGGTCTTCTTTCCAAAGAGATGTATGTGTTCATGCTTCATAGGTAACAAGTACACATTTGTTTGCAAACATAAATTCAGAGTTCTCTGTATACAGCATAGCTCATCTTTTATTTGCATATTCCATCTGTTTAGCAATGCAAGAATGATTAATACCCCAAAAATCATTTGTATAACAGAAACTCTCATCTGTTACCTTCATTTTGTTCTGTATTGCAATCTAGCACAAAGCTAAGAATCCTGAAAACCTGCCAATAATATTTTGCTGCCTCAGCACTGTTTATAATAATGTCTTGCATGTGATTATACACCAGAAAATGCACCATAAATACATATACAGACAAGGATTTACTATGTAAAACAATCATGGTTTTATCTCCCCCTTCCTACATGAAAAGGAAGGAAGGAAGGAAGGAAGGAAGGAAGGAAGGAAGGAAGGAAGGAAGGAAGGAAGGAGGGAGGGAGGGAGGGAGGGAGGGAGGGAGGGAGGGAGGGAGGAAGGGAAGGAATCCATCTGCGATCATGATCCATTGTTATCCCTGAAGAGTAAACTGAGTTTCACTGAGAGAGACTTTAACTAAGTCTTGGATTAAGACTTTATCCAAGTAGGGGAAGCAGTTGGGAGGGGAAACCTGGGAAAGAATGAGGAACTAACTAAGAATCTTTAAGAAGACGTGAGATAGTGGAATAGTGTAAGGGATTTATGTTGGGAGAGAGGAAAGGAGCCAAAACCATGGCAGAGGGATGTGGAAGGATGAGGAGACCACGAAAAATACTATGGTAGAGCAGGTTTGTATTAACTATGGTTAAGGTTATGTTTGAGTAAAGTTGTATGCTTAGCTCAGTTAGTACTGACTCAGAGCAGTGAAGTATTTTGGTTTTATCCCACTTTCTTCTGAATTCTTTGAACCCTTCTTTGCTTGGGATAACATAACATGGAACAAGATGGATTCTGAAGAAGGCAGGAAGAGTCTGAGAAATGTAGATCAACTCAACTCTACAGATAAGTTAAACTTTGAAGGAAATGCAGTTGAATAGGAGAAGGGGTAACACATTGTACTTAACTATGTTGTCTGGCTAGCAGCGCTGATGAATGAAGAATGAAAAATTACAGGCAGCCTTGCTTATACATGTTGCAGAGGGAGAAGTAGAAGGAGGGTTTAATGCCTTGTTTAATACTGTGGCTGGAGGAGAAGCAGATAAGCCAGGGATATGTACAGTATGTTAAATGATACATTTGAAAGTTATCACATAAGAAAAAAGTTAACATGGTGAAAGACATACGTTTCAGAAGAAAAATTAGATGAGAAACAAAAGAACCACGAGTAATTGACTTAGAGCAGTCCTCTGAATCGACTATAAACAATTGTTCACTTTACAAATTTGCTTAAATAATTTTGACAATTATTGGTATATTGAATCCAGTTGAACTAGAAGAAGACTAGTTGCTTTACTTGTTTACAGACATAAAACTGAATATTTAGATATAGATACAGGAGCACAAACAAATGCATTTTCCTTTAGTGTTTATTAATTTCTGTAAAATTTAATTATCGGATTAGTTATTTATTCTGGACAAACACTGCAACTGTTGGAGAAATGTGAACAGACTTTAAATCAAAGGATTTTATTCATCTAACAAATATAGCCGTTCATCTTCCAAAAGGATTCTGGGTGGCAAACAAAATAAAAATACAGTATGTTAAAAAGAGAAGTTTAAACAGTAAACTGAATTGAGTTTTCCCATGCTAGTTCTATCAACATCTTGGCCCCAGTGCTTGGGAAACACTGTTTTCCTGAAGGCCAACAGGGTCAGAGCCAAGCATATCTCCAGGGAAGCCTGTTCCATAAGGCAGCTGGCATGACAGAGAAGGCACACTTCTGAGGCCACACCAAGCAACACTGTTTCACCAAAGCATTGTGAAGTTCAAGGAGTTGATCCTGAGGTTAAAGTTGTTCTAGGAATGAAAGCAGCAGCTAATTAAATCTAATACAGTACTGGCAAGAAATGATGACCTCATAGATGCTGTACACCTCCACTTGCACGATCATAATTCAACTGTTGTTAATAGAGTGGCTATTTTTATCAGCTGCTATCTCAGTCAGAAAGGAAATATTATTTTTAATCTCATGCTATTGACAGTTTTTACCAGTTCTTTTATCTTTATTTGATCTTTGGGAGAGGGTGTTCCTCTACCTTTATTTGTTCTCTCTCTCTCTCCCTCCCTCCCTCCCTCTCTCCCTCCCTCCCTCCCTCCCTCCCTCCCTCTCTCTCTCTCTCTCTCCCTCCCTCCCTCCCTCCCTCCCCCTCCCTCTCTCCCTCCCCCTCCCTCTCTCCCCTCTCCCCTCTCCCCTCTCCCCTCTCTCTCATATACATATTTGATTGATTGTCAGGGGTCAACATACACCTACCATAACTAAACATAAACTCTTAACTAAAAGATGACTGTAGCTTTAGAAATATATTTTGAAAAAATAGGTCAGGTCACAGTTCAATTATATTAAATCTGCATGTATCTCTAGGGGCTTGTACCTCAGGAAAAATTATTGCTGTGAGAACAAGAAAAAACTGGAAAAGTACTTAAATGAATAGAACAGGTGTCAATTATAAATTATAAATCAACTGTCAGAGTATGTAAAACCTATAATCATCATGGAAGAAAAAAATCAGGAAGTAAATTGATTGGACAGATCCATTATTTCCAAACAGTCTATACAGTGGTTGATTCTGTGCAGGCATTAGCATTTTTTTTCCAGGTTAGGTACTGTTTCACTGCTGGTGAATTTACATACTGGTGTTGGTTGATGGCATGCTGGCAGGAAAGGAATGAATGAATGAATGAATGAATGAATGAATGAATGAATGAATGAATGAATGAATAAGTGAATAAATGAATAAATGAATGAATAAATAAATAAATAAATAAATAAATAAATAAATAAATAAATAAATAAATAAATAAACAAACAAACAAACAAACAAACAAACAAACAAACAAATTTGGTGGACCTAGAGAAAGAAAATGGGTATGTTGTTTATTACCTTGACTGTGAAAAGCACAATATCATAGAGTACTTTTCTATAACTTCAAAGGCTTCAAAGGTAGGCTTAAAATGAAGAGCAAATCTGAATGAAAGCAGAAGTTAAGAATTAGTGAAAAATTAGACTTGGGGTGCCCATTGCTTGTATTTATAAAACATGGTATAAAGAAGAGAAATTTGTCAGCTATCCAGAAAGCACGATGGGGGAAGAAAACATGAAAATGGTGCAGGAAACATCATTCAGTGAAGCAGTGCTAAAACGGAATGCTCAGCAACCTCCAGGCAGTGTTTATATTTACTAATAGCAAACCACATGAAGGCAACATTCAAAGCCAGTATTGGGGAGCTGCAGTGATTTTGTAAATGTCATGGTATTGTTAACAAGTGTACCTTCAATGAAACACTGAGTGCACCTATGGAGGAGACAGACCGTTTCATTGATGATGCATGACTCATACTGTCCCAAATTTACAATGCTGTGGAGACTGGTGCGTTCTGGTTTTCAGTTCCCTCCCAAAGGTCAGACACTTGAACATAACAGATCAATAGTAGGAATAAAAATCGGCAAGGAGTGGCTCTTGTGTTCTTTTTCTGCAAATGCCAATGCACAGACACTGTTGGCAAGTCTCTTTGTCCAAGAATGCTGAAAGACATCATGCATCAACTGCCAGTCATATATTATAATTCACCAAATGCATGGTTTACGTCATCAAGATTGTGTTTTCAGTTTTTCTGTGCCAAAAATCAGAACGTGTCAAAATGAGACACTGAAAATATAATCTGAAAACATAAAGCTAAATCCTGATAATGCTCAATCAATCAACAAAAGCACAAGAAATGTGTGTATTTTTTTGCCTCAAAATATAACTTTAGTGACGCATCCCATGGACCGGGCGTCATTTTGGTAACTAAAAGACTTTATAGGAAGTCATGTGATGACTGTGTTGAAGAATGAATCTGATCAAGAAAGAAACACAAGAGGGCATGTACTTCACAAAGCTTCAGGAACTATAATTTTGCTGCATTGAACAGCAGTCTGAATTATAATATTGGCACATGACTGGGATTTTTTTTTTATATGGAAGAAGATCTGCAGTCTAAGCACACACAAGACTACCCAAGAAGCATACAGAGAGCAAGAAAAGACTGTGCCCCACAATAAATGAAGGTAATCCTAGTTATTAGACAGTGACTGAGGTAAGATAGCCACAGAAGCGAGGAAGGAGAGGAAAAGAAGGAAGCCACGAGGACATGAAAGAAGAATTGCCAGTCCCCTAAATAAAATTGTTGCTGAGATCCCATCACAAATAAATGCAGTAAAATTTTTGACAAAGGAGAGGCATTGGATTCATATTATTCTGCAGGTGCAATTCATTTAAATTTTTTTTAACTTACCTCTCTTGGATACACCACTTTGGAACAGTTCTGTGCTCAGCATCTTTCTGAATACAATCAAAGAGGGCCCCATATTGATTTCTACAGGGAGGCTGTTCCAAAGAACTGGTATTCCTATCAAGTAGCAGACCCTCCTGGCCTCAGCTTTCTTTACCACCCCAGAATGAGACATTAGGAGCAGTTTGGGGCCAACTCTGGCTGGAGCAACCATATGTACCCAGGTGCAAAGCCATAAAGGGCTTTAATAGATCAAATGCAGCACTTTAAATTGCATCCAGAAGCCGGTGAAGCACGTTGTAATGTGCTTCCAACAGCTGGTGCCAGATAACACATTGGCTGCTACATTGGGGACTAACCACTGGTGTAAAATTCTTTTAAAAGCAGCCCTAGATGACACTCATGGCAGCAGTCTAACTGGGTGGCAGTGAGGGCATCAGTCATGTAGTGAGTCCTCTTGCACAAGGCTACAACAGATACACCAACTGAAAGTGGACAAAACCTCAGGTAGCAGGACCCATGAGTCTAGAATCCCCATATTGGAAATCTGCTTTTTCAGAGATGGGTGCCCCCCCTCCAGAAATAGCAATGGCATCAAAGGAGGATCTTAACAGAAATAAATGCCTCCATCTTCTTTGGCTTCAGTTTATCCTGTTCTATCCCATCCAGATCCTAACAACATCTAAGCACTGAAAAAAGACATCAACAGCATCCCCTGCTGTCCAAGGTTTCAAAGATAGAACTTTCAGAGACAAAGGTTTAGTATTAAAAGTGATTTTTGCCAGAAAGAGAATGTTGTAGGGAAAATAAAAACATATTAAAATTATTAAGACAATTTAGCTGTGCAAAACTGAATGTTTAAGAATCACACAATGACTGTATCAAAAGTTACACCTTTGAATTGATAAACAAAATCATGAAGTTCATTTGGGTACTGAATTTTGTAAGAGAAGAGCTAAAGATGCTGTTTAATGATTTGGTATGGATAGATATATTGCTGTATGTTTATTCCCAGACTTTTAGAAATACCTGGAATATCTGCATGAAATACTATTTGCCTGCAAGCAAGAACTGGTGGCGCCACAAAATAGGCGAAGTAATAGAAAATGAATAAGCTAAAGTGCTCTGTGAATATAGAATTCAAGCAGACGGACAGATTAGATGCAATCCCAAAACAACTAGAGCACTATTTGAACACCATTGATATTTACAAAATCACCATCAAAATCAATTGCAAAAAGCAGTTTAAATCTTACAATAGCTTTATCACCATGAAGCAACCTCTCTGTCTGTCTCAGGTCCTTGGGGAGGACTAGATATGCTGATAAAAATGCCAAATGCAGTCTAAACATCTGAATGACTGAATGCCCAACAACAACAAACAACAACAACAACAAACAATTTGTGGAAGAACATGTGATGCCTATAAAAGGAAAAATTGAGCTATTTGAGTTTCAGAAGAGAAACTATCGCTTCGTGGTGAAACTTAAAATTAAATAAATTCAAAATTTTTGGAATTTCTTATTTATTTTATTTTGATTTTATTATTTACTAGCTAAATACCCGTGCTCCGCTATGGAACTATTTGATCAGGCTTGATAAATCGACACTTACAGCTTGAAAATTAATGAGTAGTTATGATCGGCCTCTCCTATCCCCTTATCTCCTCAGGCTTGCCCCACAGAAGCCTCTCCTCTCCTAGCCCCTTCTCTCCCTCAGCCTTGCCCCACAGAATCCTCCCCTATCCTACCCCCTTCTCTCCCTCAGGCTTGCCGCACAGAGGCCTCTCCTCCCCTATCCCCTTCTCTCCCTCAGCCTTGCCATACAGAAGCCTCCCCTATCCTATCCCCTTCTCTCCCTCAGCCTTGCCCCACAGAAGCCTCCCCTATCCTACCCCCTTCTCTCCCTCAACCTTGCCCTTCAGAATCCTCTCCTATCCTATTCCCTTCACTCCCTCAGCCTTGCCCCACAGAAGCCTCTCCTATCCCCTTCTCTCCCTCAGGCTTGCCCCACAGATGCCTCCTCTATCTATCCCCTGCTTGCTGCTGTGAAAGTAAAACTGAACCTGAAACTCCCCTCCTCTGCTTGTGTTTTGCATTTGGAACATATTTCTTTTCAGGTGGGTAGGGGGAGTAGAACTCCTTAGCATCAGAGGGCTGAGCACCTAGAAGCCATGGCAAATTTCAAGTTTGTTGGCCTTTAACAGATTAACAGAGTTGGAAGGGACCTTGTAGGTCATCTAGTCCAATCCCCTGCTCAAGCAGGAGACTTTACACCATTTCTGAGAAATGGCAGTCCAATCTCTTACTGAAAGTCTCAAGTGATGAAGCTCTCACAACTTCCAAAGGCAAGCTGTTCCATTGGTTGATTGTTCTCACTGTCAGAAAGGCTTTATGGTTCTGGAGATTTCCTGATTACGGTGTGAGTGGTTTTTGTTTTTATATATATAGATAGCCATCTTCTCCACGGCAGAACATCAGAGGGTACTGGAGAGCATCATAGGCATGGTGCATCTCACTGATTTGTAACAACCTGTTGTCTCTGCTGTGAAGCACGATATCTCTCTTCTCAAAATCCTGGCCGACAATGAGAACAACCACTTCTGTAATTGTGGGGGCATTGAAATGACCTTGGTGCTGTCCAGAAGGCTTCCTATCAGCATTAATAACCACTTGGAAGTCCTTGTGGCCCTTAGGAACAGAATCAACAGCAGCCTTAAGTTCCAGAATATACTTGTGTTCACGCAGCAACTTCTGCAGTTGGCTAACCAGTTGTGGATTAACGCCTGGGTAGATTCCACAACGGATGTCCCTCTCATTGTCATCATCACCAACAAAGTATATCTGGAGAAATGAAGGCTGCTGCTGAGGCCCCGCCATGATACTCCCTATCCTGTGGTAGACCTGCCCCTGCACTTTGAATGTTGGCATAAAATTTCCCTCCTTCACCTCTCTGGCTCCAAAAGACATCATTTGGAAGCATCAATTGTACTTCCGGACAGCAGAAAGAAAGTGCTTTGCCATTGGATGCTGGTGGGTGAGAAGGCTGTGTAAGGGTTCAGGGGAGGGCTGAAGGGGAGGGAGGTGGACTTTACCGCCACTGCAGCACATCCCGGGACTCTCATCCTGCCATTTTAGAGCATGGCACCAGGCACAGGGTAACCAGGGTCCGAGATCAACAACCTTGTCCCTGGAGTAATCAATCTGAGGTTCATATTTAAAACCAGACAAATACTTATTAGTCCAAGGCATTGATCTCATTTGTGACTGATTAAAGTAGGGATTATTAGATGTATACTTTTTTACAGCCTGTCTACTGACTTGGGGATGAGTTTGAAGATATTTGTGTGCAGCTTCCCTTACTTGTGGTTTCCTAATCGCATCGGTAAATCTTTTCCTGTGTTTTTTGCCTCTTTTCCCTTTAACTGATGTTACAGTAGAAGGAACAGATTCATCTGAACTGAGGAGGAAAATAAGGGGGGAAATTCTGCCTCTGCCTACCAGCATCCATCGGTATTCATGTGACTAGCGTTCTGTCAGTGTGTGAAAGAGTTGAGGGGTGTTTGGAAACTCAAACAGTATTTGCTGTGTGAGCAAGGAGACAGAAAGGAGCTGGGCGTGGCTTAGCTCAACTGTTCTGTAGTAAAGGTGCTTGCTGCTGTGAAAGCAAAAGCAAAACTGAAACTCCTCTGCTTGTGTTTTACATTTGGATCAGATTTTTTTCAGGTGGGGAGGGGGAGTAGAACTCCTTAGCATCAGAGCGTATTAATAATAATATAGGAAATACTAATGCTCCAATGGTTATTTTGAAAAATAATTTCTTAGTGAGCACCTAGAAGACAAGAGGAACATATGTGGCAAATTTCAAGTTTGTAGGCTTTACGGTTCTGGAGATTTCGTGATTAATGCGTGAGTGGTTTTCGCTTTTATATATATATAGATTTTATTGTATTTATTTATGGAATTGTTATATCTAATTAGTGAAACTGTTACAATGCCTTGTCATTTTATTTTTGTGGGTAATAGAACCCCTGAAGAATAATAAGCTTGGTTCAGAGGAATGCCGATTGTTTACTAGAGACTTCATACTTCTTCCTATTTTGTTTAACCAAAGAGAATTATGGATAAACAGTACAAACTCAGTGTTATTGATGATATAAATATTTTGATCTTTTGGTTTATAAGTCACCAATTCAATTTTTAACAGTGCAGCTTTTAAGAACATGCTCACCAATAACCACAATCTTGCTAAAGCGTTAAGATGATCAAGAGAACACATTAGAATAATTGAATCTGAGACCAGAAAGATTATGATCACTGTTTCCAAGTTTTACTTCTTTTAGAAGTAGAAGATAATGTTTACATAAATAAAATGGATTTTGGAGGCCTGATAATGTAATCAACTAGTATAAAACACCATGACTTTATTCAGTTCAAATTAATGATGGAACTACAGAGGTAAAAATGCAGCGGGTTTTTTTGCAGATAAGGTGCAAAATTCAGAATTAAAGAAAGAAAGAAACAAAACAAGTGATACAAGTGTGATGGAATTAATACAGGTCAGGATCTCAATATTAAATCCATATAGTCTTCAAAAAGCAAGCTGTGGGAAACTTCTAAGTTGAAAATAGTTGGTTACAACTCTTTGGAAATTTTTGTGTGTAAATGGCAAGCACACAATTATTTGTGTGTGTAGTTCAGCTGCCATTGACTGTGACCTATCAGAGTTTATTGCATAAAAATCAAAACCAGAAGGACACACAGATGACTGATTCAGCTGGATTCATTAACTTCTTTATAAACATAGTAACATATATATTTACAATACCACAAGTAGATTATTTCTTCAATGTAGCAACAGTTATAAGCAGTTTCATTTCAGCAGAGCAGACAAGCCCAGAGTGGGCTGAGAGTACAGAGTGGACTGGAGAACAGAGTGGACTGAGCCATGCCCAGCCTTAAGCTTACATTTTCATTTTCGATTCTCTGCACAGATTCAGAAGTGTTTAGCTCCCATTGGCTGACTTAGTTGCTATGCCTATTCATTGGCTGACCTTGTTAACATGGTTCTCCCAGTTCATGAATATCTTAACACTCCTCCCTTCATGACTGGAAGAGACATAAACCCAATTAATGTAGTATTCTTCCCATGATGCACTCCACCCAATGGCTTGGTCATTATGTCTGCCAAATTGTCCTCTGAAGAACGGTGAAGCAAGCTAATCAATTTACATTTTATGGCTTCCCTGACATTACAATATTTAATGTCCACATGCTTGCTTCTATTCTTTACTCTGTCACCTGTTGCCATTTTAATGCAGGCAGCATACACCGTTACAGCTTCATTTACCTTTACATTTAAATCCTGTAACAGCTGTACATACCAGCTGTACTTTGTCTGAACAGAGTTCAGACAAAGCAATAAATTCTGCCTCTGCAGTTAAAATGGCGACAGTTGTCTGCTTTCTGGACTTCCAACCAATTAAAGCTCCTCCAAACAATACTACAATCCCAGATTTGGACTTTCTGATTTTTACATCATTTGCATAATCACTATCAACATAGCATTTCAATTTTAATTCTTCAGAGACCTGTATTTGAAGACCCAAATTCACAGTTCCCTTCAAATACCTAAGAATCCTTTTTACACCCATCCAATGCAATTGCGTTGGTGCAGCAGTAAAGTGACTCAAAATGCTTACTGCACAAGCTATGTCTGGTCTGGACCACTGTGACAGATATAACAGACTCCCTATTGCTGACTGATATATCTCTTGATCACAAGCTTCACTTTCGTCCTCACCCAAACTATTATGAAAATCTGTGCTCATAGGTGTTGGAGTAGTATTACAATCTTTCATGTTACATCTCTCCAACAACTGTTCAATTTTTCTTGTTTGACTGAGAACATAACCACCTTTCTCAGTCTTTTGTATCTCTTCACTGAGATAATTTTTTATTTCTCCCAAATTCTTCTCAAATTTCAGAAGAAGTTCAAATTTCTTCTCTAACTTATTAGCAAATTCTTTTACCTGTGATACATCCTTTGCAATGAAGCAAAGATCATCCACAAATGCTAATAGTTGACAATCTTCACCTTGTAACTTTCCAGTGTACACGCAACCATCAGCCTTGCAACTCTTGAACCCAAGACCCTTCAATGCCTTATCTAGACATATATTCCAATTCCTGGCTGACTGCTTCAGCCCATAAATGGCTTTGTTTAATTTATACACCATGTTAGACTTTTTACTTTCATACCTTGGTGCTTGAACCATGTAAATTTCTTCCTCTAACTCAGCATTGAGGAATGCAGTGGTTATGTCAAAATGCCAAATTTTATGGCCATGTGCCACTGCCAACGCTAGTGCAAGTCTGATGCTTTCACTCTTTACAGTTGGTGCAAATACCTCAAAATGGTGCACATTTTTTAGCTATGAAAAACCTTGTGCCACTAACCTTGATTTATATTGCACCTCATTGTTGGGCAGTACTTTCTTCTTGTATACCCACTTACATCCCACAGCTTTGCTACCCTGTGGCAAAGTCATAGATGTGAACACTCTATATTCACCCATGGATTTCATTTCCTTGTCCATGGCTTCTTTCCACTTTTCTTGTTCAACTTTAGGTAATGCCAATACTTCTTTATAGTTTCTTGGCTCATACCATATATTACACACTCTAACTTTACTTGCAGAATACCTGTCAGGTGGAATCCCCTTGTTCTATCACTCTGACCTGCGTATTGACTGCTCCTGTGTGTCAATCCTTTCTTGCTTCATATCCTGTTCAGCCTCTCCTCCCTGAACACTGACACTGTCACTAAGTGAGTTACCATAACTAAATGAGTTACTGTCACTAAGTGGATCACTGCCACTAAGTGAATCATTCCCAAAATTTGCAACAATTATGTTCCAATTTTGCTCTGCAAAACTAGCAGACCTGGAAATCACTATTCTCTTGCTCCCATCACTAAAATGATAGCTTTCGAGCCTGGCTCATAGCCCATAAACCTGACCTTTCTAGCCTTTGGTTGTCCCTTTCTTCTAATTGCCTTTGGAATATGAACCCACGCAGTACTTCCAAAAACTCTTAAATGTGCCAGAGATGGTTTTCTCCCATATAGCACTGCATATGGAATATCATTAATTGAGGAACTGCACAGCCTATTAATTAAATAATTAGCAGTCAATATGGCTTCACCCCAATATGACCTGCTCAGACCAGAATTCTCCAGCAGTGAGTCTTTCATCGTTTGTAAGACTACATTCCACCATTCAACAACACCATTCTCTGCTGCTGTGTACAGATTTGTGCGTCTGTGTTTTATTCCCAACTGTCCCAACCACTGTTGAAAACTCATTGACATGAATTCTGAACCTCTGTCAGTTTGCAACTGACATACCTGTTGTTTATATCTTCTTTCTACGAAGCTTACCCATTGCTTAAACTTCTGTAGCACCTCTGTTACTCTTTACTCTTTAGTAAATAGCAGAACCCAAACCTGCTGTAGTCATCTACAATGACCAGCGTAGATGATTTTGATTACATCCTGACCAGTGGTGGGTTGTAAATAATTTTGCTACTGGTTCGCATGCGCGCTTGTGCAGAAGCATACCGGGTGGGTGGGCGGAGCCTCCCACTGCTGGCACTACCAGTTCTAAGAACCGGTCCAAACTGGGAGCAACCCACCACTGATCCTGACTGTATTTTGAAATATTTGAATCCTTCATATTTAAGCAGGGCAAAGGGATCAATGGGAAAGTTGAGGACAATGATATGGCCCGGAGAATGTTACAGAAAGCAAAGAGGGAGAGAAGAGCCAGCGGCAGGTAGAGTCAAGTGAAGAAAGCTAAGGGTCAGGAAATGCAGATAAGAGCTATGGGGAAGAAGCTGGGTCAGTAAAGCAATGCAGGGAAGAAAGGACTGGCCTCAGGCTTTCTGTAGGCATGACTTGAGATCTCAGGAAGAATGCATCTTTCTGAATGGATCCCAAGAATCTGGGTTCAGGGTGGGTTGTTGTTGTTTTTTTTTTTTTTTGCAAATTACTAGAAATTTGTTTTGTTTTGCAAACTACTAGAAATTCAGGTAAATCATTTGCAATGTAATGGCAAATTAGCTATTTCCAGGATCTATCTATCTATCTATCTATCTATCTATCTATCTATCTATCTATCTATCTATCTATCTATCTATCTATCTATCTATCTATCTATCATCTATCTATCTATCTATCTATCTATCTATCTATCTATCTATCTATCCATCTATCATCTCTCTCTCTCTCTCTCTCTCTCTCTCTCTCTCTCTCTCTCTCTCTCTCTCTCTCTCTCTCTCTCTCTCTCTCTCTCTCTCTCTCTCTCTCTCTCTCTCTCGCACAGTGGTTCCCAACCTGGGGGTCAGGACCCCTTTGGGGGTCGAACGACCATTTCCCAGGGGTCACCCTGGCATTCTCAACTCCCCCCCCCCACTGCCACAAGCCTGGCCATATCGGCTCAACTTGCCCGAGCCCTCCGATTGGTCGGGAGAGGTGCCATTCGGTGAGAGGCGTTTGTGATGCCTGGCGGCCGAGCTAAGGGGCGGGGCGTCGCAAGATTGTGTGCTGGAGAGTACAAGGCGGTGCTTAAGACATCTGTGGCTGCCCCTGTCTCCTGCTCACAGCGGCAGTTTCTTCCCGCTGGTGTCGAAGGGAAAGGGAGTCACGGGAGGGAACGGCCAGCCAACAACCACTTAAGTTTCACAGCGCACGATGGCAGGAAGGAGGACAGCTGGGTCGGATCCAGTGGAAGATGATATTCCTTGTGCTCTTGCAAAGACACGCCCGAGAATTTCTGATCTGGCATAATTGCATATTGTTTTTGTGATTAATCGCTATGCTTTAATTATGTTCAATTTGTAACAATGAAAATACATCCTGCATATTATTTACATTACGATTCATAACAGTAGCAAAATTACAGTTATGAAGTAGCAACAAAAATAATTTTATGGTTGGGGGTCACGACAACATGAGGAACTATATTAAGGGGTCGCGGCATTAGAAAGGTTGGGAACCACTGCTCTAGCAAATGGTTAGGAACACAGTCAGTTTTCTGATGCAAAACATCACAACATGAAAATTAGTAACAAAATGGATAAATAATACCACTTTTGAGAATTGAATTACCCCAGTATATAATATTTTAATTTTAGTTGATACATATAACTGCATGTTTTACAGTAGTCTTAATATTTTGATGCATTTATGCCATTGTTAATAAAATGTGTTTTTGTATACTTATGGAATGCTATTTATATGTTTGGGCATTGTTTAATTAATGGACAGGTTTCTTAGTTAGACAAATGAGTTAGTTTGAAGTTTTCTTAACAGCAAATTTGCTCATTCAAAATTTAAGCCTCCTCACCATGCAACATATTTTTCTTTCTAAACTGCCTATGAAATCTTCATGGTGTTTTGTCTCAAAAGAATAGACTGGGTTGGGCTTGAATCTTATATTTGATAAAATTCATTGGGAATGGTGACTCTAAAGAACAGACAATAAATGATATTTATCAAGGGTACCTTAGAAAGACAGTAGCATTATCTCTCCAGTGTATACAGGCAGGTCAAATAATTGTGCAGTCAAACTGGCAGTGTTTGGCCCAATATATGAAATATATAAGACCCAGGATCAACTGCCTCCTACTATCACCACCACTAATAATAAAAACAGTTTTGATCTAACCAGCAGAGCAAGGGAATACTTAATATTTCCCTGCATGAACTGTTTCCCCATTCATAATCAGTTCCAGCTGCTTTTTCTACATAATAAAAATGTGTTTTTTCTCCATCTTTTTGTCTGCAGGGGAACAAGCAGTGTGAGAAAGGCAATTTTGATTAGAAGATGGCTTGTGGATAAAACTATTTAGCATCTCTTATTTTTCTGCTGATGTTACCTTGGGAAAATTTGCAGCAGTTTTAATACCTTTGCTTTTACAGTTCAGAGTTTCAATTTTTAAAACTTTGTATCCATCTGGTTGTGGTTTATAAAAACATGAGCAATCATTTATACAATTTACAGCTAGATGGCAGTAAAGAGCAACAGTTTTCTATATCTCCTTGCTGCCCTCTTGTAGTCATCTAATTTTATGCATCTGATAAATGACAATCTCTCCCTATAAAGATGATTTTTGCAGGATGGTGATGGTGGTAAGTGCTGCTGTAAAGAAAAATGGTTGTGTTGCATTATGACTTTGTTGAAAGATTTGAGAAGAGAGGCAACCAACCTCAATATCAATATCTTGCAGTTTCTGAATTGCTCATTGGAAAAATAATTATTATGAAAGTAGAAATTACAGACCAATACAAATGCAACAAAACAAAACAAAAAATGATTGTGCCTCTCTTCTCTAATGCTACAGGTACTATATTTTCCATACACTGCCTCCATCCTTCGGTTCTGCCCATTATATGGGTAGCATTTTGAGAAAACTTTATGATTTAGGAAACAGGACACTAGAGGGAACTAAAGATTCTAAGTACTATGGAAGGGGGGGAAATACAAGCTAACTGGGGCTTACAAAATGACACTACAATTCATAAGATTGGAGATAATAACTGAGATCTTTGAAGAATGGAGCCAGAAATTAGTAGCTACAATATCAATAGTGTCACTAATGATGTGTGATTCTATGGATAGATTATGTTAACATATATCAATGAGGGAATGACAGATGTGGAAGAAAACAAGAAAGAGAAAGCACAGAAGTGGAATTATAAATGGCAGGCCAAGAGAATGAATTTGAAAAAGACAATTTATTATATATGTAAAAGAAATTGGCTGTTAGTTTAAAATTTTAAAGTGGAAATACAAATGACAAACCAAGAGAATGAATTAGATTTTTTTAAAATTAGATCTACAAAAGAGGCTTGTTAAACTATTGAAGAAGACTATACAATGGAATAAAGAAGAATTGAAGAGAAATCAAATTTTATGACAATATTTGAATGAACTAAAAAGTAAGACTGTTAGAAGTAAAAGAAAGGAATATAAAATTGATTTGTTTGATCAAGGTTAAAATAAGTCATTTACTTGCAAAATTCTGGCAAACGTTTATGGATTTTTTTTTTGCTGATACCAGGATTGAAAAGTTGATGTTTTGTGGATTTGCTTATAGATAAGGGGTGGGATATGGGGTGAAGAAATATCTGTAACTTTATAGAGGATGGAGAGTTACTAAATTCATTTTGTAATGAGGATTGGAAATCACTTTTTTGTATATTTCTTTACCATATTTTTTCTTTTTCTTTCTCTTTCTTTCTTGCACTTTTATTCTTTCTTACTATTTTTTATTCTTTGAGGTTAGTTTGTATTAGTTTTTACTATGATAATCAAAAATTTTAATACAAATTAAAATTATACAAAAATATTTATGGTTATTTTATGCATATCCCTCCTTTCTCTATGGGCTGCCTTTAATTATTTTATTAAGTTATTTATTTGATGGGTAAAATTGGAGGAAAGGATATGTTCAGCTATTCTAGCCTCCCTTATTTTGCTGCCAAATGCTGGTGAATATTCAGCTCATGCATCCACTCATCTCTTAATTCTTTTGATATGTTCTTACATCTTTACACAGGTAACACAATATACACATATTTTTCCTAATATTCTCAAGTAATACTGCATTTCAATTATACACCAGTTTTGTATTATTTCCTAAGATGCTTAGATAGGTTAGCTGATACAATATTTCAGATAAAAGAAATTTCTACTCCATCCATTCATCATGTCTGCTTGCTTCACTGCAAAGAAGGAGTGCATGATTGTTGCCTCCCTTTCCACTCATGCTGAGAAATGATGAGAAGTGAGACTTTGCATCTCTTCTTCATCAAATCCCTGAGTCACAGTGGTTTTGGCTCTCACGTTTGATCAAATCACCCTTGTTCTTCACATGCACTGCTGTTCACAAGGATAACTATCCTGAACCTCCGTCTTATCAGAAAACAGCAAGGGTTCCTTATAAACTCTGGAATGTCTCTTCGGCGGCTATTTGGAACTGAAAGTTCCCCATTGACCTAATTATTAGTTTATTTTGAACCACAGGGTTTTTTTTTTCAGCACTGCAGGCCCTTGGCCAAGGCTGGATAATCCTTCATGAAAAGAACACTGATTCCCCTAGACATGCCACAGATAGGCAAGGGGGCTCTCTAAATCTTGCATTAGATCTCCTACAGTTTCAGTTAGCCCAAAGCTGTTGATACACTGCTTTTTTTTTAATCTGCTTCTTAGGAATTATCGGTATTCTTTCCACAGTGTTGATGTTCCTGATGCTACCAGTATCAAACTCCTGCAGACTTTCCATTGGCACACAGAAGAGCAACCCTCAAATCAGAGTTACGTCCTTCTGAGATGCATTCCTTCCTAAGGCCTGGTTTTTACTTGTAATGAGCTGAGAAGGATACATTAAAGCTGTGAAGAAACATAGGAAGAATCAGTGGTGGGTTCCTACTGGTGCGGTCCACTCTACCGCACCAGTAGCGGCCGACCGATTACGCAATTTACGCGCAACATCTCCGGTGCCGTCTTCAACTGTCTGTTGCATGTCGCCATCTTTTTTCAGAATTTTTGGGCTTTTTTTGCTTCCTGTGCATGTGCAGAAGCAAAATCTTGCGAGGGGACGTGCGCGAGAGATTTCGGCGATATTTTGCTTCCACACATGTGCTGAAGCAAAATTGTGCGAGGGGGCATGTGCATAGCGAGCGCACGCATGCACGAAACATGGCAATGCACGTGCAGCGCACTGGTAGTGAGGTACGAGAGCAACCCACCCCTGGGAAGGATATATAGGAAATGCCCATAGTGGATTGGAGATGGGGATGCCTAAAATCAGGGTAGAAGTTGGAGGCTGATGGTTAGTACTGGCTGAAGATCCCATTTTCCCTAACAGGCTTTCTGCTTCTAGTTGATGGTCTCTCTTCAAACTAAAAAGATACCATAGAATAAGAACTGCATCATATGGAATCTGAAGAGCATTTTCAATGTCTCAAGGTTATGAATAGTGACAATCAGTAACTGAAACATTACATAACATGGAGAATCAAGTTGAAATCAACAGACTGTCACATAGCAACTCAACTAGGATTGCAAAGATTATTTGAAAATTGGCAAAACACTTAAATACGCTTAGCTTTGGATAATATATACAGGCAACCATCTTAAATAGATAACCTTGGATGGTTAACCAAAAAAGCCCTACACACATACAGACACATCCACACACCTTAAAACACAAAGTTGAAAATCATCCTAATGAACTCATAATACATATTGGGCCCAATTAACAGTTTTCCAGTTCTCTTAGGGTTTGGGGGGCAGAGATCCTGGGATCGTGACTGAAACAGAAAATTTGCCACTACAGTCTTTGCTATTCTGAAGACCCACAACCAACGAACAATAAGCGTAGAGGGTGGGGTGGGTCTTCCAACAGTCCAGGGGTGGGTTCTGACTTACTTTGCTGCCACTTCACTTGTCACGTGCCGCGTGGGCGCACACACACATGCATGCACAGTGCTAAAAACTGAGCTTCTGCGCATGTGCAGAAGTGAAAAACAGCTTCTACACATGCGCAGAAGTGAAAAACAAGATGGCGGCACCTATGGCACCGTTGAGAGAGCCATTTCGGGGGCATGTCCAGCCTGCCATCGCTGCCGGTTCAGCGAGCGGGGAGAAATTCCTACTACTGGTTCTATAGAACTGGTCCGAAACGGCAGGAACCCACCTCTGCAACAGTCCCAATTCCACCCTCCTGCCTCTTACTGGAAGATAGTGGTTTTGTAGAGCTGTAGAATACTTTGAGACACCAGCTAGCCTTTGGGCTCCTTGTCTGCTATATGTAACCACAAACATCTTTGAGAATAATGCCCAGTTTAAGGAATGAAAATTATTTCTAAGTCAAAAGCACTGGACTATCACACTAAGGTCTTAAAAGAATCCATGCTGGTGGCTTTCCTGACTCTGCAAAAAAGAAGCAGTACATTCTGCAAAACAGCAACTTGAAAAAGGCAACCTGGATTAATGGAAGGTTTGCAGGAAAAGAATGAAACATCTCCCCTTTCCCTGCTGACATGAGTATTGATAAACATTGCAGTCAGTAATGTCCAAAGTCAACTACGTTGACCTCCACATGACAACACATGTGTTATGGCATATCATGCAAATCAGTGGGGTGATTCAAATTATTTTACTACCGGTTCTGTGGGTGTGGCTTGGTGGGCTGGGCTTGGTGGGCATAGCAGGGGAAGGATCCTGTAAAATCTCCATTTCCACTCCACTCCAGGGGAAGGTTATTGCAAAATCGCCATTTCCTCCTGATCAGCTGGGACTGGGGAGGCAGAGAATAGATGGGGGTGGGGCCAGTCAGAGGTGGTATTCACCGGTTCTCCGAACTACTCAAAATTTCCGCTACCGGTTCTCCAGAACTGGTCAGAACCTGCTGAATACCGCCTCTGATGCAAATACCACCACAGCATCTGCACAAATACATAAATTTCTGCCTTTTCCTCTCTTGCTTCCCCCCCCCCCCACCCATCACTGCCTCCAAGAGATGTCCATGACTGCAGCAACCTTCTCATTCCTGACACTACTTTTTAGAGGATTTTGGTCTTTTAAAAAAACGATCTTTCCTCAGATTTCTGACATCTTATCTAATTTAGATAAGCTGTGGGTCAAAGCGCCCATACTTAGTTCACAACATGCAGCTGATCATTTAGGCTATAGTAAAAGGTAACTCCAACTTAAGATCACTTTCCACATATTCACTGAAGCACAGATAGGAAACCCTTTTGCCTCTGTCAAGCACTCACAATAGCTCACAACCTGGAAAGCAAGATTGTTGCACAGATTCTGAATAGGCATGATTACTTCAAGGGAAAAGGGTTCAGATTACAAAATCTTAGAAGCAGAATGTTTCCAGGCTCATGTGCCTCCAGACTCTTTTCATGAGCTCCAGAACAACACCCCAAATAAATAAATAAATAATAAATATTTATAAAGAGTTGCCTTGAACCACAAAATGGCTGACAAATAAATTTGATAAACAAATAAATAAATATAAAAATAAATAAATATAGGGTCTCTTGCTTGAGCAGGGGGTTGAACTAGAAGTTCACAGTCCCTCCCAACTCTGTCATTCAGTATTCAGCCTTCCATTCTGGAGCCTGATTTTAGGGGACTGCGGTGAATGTCTGGGCTAAAATGGGTGCCTTGAACCTTGCAGAGGCTTAGAACTTGACCATCCCAATTACACAAAGCTCTATTCTGTGCTATTCTATTATTGGTAAGAGTTGGGAAAAAAATAATTTTGTTTTGAGCCATGAAAGGGAGAAAACATTATATGAGATTCAGATATGAAAGAGTTCATCGATCAATTCTAAACCTGCCAAGGTAGACAGAGACCAGCAAAGCCCAGGAAACATAATCTTTGAGCAACTAATCATGAGCAGCAATGTTTCCCTCTTTCTTAAGTGAGTTTATAAAGAAGAGGGAGGTCTTTTTTCTTTTTGCCTCTACCATAGGGGATTTGTGTTTCTTATTTGTTAGATTTTTTTATCCTGCCTTAATTATTTTTTAAAATAACTCAAGGCAGCAAATCTATTTGCTAGCTAGCTAGCTAGCTACCTACCTACCTACCTACCTACCTACCTCCTACTTCTTCATATTTTCCCATAAAAACAACCCTGTAAGGTGAGCTGAGCTGAGAAAGAATTACTGGTCCAAAGTCACCCAGCTAGTTTTTCATGCCTAAGACAGGACTAGAACTCACAGTGGTGAGATCGACCTCTTTTCTCAGCCTGGCCTCTATCAATTAAGAAATGTATCCTGACCTAGAGAATGGATGGAAAACCCATTCAGGGAAACTTGGCACTAGAGGCAAATTAGAGGTTTGGGGTTTGTTTGTTTGTTTTTGCAATATGGATTAAATTGAATTGTTTCTTTGTATCATTGGTCCAATTTTATTCTACCAAGTTGGAAGAAGGTGGTATTACTGCCAGGAAGATTAGTGGTGAGTTAAAACCTGCAGAGCCTATGAGGGTTTCCTTTTCATATCTACCATTTTCTTTCACCTTTGATAAGCTCCTTAACTTGAATCTACATAAATAAACCACTTCTATCTTTTGAAATCTGTAATCTCATTTTGACAGGGAATTTAGCCTATCTTGGTCACTTTGCTAGGTACAAAAAGGAAAGCCAAAAGCTGGAGGTAGAGTTCAACCTATTGCAACCTGGACTATTGCAATGCACTCTTACAGGGCTGCCCTTGAAGGTACAGTTGGTCCAGGATGAAGTGGCAATGGGTAGTCAGGGGTGCATTTCAATACACCTGTGTAACACTTCCACTTTGCAAACTGCATTGACTCCCAGTAGGCTCCCAAACGGTTATCCACTTGAAAAACACTTCATGGTGCAGGAGCAGGTTAGTGCCTATCTGGTTATTTCTGCCCAAGCCACACACTCCAACAGAATGGCCACGATCCAGTGTTATTTTATGGGACCCAGGACGCGTACCATTTCTATCATAATGCTTGACCTGTGGAATGACCTCCCCCATGAGATTCAGCTGGTGCCGACTAGGAAGGCTTTGAAGTCTTGGCTGTTCTCTCAAGTCTCTCAAGGGACCACGATGTTACATACGTTTATCTTGGAAGGTGCAATATATGTTGGTGGGGGGCACAATGGCTCAGTGGCTAAAGATGCCGAGCTTGTCAGCTGGAAAGCTGACAGCCTGGATCCAAGACCTGAAGGCTGAGCTGACAGCCTGGATCCAAGACCTGAAGGGGTGAGTTTCTGTTACTTGCCCAAGCTGTTGCTCACCTAGCAATTCGAAAGTATGCATAGTATGTGAGTAGATAAATAGGTACCACTTCAGTGGGAAGATAACAGCATTCCATGAGCCTTGGTATATAGTCATGCTGCCATATGACCATGGAAGTGTCTTCGGACAATGCTGGCTCCCTCAGCTAAGAAACAGAGATGAGCATTGCCCCCTTGAGTCAGACATGACTGGACAGGGGAAATCTTTATCTTTATCTTTATGTTGGTGTACTTCAGTTTAGATTTATTATTAGAGTTGGAAGGGACCTTGCAGGTCATCTAGTCCAACCCCCTGCTCAAGCAGGAGTTCCTACACCCTTTGAGACAGATGGCAGTCCAGTCTCTCCTTGAAGGTCGCAAGTGTTGGGGCTCTCACAACCTCCGCTGGCAAGCTGTTCCACTGGTTGATCGCTCTCACCGTTAGAAAGTTTCTCCTCACTTCCAGTGTTGATTCCTGGTTGTTTTTGTTTCTGGGACACTGTAATTCTGATTTTATTTCTGCATGTCACCGCTCACACTTTCTGGAATTCAGGGGTCGTATAAATCCCCTAATTAATTAAATAAATAATACATTTAATAGTAGGAAAATGTCATACATTTCCAGAATGGCGGGATTAAAATATGGGAAGAATGCAATTCACAGATCCTCCCAAAGGACACTGGGGAGGCCCAAACTTTATTTTTCCTTTCCCACAATACAATATTTGGAAGCTAACAATCAGTGCTTTGTGGTTTGAACCCCAAAGTAACAAAACCCAACAGGCCTTCAAGAAGGTGGTTGGTTGACTTCCTGCTGGCTCCACAATTGCCGAAAGACGCTCTTCTTTTGGGGGCGCCGGTCCTTTGATCTGTAAAGCTGCCAGAAAGCTGAAAAACAGCTGGCTGGCGGCTGGAAATCCCCTTCCCGGGCAAAGGGAAGGATGAAGAGTCGGTGGATACAGGTAGAGCCCCCAAAGTGCCCTAGGAGGATTCCTGGGTCACGAAAAGGGAGAGCTCCCTGGGAAGCTGCTGAGCTCCAGACAGAGGACTCCTCCGCTTTTTTTCCTAAGCGGAGCAAGACAATCGCGTCCAGCACTGCTTTTAAAGATTGAATAAACAACAGAAAAACCTACAAAAAGCAGCAGGAGAAGACAAGAGATAAACTAGGCAAGTAAACACCACTTAACTCTTATTGCCTCTTACTGTGAAAGTTATAAAGTAGCAACTTTTAAAATGGCGATGGAAGCTTGAATGGGTGTGGAAAAGCGAAAGTGAAAAGAGAGAAAGTTTTATTTTACAGACAGGCTTGCACAGGAGAGCCTGTTTGAGCTGATTTTTGAACTCATATTGTGTTCTGGAGATTCTTCTTTTTGGCAAGAAGATTAATATAAGTTGGAATATTATTAGGACCTAATTAAAACTAAATGGCTTCCAAATCTGTAAAGACAGTTCCTTCTAGAGGGGCTGGAAGCACTGAGAGTTCACCTGTTTTTTTTTCCAGCCTTTGAGCAGAGTCCCTAGTAGGTGAGTTGTAGTAGTTGTCAGTACTATTTGCCATGTTATTGCTTAATATGTTTAATAGTGCTATGTTTAACAGTACTACCGGTATGGGTGTGCATCTGTGATCTTTATATATCACAAAGAACCTCACTATTAGAGTTGGCCAGCAGTATAAATCCATAAATAAATAAATGTGACCCCCCTCACTTGGAAATACATTTCTTTGTCATTGTTTCTCGGTGAGGACTGGTAGAGACATTTCTGTTTTCCCTCAATTAATCTGACATTCCCAGTTTGCTCTTTCAGATGAAATGTGATCAAGGGTCCCATGGGAACAGACCTGTGAATTCTGGGTATGCCAGGGAAACATTCTTGCTGTCTTCAGACGCCTTCTAGTCTTCTCTTTGAGAAGACCAAGAGAGAATAATGTGACAGTGCTTTGGTGCTCTTAAGCCTTCAGTTCTGATCAGCTAAAACCATAGTGCACACCACTTCAATAAGTTCTTACATAACGACAATATAAAAATATATTATGTACATACAAGTACATAATAGAATGGGTAGTTCAATGATAAAAGCCTCTTCTCTGGGGATTCTAATTATATGTCTCCAAAATAAATCAAAGGCTTCAATGCCATTAATTGGCTTTAGTTCCCATAAAGAAAAAAAAGATCCTGTTCTTGAGATTATATTAATGTGAGAAATAATGAAAAGAAAAATAATTACTCAAAATCATGCCTGAATTGCCATATGACCACAGGATGTTGATAAATTGAATCTATATGTTTGCTAATTTCTTTAAAAATTATACCTACCAGGTATTCATCTGGCTAGCATCCTTAGTCTGGTCAGCTTCAGCACATTATTTTATCCACTGGTTAGGGCTGAAAAAAATCTTCTTCTGAGGGAGTAGCAATGAAAACAAGCCTGCAAAGACTTAGGGCTGGAAAAAAAACTTCTTCGGAGGAAGTAGCAATGAAAAAATCCTGCAAGCCAGGAAGATTGTTAGCACATCGTTAGGGCTGAAAAAACCTTTTTCAGAGGGAGTAGCAATGAAAACAAGCCTGCAAGCCGGGAAGATCTGGGAAGATTGTTAGCACCTCGTTAGGGCTGGAGAAAAAAGCTTCAAAAAAGCTACATTCGGAGTATAAGACACACCCAAATTTTCAGCCTCTTGGGGGGGGGAAGGTGCGTCTTATACTCTGAAAAATACGGTGTGTGTGTGTGTGTGTGTGTGTGTGTACACACACACACACACACACACACACACACACACAACTTTAGACAACTGTATGAATGATTCTACAGTCTGAGGGTCCAGCCAGTGACTTCTGTTATTTGAGTTTCCAGTTTTCAGAGTAAAAATGAAGAAAAGGTAATTTCTATTTAAAGCTTTACATATTGGTCAAGTACCATCTGTCACTGGATTAAAATTAGAAAATCTCACACTTCTGTCTTCTCTCTTTTTTAGTGTGTGTGTTTTGTGTGTGAGAGAGAGAGAGAGAGGAGGGAGGGAGGGGAGGGAGAGGGGGGAGAGAGAGGGAGAGGGGGGAGAGGGGAGGGGAGGGGAGGGGAGGGGAGGGGAGAGAGAGAGAGAGAGAGAGAGAGAGAGAGAGAGAGAGAGAGAGAGAGAGAGAGAGAGAGAGAGAGAGAGAGAGAGAGAAGAAAAGAATTCTGGCAAGAAGAAGCCTATAATTCAGTAAAAAGCAACATGCTTTTTTTTTTTTGGCTCACCCAGCTATCTAGAATTGGTGACATATCAATGGAAATAAGAGTGGTAAAAATGCCACAAATTCTTTGCTTGGTTTTTAGATAGGCAGACCTAGACATTCACATATTCCACATTTTGGGAGTATAGTTTCACCCACATCTATCTGTCTCAGGAAAATGCATATTGATAAAGATGTTTGACACAAGAATATTTTATGACCTGGGAGAGAAGATGGTGTTATCGCAAGTTATCTGCTTAGAAATATCTGTCAAATGTGAGATACAAATGATTAAATGAATATTAGATTAGAAGTGTACAAAAAGGGAAATGAATTGCAATAGTGGCGAATATCTGTAGCTCGAGTGTAGGATTAGGGAGAAGGTTCATTCTCCAGGCTTGTGGGCTGAGCTATCCAACATGTATAATTCAGACAGAACTGTTAAGCAAATACTTTGCTAGAACATAAAACACAGAATAACAGGGTTAGAAGGGACCTTAGAGCTGTTCTAATCCAGAGATCCTATAATATTCTGGACAAACTGTTATCTAATCTCTTCATGAAAACCTCCAGTGATGGAGCACTCTCAACT
This sequence comes from Diadophis punctatus similis, assembly GCA_023053685.1. Lineage (NCBI taxonomy): Eukaryota > Metazoa > Chordata > Lepidosauria > Squamata > Dipsadidae > Diadophis > Diadophis punctatus. The sequence goes on from JALIGW010000002.1 coordinate 100,134,274, forward strand.
CCAGAAGGCAAGCTGTTCTATCAATTAATTGTTCTCACTATCAGGAAATTTCTGTTAGTTAGTTAGTTAGTTAGTTAGTTAGTTCTCTTTAATGAGCTTCTACCCATTACTTCTTCTTCTGCCCTCAGTGCTTTGGAGAATAGGTCAACCCCCTGTTCTCTGTGATAGCCCTTCAAATACTGGAAGACAGGTATCATGTCACCCCCTAATCTTTCTCTTTGATAGAGTAGACATAACCCTTAACCATTCATCATACGGTTTAGCCTCCAGATCCCTTATCATCTTTGTTGGTTCTTCTCTGTAGTTTTGTCTAGGTCTCTCAGCATCTTTTTTTGTGTTGTGGTCACCAGAACTGGATGCAGTATTCCAAGTGTAGCCTCACTAGTACAATATAAAGCAGCACTATCACTTCTCGTGATCTTGATACTAGCTGTCTCTTGATTCATCCTAGGACAGCATTGGCATTTTTGGGAGCTTCAGTACATTGACTCATACTTAAGTGGTGGTCCACTAGGACATTTAGATCCCTTTCACAGTTACAACTGTTGCACTGTCTATTCTATACCTGTGCATTTGATTTCCTGCCTAGGAGCAGGATTGTAAGGTCCGGCCTCTCCTCCTCATTCAAGAAAGTAAAAACTCTTGAAACTTGACATTTCAAAAGGAACATTTTATTGAACTGGAGTGATAGCAAGATGAAAGAAAAGCAGGATCTGAGATCCCTCAGGCAATACAGTTAGGATAAAAGGAATTAGAAACCCCTCCCAACAGTCCAACGTGTATTCAGCCAATCTGCAGGTGTGAAGATGTTTTTGTACTGCTCTGAGAAACCGATAAGGGAACTTTCTCAGGGTCGTCTTCCGGCTTTCAGGTGATACAACCCACATGGCCCTCCGTCCCCTTACATTCCCCAAAAGGTGTGAAAATGCCAGGGCGCGAGGCTGCAAGTTATAAACCCATAGACTACAGGATATAGGATACATAAGGAAGAAAGAAATAAAGCAGATAATATAACCAAGGGTCCCCCCTTCCCCTGAAGAATGGCAGGTTCATGGATCTGACGAGGAGTTTCCTTTTATCACCATTGGGCTGGAGCTTGTTGGATAGAGCCCAATGCTCAAGTCTGTCAAGATCCTTTCTGAATCTTGACTCTGTCTTCTATAGCGTTCTCAATCCCTCCAGCTTGGTGTTGTCTGCAAATTCTGCAAAGTCGCCCTACTGAAGTTTAAATTTACTATGTCCACAGCATTTCACTGCTCCACTAATTTAGTCACTTTTATCAACGAATGATATAAGGTTTATCTGGCATGGTCTGTTTTTAAAAAACCCATGCTGGCTTCCAGTAATCACCTTGTTTATTTCAAGGTGCTCAGAAATCCGCTGCTTGATGGTCGTTTCCAGGATTTTCCCAGGTATTTCCCAGACTGATTTGTCTTGACTAACCTTGATGTAGAAATGCTTTAGTGATTTGATTGTTTGAATGTTGTGCCACATTAAACTAACTTGATAGACTTTTGATGCTCTTTTTGGAACCTCCTACAACTTGTAACTGTATTGTGTTTTAGTAAAAGGAAAGATGTTTTTTTGCCTCATAGAATAATTTGAAGAAAAATGCTGTGCTTTTAAGTCCCTAAACAGACATATGTTCTCAGAGAAATTTGAAGGTTTCTTCAAAAGCTCTAAATCTATCTGGCAGCTGGTAAAAATGGCATAACTGAAACAGAGACATATAAGAAAATGTTTGAAAATAGAGAAATTTCTCAGTCAAGTACTCCTAGATATATATAGTCTGCAGTTTTAACAAGCCTGCCATTGCAAAAAATGAGACACATGACAAAAATATGTCTCTTCTATTCCATTGTTTTGTGAGAAAGAAAACTCATACCGCCGTTCAGTGTATTTAACAATGAAGTCCAATAATGACTGAGAGCTTTTCTGATTATAAAGAAAAAGGCAAGATGGCCTCTTTTTTTGCAGAGAGAAGCTTCCTTATTCACTCTGAACTGAGTGCTTTGTCTGTGTCCTTTCAACCAGCATTGACAGTGTCTTACAGAAAAAAATCCTGAAATCTAGAATTGGTTGGTGACAAAGCAATATCTTATCTAATGAAAATATCATGAAAAACAACAGGAATTCTGGATTTTTTGAGTTTTTTTGCTCAAAGTCTTATCTCACAAAAAAGAAATTAGGAGGAGGGAAGCAAAGAAACGAAAGAGCTTCTATTAAAGCTGTTAACAATGAAAAATTACCCTGCCAAAGTGAAGAACATCCATTATCCATACTGTATAGGAAGGACGGGTGTAAGTAAGCGCTATGGCTAAGCATCCATTTGCAAATAGCCTTTAGCTATTTCCATATTGCTAGAAAGGCAAGAAGAAGAATAGTGAAGCCCACTGTCCAGGAATTCAAACCAGAAAAGGAAAATGGGATTTGAAGAACATTTGGGTCATGGATAAACACCTCTTGGCACTTCTTTAAATTAGTTGTGATTTTTATCCCCTTGGATTGTGGCATAAGCTCAGTTTATTTAAGAAGTGGCTGGCAGGAAACCCATATGCTTCCTAAATCATCCTTTTGGCCTTCATATCTGGGTGTCTAAGTAGACCTAGTGTGTTCTTTTCCAATTTGTTGGCATGACTGGTAGTTTGCTTTTGTTTTTAAGGAAAATTCAGTTGGGGACAACTCTATAATACTTAAGAGCGATATAGTAACAAGAGAAAATCAAGGGTGCAGAATTACAATTTCAGATAAATAATGGATGTTCTTTTTCTAAATAGTGTATTATGTATTCCATTTATATAGGCAGAAATCCTATAGATATTTGTGAGCAAGTCCCATTAAACTGAATATCTTTACTTCAGAGCCGATATATACAAGTTTATATTGTTCCTGGTGCAGGTATATGTCAATGGATTTTTTCGTATCTTGGTCTTATTATGAATTATAGAAATTGGCATATGTCTTCAGGATTTTGCTCCTGTTCCAAGACGTCAATACGATTAATCTGAAAGTAGGCACTAGATGTATCTTGTAAATATATGTGTAGACAATGTAGAAATTGGCATTTTACACAGTAAGGGTTATATTTAGCTGTAATGCTTGTTTTTCAAGTATATTATTTTATAATTCTATTTTATTCCATCTACACCCTCCCTCTCCTCTAGTACCTGAAAGTTTCTTGATATTATCTTTCCTCAGTTGCCTGAGTAAAGATAGCATGAGGGTAGAGACTGGCCTAAGGCCAACTTTGAAGAATACAGTTCCCAATCCATATGAGACAGCAAATACTTTGGACCTGCTCGATATTTCCTGCCCTTTTAAACTGATTTATGTGGAAATGAGTCCTTTGGTGTAGATATGTTCACATGAGATTTTAAAAAGGTCTGTTAAAGATCTAGGATGTCACATAAATTTAATAACCTGATTAATTCTAAGTTGCCTTGTGATCTAAACTATCTGAAAATACACAAGGTTAATTGTGTATTAATTCCCTTAACCAGGTCAGGTCATCTAAACCTAAAAGAGGGGATTAACTTCTCTATTCCATTTCAGAACCACACAAATAAGAGTTTAGCTTAACTCCACAAAAACAGAACCATTCTAGATACTCCATTTGCACTTTTTGGGTTTTTATACATCTTTGCACCATCCTTCACTACTGTTGGCTGGCAGGTTTTATGACCCAAAGGATTGGATAGAAATGCGGACTTTGAAATGGAATGATAAAATATTACACTTCATCCAAATCAGGAGAGTAATATTGAGGATTAACATTATGATGAAACCAGAATTATTTCCATTGGGTTTTATGGACGTTGAACTAGAAAAGAAATATGAAAAAATATTTCATAACTAGTCCTTGACTTGCAATCATAATCAGGACCAGCATTTCCATTGCTAAGCAAGGCAATCGTTAAGCAAGTTGCACCCAAATTTTTGCCATGCTTTAGCAAATCACTGCAGTTATTAAATGAGTCGTGTGATTGTTAAACGAATCTAGCTTTCCTCATTGACTTTGCTTGTCGGAAGCTGGCTGGGAAGGTCTCAAATAGTGATTGTGTGACCCCAGGATGCTGCAACCATTGTAAATACATGGTAGTTGCCAAGCACCCTAATTTTGATCCCTTGACTGTAGGGATACTGCAATGGTCATAAATGCGAGGACTGGTTAAGTCACATTTTTCAGTGCCATTGTAATTTCAAACGGTCATTAAATGAATGATTTAAATTGTGGATTACCTGTATATGTATGGCAACTGTGACAAGATTTTTGTATGCCCAAAGATGGAAAAATAATGAAGTACCAACTATAAAAGATTGGAATATAAAATTGATGGAATTTGTGAAAATAGCAAAGCTGACCAGTTTGGTCAGGGAAAAAAAGAGTAAAGGTTTTTTGAAAGACTGGGAGCCTTCCATAGGCTTATTGTTGAAAGAAGAAAAATCTGAATTAATTTGTGGATTTGGGGACTACAAAGAGTTAAAGAGGAAGGAGAAAGTGTAAAATGGAAATTACTCAAAAGAAAGACAGGCAGAAGTCATAATACTATATTTTCTTTTTTCACTTCTTTCCCCCCTTTTCCTGTCTTTTCTTCCATTTTTAATACATTTTTGTATGCACCAGTTCTAATAAAGTAAAAATAATAAAACAATAACAACAAAACACAAATCAGAAGAGTAGACCTGCTTCAGAGGTGGGTTCCTGCCGGTACGCTCTTACCTGTTGGTCGCCGCAGAACTGAAGAAGCCGGTGGCGTTCGTGGCGCTGGGCTTCCCCCGCCCGCTTTCCCCCGCCCGCCTAGACGCCGCCATTTGCGTTCTTTTGCCCTCTACACATGCGCAAAGCGTTCTGCTTGTGCAGAGGGCAAAAGAACGCAAATGGCGGCATCCAGGCGGGCGGGGGAAAGTGGGCGGGGGAATCCCCGTGCCGCAAACGCCACCGGCTTCTTCGGCTCTGTGGCGACCAACAGGTAAGAGCGTACCGGCAGGAACCCACCTCTGACCTGCTTCTACGTTTGCTTGGCTGCAAGGGTTATTTGGCCCTGATTGGTGCAGGCAAATTATTTTTTCCATGGGGTGGGTAAAGCAAGATACTGATTCATTTCAGAGGCTCCCTCTCCCTGAATGATTTTTCCCTTTTGAACCTATATCATTAGTAGACATTACCACCGAAAGAAAGGATCATGAAATAATCCTGGTAGTGACCAGCAAAGCAAACATAACAATAACAACAGCCAATGAAACTGCTAAAACCTTGTGAGGAGAATTGCTGCCTAGAAGGAAGATTTGTGGTGGTTCTTCATATTTAAAGGCTAAAATATGAGAGTATGGCCAATAGTGAGGGATGTTGAGGGTTGGGCTTCCACCATTTCTACAAAGCTACAGGTTGCACATCACTTTCAAGGTCTAATTTGTCTGCCTGTCGGAGGAACAGAAAGCTAGTGATGGAAAAGGCAAAGAACTCAAAAATGGCTGCTGGCTTGTGTTTTTCTTTGTGCTAGAATCCTGCTGTTTCACATGTTTGTAGAACTACAACATGCAATCTAATTTTCTCTTCAATCGTTTATATTGGGGTTAAGAGCTTAAACTGAATTAATTAGTTGCAGTACTGTTCTTATTATCTCTGCTGCTCTTCTGAAACCATCATCAGCTCATTCAAATGTCATTGTATATCACACAATGTCTTCTCTCTTTGTGAAAAAGTTGCAACCTGCTTGGTGTGCAGTCATGAAAACACATGAAGGAAATTGCTTTTGTGAAATGTTATGGCTTTAATTAGTAGGAATTGTCTATTTTCCATTAACATTCATTCTCATGGATGGGAATAGGCAAACTGTAAAATTGCTTTCATCTGGGTTTTTTTTATAAAGGGTATTTTCTAGGTCTATCAACTGATTAAAGACCTTTTAGTTGATTAACTCTCTGGCTTTTAACCAATTAATCAATTGATTGATTAAACTTGCATACATTTACATATTGCTTTGCTTCCACAAAGGTATTTCTTTTTTAAAAGAAGTTTGTGTAAAGGTTCTATTACCCATTATTCAGAAAAATAAAGGTTGTTGCTCCATATTTTTTTCATTAAACTTATGAAAATGACAGCATTTGGCACCTGCTACTTAAAGTCTAAATGTCATGTAGCATGTAAACAGGGCAAAAAATAACTTGGAATAGGAAGAAACTAAAACAGTACTGGAGATTTTTTGTTTTGTTTTTACCCATTGCTATTATCTCCATCCTACTCCCTCCTCCACGTCTACACATTTATTTTAAAACATGGGACATCCATCACAAATGTCCATTGTCTCATCTCCTTAGACTCTGAGATTGCTAAAAATGGAGAGTCTTCTAATGTTCAGCTGCTTTTTCCTATCATAATTTTGAATTCATTACTACATTGATCCCATTAAGGTTATGAGATGATGAGCATAAATTGCTGTTGCTATCAGCAAGGCTCAGCACTCTTTCATTTTTAGCTGCTTTCTTGATTGTGCTGCAAATTTCTTTCCTCCAGCACATGTACTCCTAGAGGCAGAAAGTCGTATTCCATAAGACCGGTTCACTTGACTGATCTAACTGAAATATCTTTTTCTAATTTGGTGACCAGAGCTTTCATCAGTCAAGGTTATACAGACATGGGCAAATGACAGATGACAAGTTTGTCCCTGGATCTATGCTGACAACCCTGCTAAAGGACATAATGAGATTATCCCATCAGGAGAACCATATGCTTACTCATCCTTGATTGTGGAAAGGCTGTCAAGTGTCAACAATGTCCTACTACAAATGACATTGCACAAACTGTCCAATCTCTATGAAAAACAGTAAGTGAACATAAATGTGGTAACAGAAACCAGTGAAGAACCTTTCAACTCCTGGTGGTGTCTTTTCTCTGACTTAAAGAAAAGCAGAGAACAATTTTATCATAAAACAGCTGAACTGAACTTCATTAGAACATTTAATGCTATTTCTTACAGACTAAACCAAGAGGAGACTAAACTATACAGCATATATTAACTAAGTTATTCAGTGTAAGAATGGCTGTATCACATCTTCATCTTGTTGGGTCATTTGTAAAGCTGTTTTGTCTCTCACCTCTCCTTTTACTTTTCTCTGCTTTCCCTTCTCTTCATCCTTCAACAAGAGCTTTTCTTCACCAATACATGCATGCATGCATAGATAGATAGATAGATAGATAGATAGATAGATAGATAGATAGATAGATAGATAGATAGATAGATAGATAGATAGATAGATAGATAGATAGATAGAATAGATAGAATTCTTTATTGGCCAAGTGTGATTGGACACACAAGGAATTTGTCTTTGGTGCATATGCTCTCAGTGTACATAAAAGAAAAGATACATTTGTCAAGAATGGTCAAGAATAGACAGACAGACGTAATATTTTAACATTTTGTTGCTTCTTTAATACATAATTTTATGCTCTATTGCCATTATTATTTTGCCCTTATGTTTATCTTGTCTGTTATTTGATTCTTAAGCTGATGTCTTAGTTTTACAATATTATATAACAATTTTAATAATCTGTTTTAACTGTTCACCATTCAGAAAACTCTTGCTATCAGATGGTATAGAAGAAAGGGCAGCATCGAAGCTTGAGATGGATAGACTTATGATTAGGAAATATCTATTTCATTGAAATAAGTTTAAATCTCCAGGGCTGAATTAATTGCACTCTAATGTAATGAAGGAATTTGCTTTATGTATTAGCTTTGACAAACCCTGCCTCTTTCTTCAAAACATGGTAAAAAGAGCCAGAGATCTTCAGAGCAGTGAACCTCATATTCATAGCTAGAAAGATTCTAGAACCGGTCCTGAAAGCCATCACTTATAAGCCCATCAAAACAGTCACTGCCCTCAATGCCTACTGCCAACTGGTGTTGTCTTGATTGTTCATGTACTCCGTGTGACAAGTAAACCAGATTCCCCGCCCCCCTTTTCTTCAACTTGTCTTGCTGCTTCCCCAGCTTTCTTTTACACTTTTGAGTGCTGTCTGGACTATTTCTAGTCGCTTCTTTCCTTTGGTGGTTATTTCCAAAAAGATCTTGCAAATAGCTTAATCCCACAGCCAGGTTCTTTTTGCTCCTTAATATTTGTTGTAGTAACAATGTTATCTTCTAGAATCAGACAACTCCCTTTGCTTTCTTCTCGGGGGAAAATGGTATTTAATCACTTCTTAAACATAAAATTGGTCTGAAATATAAAGTATTTTCTAAAGAAGCTTGTAGATTAGATCTTTCCTTCTACTTTGTTATCTAGATCCAGAATAGCTAGATAGCATACTGGAAAGATCATACTAGATATTACTTAACATATGAAAGCATGCAAATAGACATATCAGATATGCTTGTTTGCTGCTACATGACAACACAGCTGATATCCACCTTCATCAGAACAAGTATCAAGCAAGAGTTAAACACACTCCAGTGAACCAATTTTAATCTAGTTCCTTACTGCCATCTACCAATGGCCATTGCTGAGGCCAGCAGAGGGGTAAACTCCTTTCTTCCACTTGGTCATCTTCCCTTTTCTGCATCTCATCAGTTGGTAAGAAGATCAACTTGCAAATAAAGTACAGCAGGAGGAGTATGGTCTGTCATTGCTGCAAGTCTTCCTGAATCCTTTCTCTTCTATCCCATTCTGCTCACAACCCAAGCTGAGTAAAATGATGGTGTCTCCAAAGAGCCCAGCTGCTGTGGCCTAGAGGTGGAGCTCTTGCCTCACAATCAGGAGGTTGTGTGTTCAATCCTAGGTAGAGGCAGATGTAGGGTCTCCTGCTTGGGCAGGGAGTTGGACTAGATTACCTGCAAGGTCCCTTCCAACTCTGTTAAAGCTGAGTCACAAGAATCATTTTTACTTAGGATTTCTTCCCCTTTGTATTCTCTATGTAGGCAGAATGCTAATTTCAAGAATTCTTCCCTGCGCTAGTCAGAGGGCAATTGGGGTGAGGTGGGGCAAAGATTGTCAGTCTACTGTCTTACTATTTTAACTCAGGGTCAAGCTTTCTAAAGTACCACCACCTAAGTAGTTTAGAATAGATCAGGGGTCCTCAAACTTTTTAAACAGGGGGCCGATTCACGGTCCCTCAGACTGTTGGGGGGCTGGACCTGGTGGGCAGGCGTGGCTGGGTGGTCATGTGGCTGGGTGGGCGTGGCTGGGTGGGCATGTGATTGGGTGGGCATGGCCAATTTAGCAGTCCATTTTGCCTTTGTCCTTCATAAGCTGTATTTGCTCAAGGAATCTATTTACCTAATAACCCCCCCCCCAAAAGGAAAAAAAAGTGCAAACTTTCTTGCCACTTGCCTAACTTCATTACAGCAGCAGCTTCAGGCTCCTTAAAATATGTCATTAAAAAAAGAATAAAACAAACAGGATTTCCTTCAAAATAACTCCTGATCATATGTTTCAGATGACCACACAATAAACCAGACTGAGAACTGCACCAATTAAGACTGTAACTAAAATCCCCAAGATGGGCATTGAGAGACATTGGAAGCAGGTGGAAGAAGGCGAGAATCAACACAACCCCACCCCAGCCTCCAATGGTGAATTAAGGAGGGATAATGGTCCCTCAGACTGTTGGGGGCCTGACTATAGTAATAGTTTGAAAAAAACATGAACAAATTTCTTTTTTTTTTGTTCAAAAAGTTTTATTAGTACAAAATTACATAGATAGTAGCTAAATATTAAATATAAAGTACAAACATTTTTTTATTTTTTCTCCCCCCTAACCCACCCCTTCCCTCCCCCCCCTCCCCCCGGACTTCCCAGAGATAATACAGGGCATAATATCAATTAAATAAATCTAAATTAAGTTAATTAAAAAAAGAACATTATTTTTTAAAAGCTTCAACTCCAAATTATACACTAATAATATATCGTCTATGTATACAATAATAAAGATACAAAAAAAAAGAAAGAAAAGAAAGAAAAATCTCTTTAACAATACAAGAAAAACATAACTAAAATAAAGTAGAGAGAAAATAAAAAAAGAGAAAAAAAATAAACAAACAAACTTCCTTCCTCCTCCCTTCAATCCTCTACCTTGTGCAAAGTAAATATTATATAAATAATAGCTAAATATAAAATACAAAAATCTTAAACTAATATTATTAACATTAAAAATAACCTCAAAGATAAATAAAACTTAGCTAAATATTACATAAGTAATCATTAAATATTAAATTTCATCATAATATTAATAACCTAATATTATTCTACATTGACTTATTAACTTCAAAAAACAAAAAATCTTTAAAGTCTTAAAAAAAGAAAAACAAATCTTCAAAAAATTGTATATATCTAATATTATTAACATTAAAAATAGCCTCAAAGTTAAATAAAACTTAACTAAATATTACATAGGTAATCATTAAATATTAAATTTCATCATAATATTAATAACCTAATATTATTATACATTAACTTATTAACGTCAAAGAACAAAAAATCTTTAAGATCTTTAAAAAAAAGAAAGACAAATCTTCAAATATATATATATATATATATATATATATATATATATATATATATATATATATATATATATATATATATATATATATATATATATATATATATATATATATATATATATATATATATATATGTTTTTCTGTCGTGTTATCCTGGTGTACCCAAATATGGGAGAGAAAGCATCACAGCTTCCTTTTTGCCTTTCAGCCCCGTCACAGGGACCATCCAGGCTGATTTTAATATAGCCGACACACTAATCTATATGTGTAGGATTTTTTTGCTGATAAATGTAAATAAAGGGAGACTATTATAGATCTATTTCGAGCTTATTTTGCTCTCGTCAGATAGCCATACCCCTTACTGGGAATTGAACCCGGGCCGGCTGCCTTGCAGTGCAGCAACTTATCCATTAGGCCTAATGGATAAGTTGCTGCACTGCAAGGCAGCCGGCCCGGGTTCAATTCCCAGTAAGGGGTATGGCTATCTGACGAGAGCAAAATAAGCTCGAAATAGATCTATAATAGTCTCCCTTTATTTTCATTTATCAGCAAAAAAATCCTACACACACACACACACACACACACACACACACACACACACACACACACACACACACACACACACACACACATATATATATATATATATATATATATATATATATATATATATATATATATATATATATATATATATATATATATATATATATATATACACATACACACATACATATATATAAAAAAAGGGAAGAGAAAAGGAAAAGTACAATCATATTAGTCTCTATCCGTCCAATATATTTCAACACCACATCTTTTTGTATCTTGATAGTTGCATCTTTTAATAACCCAATGATTTTGAATTTATCAACTCGTCTCCCATCTGGTCCCGATCCTCCATCTCCTTTTCCCCGACTGTCTGGCTCTGGCACTCCTTTTGGTTTTTTAAATCTATTTCCTTTTGATCCAACAGGGATGGCTTCCCCTCCTCCTCCTCTTTTACTTTCATACATCCTTCCTCTGGAATTTTGGATATATTAGCCTTTAAAACATTGACATAAAATTCAGTAGCTTTTTTTATCGTATTAAGCCGGTATCTTTTTCCAGAAAATTTCACCGCTACTCCTACTGGCGCTTCCCATTTATATTGTAAATTTAATCTTTTGAGTTCATCAATCAAAAAAGTGTAACTTTTTTTGGCTTTAAGCATTTTAGAGGGGATTTCTTTCCAAATCTTTAATTCCTGACCATTCACCTTAAGATTATTGTTGAACGTTGCCTGTATAATTCTATTCCGTAGAGCTCTTGTAGTAAAATATATGACAATGTCCCTTGGTAAATGTTTTTGTTTAGCATACCACGAGTTGATTCTGTATATCTTGTCGATTTGTGTAGCCAGTTCCACTTTAGAGATTCCAGACACCTGATCCAAAGCATCAACCATCCTTCCTTTTAAATATTCATATAATCCCTCCTTCAATCCTCTGACCCTTATAGCAACTTCCATTGATCTGAACTGTGTCATCAACACCTCTGTTTCAAAATTTGCAATGTCATTTTGAATTTTATCTATGCATTCCACCGAGGTTGCCAAAGCTTGTTTATTTGTTTCAATACGTTCTGCCAAAACTTCAATATTTGTTGCTAAACCTTTGCAAACCTCTAACACGTCCAGCCTAAGCTGTTGATTCATATTCTTCAAAGCACCCTGCATTTTTTTGTCTATCTCACTAATTTTCTGATTAAATTCCAAAGTTAGTTCCTGTTTCATAATCTTTAAATTATTTAATAAATTTTCAGGTGTCAAAGGCTGTGGAGGTGTTAACTCAGTATTAAGTTGCGTTTTAGAAATATAACCAGAGGGATAGTCATTTCTTTTACTCAAAACAATCTTTCCAGATTTTGAAGCCATTGTGGTGTTTCAAAAGAGTACAAAGAAATAAGAAAAAAAAGCCAGATGCCTAATTAAAGTTCTTTCCAGTTTCAAAACCAGGTAGCCTTTTATTATTAAAAATCTTTCAGTTATAACTTTAATCCAGGGTTAGGAGACAGAGAAAGAAAAGCCAGTTTTCCAAGTCAAAAGTTTCCATAAGAGAAAAAAAAAGCCTCTGGGAAAACGAAAGTCACTTTCACTTCTCAATCGCCATATTGTTACTTTGTTTCCTTGCCGAAGTGAAAGCTTGCACAGGAGTTGAAGAAAAAAGAAAAAAGAGGTTTCAGTACTTGCCCATCTCACGCCTGTTTCTCTCTGTCTGCTTCTATAAATCAAAAGTAGTTGTAAATCCCATTCTGGAAGCAGCGGCGGTCATGACATCTAGCTCCGCAAAAGCGGAGGTTTCCTGATTCCCGGAGCTGGAGACAGGCTGCATGGGGAGCTCTCCCTTTGCGCCCCTAGATGGCTCCTAGGGCACTGGGGGGGGCTCTACCCCACCTGTCAGGCTCTCATCTCTCCCCTTTGCCCGGGGAAGAGATTTCAAAGCCGCCAGACAGCTGTTCTGGCGGCTTTTTACGAGGATCGGAAAGGCGCCCAACGAAGGGACGTCCGCGATGGCGCGATCCAAACCGGAAGTCCAACAAATTTCTATGAACACTGCACATCTTTATTTGTAGTGCAAAAAAAAATATGAAATAATACAATACTTAAAATGAAGAACAATTTTAACCAACATAAATATACTAATTCAATGGGAAGTTGGATTCAAAATTGCTATTAGTAAGTTACCAATAAATACAGAGCTACAAAAAATAGGGATCACTATTTGATCCCCTTTTGTTCCAGGCAAAGGCTTCACAGCGCTGCAAGCAAAGAGTTAAAAATTTCAGATGTGAGGGTTGAATTTAGGCTGGGCAGCTTCTGCAAACACCCCGCCCCCAGAGCTCAAACCACGCTCTCATCCCTCCCACCTAGGACTGAGGCAGCTTCTCCAACACCCCCCCCCCAAAGAGTTCAAAGCTCTCGCTCTCTCTCTCTCTCTCTCTCTCTCTCTCTCTCTCTCTCTCTCTCTCTCTCTCTCTCTCTCTCTCTCTCTCTCTCTCTCTCTCTCTCTCTCATGCACACATGCGCGCGCGCACACATACACACACACACAGACTCAAAGCTCTAACCTTGGACAGCAATGAGCTGAAGTTCACAGAAGTGCGGCTGCAATCTGCAAAGTATTATAGGCTGGAGGAGAGGCAATGAGGGCAGCGGGAAAAGGCAGCCTTGCAAAGAGTGGCTGGGAGGTGAGGGGCGGGGCTTAATCCCACCACTGGGGCCCCCCGGATAGAGTGTGTCCTCGGGCCGCATATGTCCCGTGGGCAGTAGTTTGAGGATCCCTGGAATAGATTATTGTGCAGTTCTGAGAGTATATTAGCACAGCCACGTGTTTAGGTGGTAGATAAGATATCTTATGGTAGATAAGATAAACCAGTGACCAGAAGGGAGGGGACGTTCATACACTGGCTTGCAGCCATTGGTCCGATATTACCCAATATTTGTTATTTGACTGTGCTTCCAACATAATGGATGAAAAAATATAGCAAATCTTGTGATCGTCCTTGGATGCTGTCACTGGAAAACATTAGTTTATCCTTGATACAATTAAGGATGACTTAAGCCTGTCTCATATATGGATGGGGTGAAGATGAAGAAAACATTATGGGGATATGGCAGGAACAATATTGCCAGAGTAGGCGTGCTCCATAATCAAGTGCAAATGGGGGGAAATCGCCAGTTAAAAATGATATGCTATGTATACTAGCCTTCAACAAGCTGCAGCTGTTTTAGAGAATTATTGGCCAATCTCCAATTTCCTCTTTAGGAGGAAGATTGCTAAAAAGGTGGTGGGCCTGCAGCTGGGTAGGACCCTGAATGTACAGAATTACTTTCAAGCTTGTGTTTAGAACTGAGATTACAGTGATCACTTTTCTGTATGACTTGTGACAGGACTGAGATGGGACCTCTTGCTCAGTGGCCTTTGACACCATCAACCATAGTATTATTCTGTGCCCGTTGCAGGGGCTGGGGAAAATATTTTATAGTGTCTTTCCCTTTCTGAGCAGGCAATTCCTAGTGGCAAAGGATGTGTGGTGCCAGATGGCTCAATTCTCTCACCACTCCTATGCAGGGGTGGGTTCTAACTTACCTTGCTGCCGGTTTGCTTCCTCCCATGCTGCGTGGGCGCAAGCGCGCATGCGCAGTGCCAAAAAATCCAGAATTTTTTTTTTTAAAAAAAGCCAAAAACAAGATGGCAACCACATGCACAGTGCTGGGAACTCGGCTTCTGCACATGCTCAGAAAAAAAATTAAAAATTTAACCAAACCAGTTCCGTGACGTCATCGTGACGTCATCAGTGGGTGACTACCAGTTTGGGCGAACCTGTCCGAACCGGGAGGAACTCACCTCTGCTCCTATGTAACATCTACATGAAACCATTGGTTTGTAATGGGGTTTCTTCTTGAGCTTGCAATTCTTTCTTAAAAAGCAAGTGGTAGCTATGGCCAGGAGGTCCTTTGCACTATTCCATGTGATTCACCAATAAGAACAATTTCAGGTTCAGGGGGCTGTGCTCACAGTGACTGATTCCTTGGCTACTTTTTGACTGCATTATTATCACACACTTGGAAACTATAGCTAGTGTAAAATGAAATGGCTTAAATAGCTAGGTGCATCACAGAAAGAAGACAGAAAAGAAGAGAAAGAACTGGGTGGGGAATCACAAAATACAATGGACCTGGAAATAGAACAATTGTGGCAAAGAAAAGGAAAGATATACCAATAGTGCTAGGCACTTTGGATGCAATCTAAAAACAACTGGAGCACCACTTGAACACCATCAGCATTGACAAAATCACCATCAGTCAATTGCCAAAAGCAGCTTTACTTGGAACAGCAACATTATGTGACCATACTTTTAACGCCATGGAATCACAACATTTGCCTATCCCAAATCCTTCACAAGGATTCAATAGGTGGATACAAATGCCAAATCCAGGCTAAACATCTGGCTGACTATGTGACCACCCATAATTTATTAAATTTATATGCTGCCCGACTGCCAGCAGCTAATAAATAATACCTTGGTTTCAATAAAGCATAGATAAAGATTGCTTACCAATGGTTTCTCCTCAAACAGATGCATGTATCGAATAGGGTGCCACAATGCTCCGCTTTAAACTTCTATTTGTTAATATTTTTATAGAAAACTTAAATGAAGAGATGAAGGGAATGCATATAAGATTTCCAGAAAAATCACTGAGATAGTTAATGCTGTGAAAATCAAGAATAACATTCAGAAAAATCTTGAAGGGTTTGGAAAATGAGTTAAACATAACAGAATGAAATTTAACAAAGAGAAATATAATGCTGTGCAACTAGGGGGCTAGAAACCAAAGACTGAAGGAATTTGGGATGTTTGGCCTTGAAATGATTGAAGTGGGATATGAAACCAAACGCACCAATATAGAATTGGAAATACCTGGCTCAATAGGAGTAACTGTGAGAGGGATCTAAGTGTCCTAGTGGACCACCACCTAAGTATATGTCAGCAGTGTGGATCAGCTGCCACAAAAGCCAACACAGTCCTAGGCTGCATCCACAGAGAGTAGTATCAGGATCACAAGAAGTGATAGTACTGCTTTATACTCCATTAATAAGGCCTCACCTGGAATATTGCATGCAATTCTGGTAACTACAATACAAAAAAAGTGTTAAGACCCTAGAAATAATGCGGAGAAGAGCAACAAAGATTATAAGGGATCTGGAGGCTAAGCTGTATGATGAATAGCTAAAGAAACCAGGCATGTCTAGCCTAATTGAGAGAAGGATTAGGGGTGACATGATAGCTGTCTTCTAGTACTTCAAGGGCAATTACAAAGAAAAGTGGGTAGACTTATTCTCCACAACACCTGCAGCAGGTCAAGAAGCAATGGGTGAAAGCTTGTTAAAGAGAGATCCATCCTAGAACTAAAAAAGAATTTCCTGACAGTGAGAATAATTATTTATTTATTATTTATTTATTATTTGGTTCTTCTATGCCATCCTACTCCCGAGGTCAATGAAATAGCTGGCCTCCTGCAGTTGTGGGTGCCCCATCACTGAAAGTCCTCAAGAAAATATTGTTTTATCTGGAATGGTGTAAGGACTCCTTCCTTGGGCAGGGAGTTGGACTAAAGACCTCCAAGGTCCCTTCCAGCCTTATGATGCTATGCTATGCTATGCTATGCTATGCTATGCTATGCTATGCTATGCTATGCTATGCTATGCTATGCTATGCTATGCTATGCTATGCTATGCTATGCTATGCTATGCTATGCCATGCCATGCCATGCTATGCCATGCTATATGACAGTGTTGGCGAACCTTTTTTGGCACCGAGTGCCGAAACAGGAGCGCGCGTCTGCGTGCACACGTGTCAGCGGTGGGTTGCTCCCGGTTTGGACAGGTTCTTAGAACCGGTAGCGCTGGCGGCAGGAGGCTCCACCCACCCACTCAGGACACTTATTTATTTATTTTTATTTATTAAAATTTCTATGCCGCCCAACTCCCAAGGGACTCTGGGCGGCTCACAGCATGTATAGAAAACATAACAAGTAAAAAACAATTTTGTTAAAAAACCATATTAAAATGCTATCCAGATTTAAAAATCACCTTCATTCATACCCTGCCTGCCGGAAGAGCCAAGTTTTTATTGCTTTACGGAAGGCCAGCAGGGTGGGGATAGTCCTGATCTCTGGAGGGAGCTGGTTCCAAAAGGAGGGGGCTCCCACAGAGAAGGCTCTCCCCCTCGGCCCCGCCAGCCGGCATTGCTTGGTCGATGGGACCTGGAGGAGACCCGCTCTGTGGGACCTAACCGGTCGTAGGGAGGTATGCGGCAGGATGCGGTCCCGAAGGTAACCTGACCCTGAGCCATGTAGGGCTTTAAAGGTAACGACCAACACCTTGAATTGGATCCGGAGACTAATGGGCAACCAATGCAGCTGACGGAGAATTGGTGTTACGTGGGTGCATCTAGGTACACCCACCACAGCTCGCGCAGCTGCATTTTGCACCAATTGCAGTCGCTGGACACTCTTCAAGGGTAGCCCCATGTAGAGCGCATTGCAGTAATCTAGCCGTGAGGTGATAAGGGCATGAGCGACTGTGAGAAGTGCCTCCTTCTCCAAGTAGGGTCGCAATTGGTGCACAAGACGAACTTGTGCAAAGGTCCCTCTAGCCACAGCTGAAAGATGTTGCTCCAATTTTAGCTGTGGGTCTAGGAGGACACCCAAATTGCGGACCCGTTCTGAGGGAGCTAATTTCTCCCCCCCAAGAACCAAGGAGAGACAATTGGTCAAGTCCTTAGGAGGCAGTATCCACAGCCACTCAGTCTTGTCAGGGTTAAGTTTTAGCCAGTTCTTCCCCATCCAGACCCTAACATCGGCCAGGCAGCGGCCCATTACGTCTACGGCTTCCCCAAATTGAGACGGGGTGGAGATGTACAACTGGGTATCATCAGCATATTGCTGATACCTCACCCCGTGTCGTCGGATGATCTCACCCAGTGGCTTCATGTAGATGTTAAACAGGATGGGCGAGAGGACCGAACCCTGCGGCACCCCACATAGTAGGGGCCTAGGGCTCGACCTCTGCCCCCCTGTCAACACCGACTGCGTCCTGTCAGAGAGGAAGGAGGAGAACCACTGCAGAACAGTGCCGCCCACCCCCACCTCTCCGAGACGACGCAGAAGGATACCATGGTCAATGGTATCGAAGGCCGCTGAGAGGTCAAGTAGCACCAGGATAGAGGAGTGACCCCTATCCCGGGCTCGCCAGAGATCATCCATCAGGGTGACCAAAGCCGTTTCCGTACTGTAGCCGCGCCTGAAACCAGATTGAAAGGGATCCAGAAAATCAGTATCATCCAACAGTCGTAGGAGTTGGAGTGCCACCATTTTCTCAACAACCTTCCCCGCAAAGGGAAGGTTGGAGACTGGACGGAAGTTCTTTAAATCCGCCGGGTCCAGGGAAGGCTTCTTGAGGAGGGGTCTCACCACCGCAGTTTTTAAGGGCTGCGGGACGGACCCCTCTCTCAAAGAAGCGTTGACCAACGCCTGGAGCCAGCCACGTGACACCTCCCTGGTGGCCGAAACCAGCCAGGAAGGGCACGGGTCCAATAAACAAGTGGTGGAGCTCATAGCTCCTATGGCCTTGTCCACATCCTCAGGAGTCACCGGTTCAAACCTATCCCATATAACCGGACTAAGACCTACCCCAGTCATCTCGGCCTGTACTGCCCAATCAGAGTCCAGGTCTGTCCGAATCTGAGTGACTTTATCCGCCAGAAACCGAGAAAATTCCTCAGCTCTACCCTGCAAGGGGTCTCCGCCTTCCTCCTTAGCAAGAAGGGTGCGGGTCACCCTAAACAGGGCGGCTGGGCGGGAGTCAGCGGACGCAATAAGAGCGGAAAAATGCAAGCATTTTGCTGCCCTTATCGCCACTAAGTAAGACAGGACGACTTAATGAAAGTTCTTAAAAGTGTCCGGTCAGACTCAGCTTTACTAGATCTCCATCGTCGCTCTAGACGTCTCTTGTGGCGCTTCATCTCCCGGAGTTCCTCAGTAAACCAAGGAGCCCTCCTGGATCCACTTCCACGGAGAGGTCGCAAAGGCGCAATCTGATCCAGAGCCCCCGCTGCCGCCTGATTCCAGGCGGCGACCAGGGACTCAGATGAACTGTGTACCAGGGATTCAGGTATTTCCCCACGTTCCCTCTGGAATCCGTCGGGTTCCATTAGGCGCCTGGGGCGGAACCACTTAATCGGTCCTGCCTCCTTGCGGTGGAGGGGTGGTGCCATGAAATCCAACCTCAGAAGGAAATGATCTGACCACGACAAGGGTACTGTGACTAAACCCCTCAGCCTCAGATCATCTCTCCACTGCCCCGAGAGAAACACAAGGTCAAGTGTGTGACCACCCTCATGAGTCGGACCCTGAACTACTTGGGTTAGGTCCATGGTTGTCATGGAAGCCATGAACTCCTGGACTGCCCCCGAGGCTTCGCCGGGTGATGGCAGATTAAAGTCCCCCAGCACCATCAACCTCGGGAACTCCACTTCTGTGCATGCGCAGAAGCATTGCACATGCACAAGCATGCATGCATGAGCGCACGCATGAACCGGTTCACAACCCACCACTGGCACGCGTGCCGGAAACCAGAAGAGCAGCCGGCCCATGCGCACGCCGGGAAGATGATCTTCCAGTTTCCGGCATGCGCATGTGCACCAGCCAGATGGTCTTCGCATGCACATGCATGCCAGAAACCAGAAGACCAGATGACCAGTGTGCATGCACACGCTGGAAACTGGAAGATCATTTTCCCGGCACGCACATGAGCATCACCCATTGCTCTTCCGGTTTCCGGTGCTCCCACGCAAGTGAAGACCAGCTGGCTGGCGCACCAGAACCCAAAAGAGCAATGGGTGACGCTCACATGCCCGGAGACATGGCTCTGCGTGCCACTTCCATCACGGCTATATGATATGATCACAGCTTAATTTCCTTGCATGCATCTGATTAACCAACTGCGATACATAAAGGTTTATGCAATCAGAAATTAGTTGTGGCAAGAAGGCTTTTTTTCATTATATAAATTAATCAATTCAAGGTATTAATTTATCACCCTCCCTCTCTTGTTAACAATTTATAATCTAGCTTTTAGGACAGATCTTTCCAAGATAGTGTCATGGCCCCGTCAGAGCCTGGGTCCATGGAGGACAAACCAGACCTGGAGCTGAAGGAGGTTGAGGGGGCGGCCTCATTGGCTCCAGAGGAATGTGGCAAGGAGCAGGAGGAGGCAGCCCTGGGTCTTCCGGGCCTGGGATGGCTTGCCAGCAGGGAAGAACAGGGAGAGGATGACCAAGAGAGTGGGGAAGAGAGGGCAGGCAGTGGAGATGAGGAGTGACGGAGTTCAGGCAATGAGCAAGGACCGCCCCCTCCTGATCTCCAAGTATGAAGTGTAGAGAGGAGGCGGGAGCAGCACAGGCTGACCCGATGACTCAGGAGGAGAGCGCCCTGCCCCTCTTCACAAGGCACACCTGGGGACTGAGACTTAAGGAGACACTGTAGGGAGGGGTGCTTGCCAGGAACAAGTGCTGAATTCATGGAGTTTTGTATGCCATTGCCGACGTCTGGAGTTCACTGGACTTCTTGCCTTATTACTGCCTTGTTCCTTTACCTCGCTGGACTTCTTGCCTTGAAGCCGTTTTGCTAACAGTGCTTTGCTGGACTACTCGCAGCCAGAGGCTGCTGGAGGTGTGTGTGTGAGTGCTTTGCTTCGGGACTTGCCATAAACGTGGGAGCATTTGAGGGAAGGTTAGAGCAATAAAGGGGAGTTTGAACTATCAGCAGGCTGTGTTGCCTCCGTGCTTTGCCCTGGATCATCACAGATAGTATATAGTAACATGCAACAGTATTAAAATGCAATAAAAGGAATGTAAAACTAATAAAATAATTCTTTCTCTAATCAAATATAGTCTCATGTGCACTCCAACTGAGAGTCTCAAATGGCACCATTTCAGTGAGAATTAGACCTTTATCAAAGGTTTCTCTATAGTGAAAGATTGCATTTGGGGAGGGGGCATGTTTAGTTATCAGTGGTGCTGAAAACAGAAAAGTGTGCAGTTTGTAAGATAAAAAGGACAGCTGGCATCCTTGTTTACTTAAAACATCTGCTCAGATTTCTGCTTTTCACTCATTCCTCAGAATGTATATTTTAAATGATCACAATTCTCAGCAGGGCACCTCGTGATCCAGGTTTTATCTTGTCTACCTCCGTGCAGAGCAGTGTGTCGGTTTCTCTGCACCATCTACCTATCAACATAAGGACCCCGGGATGGTTTTATCCGTCGGAGTTCTCATTTGCATTCATTCTACTTTTATCTCAAGATTCCAAAGGAACACAACCAGCATTTCAGATGTATTTCAGTAAATTAGATGCAAGAAGATCCAGATAGCTTATTAAAGTGAGCTTTTCTCCATGGCAGTGTTTAATTAAGAGCTCACTAAACTCTTTCTCTGAAAATGACACTGCTCAGAAGGTTTGGAAGAACAATAAAACTTGTTGGGTTTGCTTTGGAAACAGATGTGGGAGCTTTTAGCTGCTACTAATTTGATCATGCCGAGAGCACTGAGAAAGCCAGAACCCCATCGGCATCCTGGTTTTTGGGTCAAGTGCAGTACAATAACAAATTCATAAGAAGACTGTTCCCTTCCTTGCTGCTTTCCCAATCAGGAAACAGGTAACAAACATTAATTTTACAGATCAAAAAACAACTTGGAAAACAAAATAAATAGCATTTTAACAAGTTTGGAGGTTTTAGGGAAACATAATCAAGGGAGGCTGACATCCATTTTGGAATTAATCTCTTCTAGGCAGGATTACCTGTTTCCTTTCCTAAAAACTGCCTGTCCCTCAGTGTCATCTTTTGGATAGAATTCTTTGCCTGGCAGCTGAGCAAGTACCCCTCTTCCATGACAAGGGTTGGGAATTACTCCTCTCCACTAATCATGTTTAAGCTGCAACCAATATTCCTTGTCTCTTCCTCTGGAAGCAGTCAATCTGACAATGCAGTTCAGACTGTCCCATTGTATTCATTTGAGCCTGTTCCTTATTGGGTGCATCTTATGTGTGCTTCAGTTGGTGCAAAATGGAGCAGTCAGACATAATGCTGGTATCTAGCATGGTGAAAGATGGGTACAGAAGCATGGAGTAAGTCAGAAATGATTTTTAGGCCATCACATTCAAGCCACTACATAGTGTAGAACAGGGGCCTCCAACCTTGGCAACTTTACGACTTGTGGACTTCATGCGCTGGCTGAGGAATTCTGGGAGTTGAAGCCCATAAGTCATAAAGTTGCCAAGGTTGGAGACCCCTGGTGTAGAAAGTATTCCCCTGTACAGTAGGATTAAGAACCGCGTGCTGTTGAGCATCCGACTGCAATTCTCCTCTCCCCGATTACCTAAATTGCTTTTCCTGGAATAGCCTTCCAGAACTGTTGGCTTGGGAACATGAGAACTGGAGCTCCGTCTCACCTATTAGGCTTTAAAGCCTTGGATGGGAGCCAGGCCTCTTTCAGCACATTTTTGATGTGCCTCTGACAAGAACTTGTTATCCCTTGGGCAGTTGGAATCAGAGTAATGCAGACATGAGCTGGGTGGAGATGGATCAATCATTATTGAACATAATTGAGGGCACTTCCACATGGCAAGTTTCCACTCCCCAATCCTTCCAGAATATTTGTAAGCCAGCTATGCTATTTTGAAGCTTCTGTGAGGAATGGCTTCAGCAAACAGGACTCTCTAGAATGGGACACAGAAAGGTAAGGAGAGAGAGATGGACGAGATATATAATAGGATGACCAGCACAGATGTGATAGTGATAGAGAGAGAATTGTTCTCTTGCAATGGTAGAATGTGAGGTATCCTAAATGAATTAAATGCTGGGCATCATAGAAGGAAATACTTATTTATATGATGCAGAGCAGTAGTGGGTTCTGAATTAGTTTGCTACCGGTTCATGCACATGCTCGCGTGCGCATGCGATGCTTCTGCGCATGCACAGAAGTGATCTGGGCGGGTGGGCAGAGCTTCCCGCTGTCGCTGCTACCGGTTCTAAGAACCAGTCTGAACCGGGAGCAACCCACCACTGGTGCAGAGTAAAGTGTTGTAATAGGGCAGATTCATGGAAGATCCTGCTATCAACAGTTACTAATACTGATAATTATGACGGGTCCTTGGTGCTCTCTGAGCTTGGTTGTTTTCTTGTAGACGTTTCATTACCCGATCTAAGTTAGTAAGATCATCAGTGCACGCCTGAGTTACAAATATTCTCCTTCATTGGTACTGATAATTGTTTCAGTCTCCTAAGTCATAGCTCGCAGATAAATGACACCATAAAGGCTGTCATTCTCCAATCTGGGCTTATGGGCTTGCTCAAAACATTCATTTGACCCTCGTGAAACACAGGATGCTGAACTAGATGGCCAAATCCAGCAGGGATTTTCTTATGTTCTTACTTTTACTTCTGCTGACCTTAAAATGTTGCACCTGGCATGGAACACCATGAGCCAATCAAGTAGTAGAAGAGTGTCAAAATTCCCATTCACCCTCTGAGCTATGACAGTTCCTGTAACAGAAAATCCACTCATCCTCCTCCACAAAAGAAGGAGGAAAACTAAATTTGTTTCTCAGTATTTTCAGTACATGCTGCATGCATTTGTCTAATCGCTTTGCAAAAAAATCTGAGTTGTTGGTACAATGTTTGGCTGTCGGAACATCATTCTTCCTACACATATATTCCCACTTAACTGTGATGTTGACATGGCAATGAGTTTCCAGCGAGGCACTTTCTCTATTGGCTGCAACTGCAGACTGAAGCACCATCTATGTATGTGCAGAGAGAAAATAATGGCTTGCTTGAGCCCAGAATCTGGAAGATAGCTTCTTCTGCAAGAGTAAATGAACGCTGCATATATAATTAGGAAAAATCAAGGTAGGCAGGTTTTTCTAAAGGGGTATTACAAATCTGACTAGAAAGATTAAGATCAGGTTCACCGGTAAAGTGTACTGTGAAATCTGCTAACAAGCGAGCTTTGAGTTCAGAAGGTGAGAGGTAAGTTAACGCAAGAATTCCGTCACAGGGGAACATGCATCACCCCACAAGCCCTGCAGAAGTTTTGCATCACCAATTACAGAGCAGACAACTTG
This sequence comes from Diadophis punctatus similis, assembly GCA_023053685.1. NCBI lineage: Eukaryota > Metazoa > Chordata > Lepidosauria > Squamata > Dipsadidae > Diadophis > Diadophis punctatus. Next base: position 100,158,500 of record JALIGW010000002.1, read on the forward strand.
ATATTTGACCTGGCTGCAACTGAACCGGAAGGAAATTAATTCAGCTGCCCAAGGGGAACTATGTGGAGAGAGAGCAATATGGCACCAGTGCCAAGTTCATGAAAATGCCATGTATGGTGGAGTGATTAGATTCCCACCCTGTGGCTGAGATTGAATGCGATGTAATGTGATATTAATAATATATTAGATAGGTTGTAGTCTTTGCTGCATCCAGTAACTCAACTCACAATTCTTCATTCCTGAACTGCACACAATGTACAAATAAATGTTCCCAAGACCTAGACATTTTGTTTACAAACTGCAAAATTAGAAGACCATTAATGTGAGAACTATGAGAACTCTATGGTGCCATATTATGGCAATTTTATCATGGTTTTTATGCTTTACACACAGAGAGATGCTTTACTCAAACTCAGATTTGTGTTTGTATGTATAATGTGTTTTATCCGTGTTGAATATCAGTGATTGCGTGACCTCTGTAGATACCATATGTTAAATAAACATGAGAACAGTCAAATGTGGCCAGCTCTCAAAATCTTACATAAGATGTTTGAAGAAGCGAAAAAACATTTGAAATGCTGAAAGACCATGCCTGCCATGGCTTTCAGTTTAGATTCTTTCTATTACAGGAATCCAACAATACCAAGAATCCCTTGAGGTAGAGAACTGCATTATTAGCCTTGTCCTATTTCTTCAGTGTAGGACATATCAAGATCTGGCTCAGGTCATGCCAGGATCATTCATGCTTTCCATGGCAGCCCCTCTGGGAATGGCTTCTTTTTCCACTTGTGTGGGGGAGAAAGAAGGAGGGGGTAACCCAGAGGAAAAAAGCTGCCCACTCTCAGAATCAGCCTTCAAGCTGACCATTTTTATAGCACAGGCAGCTCTTTATCAGAATAAGGTCATCCTCTGGAATAGATAATGACAGATTACAAAATTAATTTTGAATAGAGAGTAAGAAGAGGCATTGGGTTTTGCCAAAGTCTGATATGAGTCAGGCCATTCTAAAAAGATGTTGTGGCTCTCTAAAGTGAAATAACATTATCTCCCAAGAAATTGGAACACAACCTGCACTTTCTCACAGCAGTCTGGTATTTCCAAGGGCTCTAGAAAACAGCAAGACCTGCTTTCACTCTGGCATATATATATAAAAGTATCAAGGCTGATCTAGACCATTTACCAATAGTCTCCAATTAAGGTATTTCAGTGAAGGAATGCTGTTCTGTATGTTGTGATGTTTTACTCAATTTATTTCTGTTACTTAATATACACGAGCCACGTCTTTTATGGAAGAAAACCAGGGCCTGAAATTTCCTCAAGAGATTCTTCAGATAGCTGAAGCCAAATCAGAAAATAGAGATCAAGGTTCCTCAGTATGGTTCTCTGATACTTATCTTAAAGGGCAATTATTTATTTATTGTTTGCTATATCTCTGTTGCTATAATCCATTGAAGACATACCTTAAGGCAACAGCTTCCTAGGGGTTCTGGTGATGCAGCAGTTAGAATGCAGTATTGCAGGCAAATTCTGCCCACAGCCTGGAGTTAGATCCTGATGGGCTCAAGGTTGACTCAGCCTTTCATCCTTCCGAGGTAGGTAAAAATGAGGACCCAGATTGTTGGGGGCAATATCCTGACATTGGGGGCAATATCCTGACATTGTAAACTGCCCAGAGAATACTGTAATGCACTATGGGCCAATGTATAAGTCTAAGTGTAATTGCTATTCCTCAGCAAAAGGCAGACTGCCTTTTGATTGAACTTCGTATTTAAAGTGTCAAATCTGAGTGGGTTGGATTAATACTGGTTGCTTTCGCAAATTTATTTTAATGAAAAAAATGTTGATAAACTGCTTGTGTGAAAAGGGAGTGTTGAAAAGATGCTACCTTCCTTTAACACTAATTAAAGTGAATTTGAAAAATTAAAAAAGCATGCTGACAGTGCCAAACAGTAATTTTGTTAACTGTTCTTCAAAGATCATGATAATGCTATAAGCTTGCAGAATCATGTGAGATTCCACATTGCTCACAGGTGATTTCTGGATATCTCAGGAAAAGATGTAAGAGATTTCAACGGTTTCATATAAAACTGTAGGAGATTTCAGATTGGTGAAATTATGAGATTTTGATTATATTTAAACATTTTGTACTTATGGCCAAACTACTTTGAGATCCCTGGAGTAAGTCATAGGAATGAATAAATTGCTCAGATCTTGTTTGTTTTTTAAGAAGAATCATAATAGGATACAGTTGATTTGATGCTATTCCAGAAATAGCTCATAATTTGGAACCTCAGAATCTATGACTAAAAAGGTTACTATGGACTCTGGTTAATTTTATGAAATCTGCTTTCCCCCCTCCCCACTTAGTTTCATACTCATTTTAGCTTAGCACTAATTATAACTGTGCAAAAAACATTACATGCTTTACAACACAGAAATTTCATTAGCAGTCTGCTGGAGTGTGACACCACATATGCTAGCAAAATTGTTGGCATTCTTACCTACTACAAAACCAAGGAGAAAATTAGTTTGCTTTCAACATTATTATTCTATGCAGTTAAGACTGTATTTCCCAATAGAATCATTAAAGGCAGCCTAAGACATTTTCTGCAGCTCTTTACATTCTTAAGAGAGCAGTTATCCACATATTTTAAATTGTGTAAAGCAACATTTTTAAAATTTGACGATGATGGTGATGATGATACAAAAACATCCTAACTTGAGAAAAAACCAATACGGTTAATCTTTTCCAATGAATTGAATTTCCTTTATTATATTCATTGATCAGAAAATCTCTTTTATGATATGGCATAAAATTCAAAGGGAAACAATGCGGAGAGGTCAGTGCATGGCCTGGGAATCCTTCTCCTGAGGGTCATTAGCTTGATCCACAACTTAAGCTTTTGCTGCAGCTCAGTTTAGTGTCCTCAAAAAGTTAGCAATGCTGTGTGAGCAGACAAAGGAAATGCAGGAAGGGTGTCATTCCATCTCTCTTCTCTTTACACTGTTTTGCTTGCAATTTTGAGGGGTTAATGGCAGTCTGTTCATATCTGCTACTGTTTACAGTGACAGGAGTGGGAACGGAGCCTATTTCAATTTTCTTCAAGTAGCTAGCATGTGTCCAAATATATGCAGGCGAACCAGATTAAGTGCCATTAGGTGAAGGGCACTTTATCACAATATGTTGATTGCATTAGCCAACCTCCAGAGCTATCTATGCCTTGGAAGGAGGCCCCTCCTAGGCTCCACTGCTTTGTTGTTGTTGTTGTTGTTGTTGTTGTTGTTGTTGTTGTTGTTTATTTAAGCTATTCTAGCATACTTTTTAAAATAACAAACTCAAGATGGCTAACAGATCTACAGGAAAACAATGAACCATATGTTTACCATAAACAATTAACATTTTTTATGTTTATAATTAACAATTGACAATTATTATACAAAAATTTAAATATGTTTTTTTAATTTAGCAATTTGCTTTATATCTCATTTAACCCAGAGCCACAACTGTATATTTTATCAAGAACATTTTTATAATGACGTCTTTCTCTTTCCTCTTTTCTCTCCAAAGATAAACCACAAACACTTGGAGGCTGATGGACCCAAAAATGACTCCATCTGTAGGACAACCGTGGGACACGTTATGTGCCAAACCATATTTCCTAACCTGCCTCGCCTTCATTTTGACACAGCTACTTAAAATATGGTGATAAACTGTAAGCATGCATGACTGATCAAATGAATCAATAGGGATTGATTACCATTTAAAGTAAGTAAGTAAGTAAACATTACTCAAGTTTCATACTGTTTTGCTGCATCTGATTCACATGTGTTTCTCTGTATTTGTAACCCAGCCTGTTATCTGGCTCACTTCAATAACTCTCTGAAATGATCCCACATAGTACATTTGACCACACTGCTTTGTTTTAGAAACCAAGTCCATTCACTAAACCAGGGTTGTCAAACTCCCATCGTCATGGCGTCATCACATGACGTATCGGGACTTTTTCCCCTTCGCTAACTGGGCGTGGACGTGGCGAGCATCTGGCCTGCGGGCCAGGAGTTTGACAGCCCTGCACTAATCTGTCTTTCAGGTTGTTCAGCATGTCCACATCCTGCTCAGTGGGCTAGGTCTCTAATTCTGACCATATTAGTCCTGCAGGACCCAACACAGCCTCTCACTTTATAACTTCAATTAGGGATTACCAGATTTCCCTGTACCTCTTTATTTGGAACATATGAGATACATCAAGCAGCTTCAACAACAGCAGGCTCTCTTTCATCCTTTTCTTTTTGCTTGTGAGTGAACTTGTGATGCAGACTTTCCAAAGGCTTCACCCTGAGGGCTTCCCATCAACGACATAAAAAGAAGCTCAAAAGCAAATGACTTTCAGTTTATCCTTTGCTGTTCTTCTTTCAGGCATTCTCAGAGGCAGGCAGGCAGGCAGGCAGGCAAGGAGGGAGGGAGGGAGGGAGGGAGGGAGGGAGGGAGGAAAGAAGGAAGGAAGGAAAGAAGGAAGGAAACCTCCTTTAGTTACTACAACCTAATATTACAATGCCAAAATCAAAGAGACCAATGACACTCATTCCCCCCACTCACTAGTACTTTGCCAGGTTCTGCCAATCACAATATCAGCATTTATAATTCATCAGGAACTATACACAAGTACTAATTAATACATAAGTGCTAATACTTGGTAACAACCTGCAAATAAATCAATACAGAATTTACAATTTCTTAAATGTACATTTGAGCTCAGTATCGAGAAACACAAGAGGGTGCATATACACTAAAAGCTTGGAAAAAAATTGAATTTGATAAATAAATGGAACCAGCAAGGACTCTTATTTGCATTTTAAATGTATACTTAATATTCCAGATCCACAGGCAGAAGAGCATGAACAGAATGTATACACATAAAAAAAATCATCAAACCAGCCCAAGATCAGAGTAGATGAAAATCAATCTGTTGGTGATCTAGTCTCTTCCCTTCGTGTGCTATGGGAATAATTAACCATCTTGCAGATCATGAGAATGCTGGTTCAATTTATGGAACTGACAAATCATGCCAGATGGCTGCTATGCTTGCTCCAAGTATGCCAGGTCAAGTATCTTGTTGTAAAGTAACATCTGTCCGGGTCGGGCTCTACTTGTGTCTACAGCCTCATCTGCTTGGTCTTGTCCAACCTTCACCAATACATGGTGGGGGGGGGAGGCAAGCCATGTGTGCCCCACCTCAACTAGACCATTTGACTGATGTGAAATGCATTCCTCCCTGTATTGATGATTGAGGGATAGCTCCCCTCTGGCTGCTAAAGATAATACCTAAATGAATCTATTATTAGAAGGCAAACAAATGGAGCAGGCAACTGGAATCTGGCATGCTACACCATCTTGAACTGGTTGCTCAGAGCTGCATAATAATGTCTGATGCCTCTGGATTGCCCTGCTCTTGTTTCTGGTGGCTGATTCAAACTGGTGGTAGAATGGAGAAAATCCTTAAGTTTCTATTTAAAAGTTGGAAGAAAACTCTCTTTAATGTACGAGGGTGAGTCAAAACGTAATGCCATTTTCTTTAGGACAGGTATAATTACCAACACAGGAACATGTAGCATACATCAAAATGAAACTGGTCCTTTGTGGATCACATCCTTACTTCTCAACATAGTCACCGTTTCTCTCAATAGCAATGTTCCACCTTTGAATGAGAGCATGTATCCCTGTCTCGTAAAATTTTGTTGACTGTTCTTTGAGCCACTTCTTCACTGCAGTTTTCACTTCCTCGTCACTGGAATAATAATCCTCCATACTCACCAGATTTAGCACCTTCAGACTATCATCTCTTCGGCCCCATGAAAGAGGGTTTGAGAGGCAAACATACAGTGAAGAAGTGGCTCAAAGAACAGTCAACAAAATTTTACGAGACAGGGATACATGCTCTCATTCAAACGTGGAACATTACTATTGAGAGAAACAGTGACTATGTTGAGAAGTCGGGATATGATCCACAGAGGACCAGCTTCATTTTGATGTATGCTACATGTTCCTGTGTTGGTAATTATACCTGTCCTAAAGAAAATAGCATTACGTTTTGACTCACTCTCGTAATGTAGCACAGCAATGCTATCGCTACTAAGTACATGGACAACACCTAACTGGAAGAATTAAGTCCATGAAAATGCAAACAGGCATTCTTGGTGGAAGTTGGAAGGAAATGTTATTCCAAATTTTAAAGGTGTGGGGGAGAGTGACCCTCTCTTTCTTTCCCCTGTAACCATCCACTTCACAACAATAGTTTAAAACAAGCAGCAGACTTGAACATAATTTTTTGGGGATAATAAAGAGATGGATCTTCCAAACTGGGTGGTTAAATGAGAACCATACACTGTTCTCTGGTCATATCAATGATCACATCATGATCAATGATCACATCAGCCTTGAGTTTCAGATTCAGGTTGGAAATCATTTTCAAAGTGCATTAGGAGGAGATGGTGGAACTATAGCTGAAGGTAGAAGATCCCGCATTTCTCCATGGGGACCACCTTTGCCAGCTGATCTAGGTGGAATTCGAATTTTCCAGCATACCGGGTTTTTTTTCCAGAGTATAAGACGCACCTTTTTACCCCCCCAAAAGAGGGTGAAAACTTGGGTGCGGCTTATACGCCGAATGTAGCCCCCCCACCCCCACCCTTTGGTCTCTGTCTTTCAGCAATTTACCTGCAAACAGGGAACAGCCTGTTAAGACAAGCAAGTCCTGAGCAGCTTCCCGATCCCCAGCTGATTTGCCACGTGCTAAAATGAAAGTGAAACTAACGAAACTAGCTGTAAAGAGGCAAATAGCTGGGAGAGACACACAGATTTTTATTTTCTGCTGAACTGGATAGGAGGGGTAAGTGAATAACTATAAATGTCTGTAGAATGTTCAAATTATTAGACTTATTTTTTAAAGACTGCTTTATTATTTTTCTAGCCAGGGGTCTCCAACCTTGGCAATTTTAAGACTTGTGGACTTCAACTCCCAGAATTCTGAGAGTTGAAGTCCACAAGTCTTAAAGTTGCCAAGGTTGGAGATCTCTAGACAACTTAACAAAATAAAGAAGTATTTTAAAATAAATGCTTGCTCTGAAGAGGCCCAGTGCTATTGTATCTTCTTAATACTTAATAATGTATACTTCCAGAATTTTAATTAATTTTAACAGTTCTGTACAAGTATAGTCTGAAATGTAACAGTGTCCTGTTTAGTATTAGAGTTAAATCCTGACTTACCTTGGAGTAGATCTATTTAAATAATTGGGAGGAGTTAGTGTGACTACATTTAAGAAAACTTTCTGGCATAATGTACATTTCTCCAATTCTTTGCTATTTCTATGGGTCAGGCACACATGCACAGAAATACACAGCAAACAGTGTATATCATCTGTGCTGTTTGCTGTTTGGCAAATTGCTTGGAGGCAGAGGCCTTTTTTCCTTGTTTTCCTCCCCCAAAACTAAGGTGCGTCTTATACTCCAGTGCGTCTTATACTCCGAAAAATACGTTATGTCCCATTGTACCAAATCTGTGCTCAAGAAATATGCCCTTCCAGTTTTTAGTCCAAATGTTCTTAAGTTCACACGTTGTCAACCTATCTGCAATTTAAAGTTGGGCCAGAAAATTGAGCCATTCAATGCTAGTCTAAGTGGGGCCATTTTTTTAAAAAAAGTTAAAAGTTAAATTAAAAGAAAAGAAACCTTTGGTCATTTGAAAAAATAAGATGACCTCTCTTCTACTCCTTTTAAAAGCAGAGTGATCATGGTGAGAGTGTCAGGGTTCCAAATAGCATCCAAAATTAAATCAGAGTCCAAGTCAAAGTATTCCTCAAAGTCCCAATTTATTAACAGAGCCATGTTGGTACATCTGGGTGAAACCTGAATCTGAAGTCCTCCGGGTTTCACCACCCAGTTGAAAGTTCAAGTCCTTGCCCCCACACCCACAAATCCATCACGTTGTCCAATCTTCACTTGCCATGCTGGCAGGGTCCACCCATCTCCTTCCGTGCAGGTGCAGAGGTGCAGAGACAAAGGATGGCCTTCGCTTTCTAGAAAGAATTTGTTATGGCTAACATACTATCAACCTCATGCAATCCCCCTCCCATTTTCCCACAGTAGAAAATGCATAGTAGAATAGTATAAAGTATGGCAGGCCTAAACTCCCAAATAAAATGGCTTCGCTTGACAGAGAGAATAGTGAGTACTTGGCTGAGAATAAATAACCACCTTCTCCAGGCCATATTTCTCTGCCTTTTCAAATTGAATTGTGCACCCCCTTTGTTCAGTCAGTCAGAATTATTGATAGAAAAGTAGAATTAGCTCCCTTCACTTGGACACAGAGCTTTCCTGACTTGCCTTCAATATGGTGATGCAGATGAGAGGATGGGAATCGCAAGCTGTTCTGGCTACCTTTCTCTGAGGAAAATTAGCTAATTGCTCCTGGAAAGCAACTGAACTAAACAATATAGGGTTTGGCCTTGATGCTGCTTCTTGCTTGTCTGTACTTTAACTCAGGACCATACACAATCAGACTAATTAAATCAGGATCCCCCCCAAAGCATTAAAGAAGACAAAGTATAATCCTGTGGCTGTTGAAGTAGGGAAGACTCAAAGCAGTGCGACATAAACAAGTTGCATTTGAGTATAGGACAAGAGAGCAGTTTTATTCAAAAACTTTCAAAAAGTCTTTTTGGAAAAAGCTTTTTTGTTTTGAGACAGAATTCTCAGAAGGATGGGATTATTGGGGTGGGTGCAAAACAGTACATGCCTTTTGCACATCCCCTATATTGCACTATGATCTTAAAGAATGCAGAAGCAGGGTAATGGATGGTTTCACAAATGCTTCTATCAGTCTAACTGGCACTATCTTTCAGGCACCCACTGAACCAATTAAAATCTGTTTCCTCTCAGCCAAGATGGGCAAGTGGCAGACTCCATATGCCCACACAAACCCCTTTCAGTGTATGTTGTCCTAGGATTATCTAAAGATACTTGGCTCTTCCTGTGTCACAGCAGAGGGTATTTCAGAACCTCTTGCTGAAAGGTGGAAAAAATATGTTGTGCTCTGGATTTTCACCCTGACATCTGGTTGGACACAGTGAGAGATCTGGAGAATACTGAGAAGAGAAGCCCATTAAGAGCCCAGAAGTGTCTTCCCATTTTTAGAGTAAAGCATATGAGTATTGGGCAGTCATGGCTCCCCCCCCCATGTTTTGTGAAATGAGATGAGAATTTTAAGTGGGGAAAAGACAGGTAGGGATTATTCACTGATTAAAAGAGAACAATCTATATTAAAAGAAAGGAAATGCAAACCGACAAATCCTACTGTAAAATTCTGTAATTAAGCCCTTTCATCAACGATAGATTTCTTCCCACTTCCTTCTATTTTGGTGCTGTTTTAAACATAGAAAATATTACAGCAGTTAGAGGGAGGATTAGTACAAACAACAAAACATATGGTATCGAAGAAATATAAAAGAAGCATAGACAACTACTGTATTCTTTTTTATTTAAAACAAAAGTTTGAGAACAGCTATAATTTCCTCTAAAAAGAATAAAAAAGAAGCTCCTAATGATGTTGATATAATAAAATAAATCTTTAATGCCGATTAACGCTCTGAGGCTTTCTCAGTTGAAAAGAAAGCACAATTCAGTCCTTTGGAATGTTCTAATGTTTCACATAAATGATGGTCGTTAACAAAATTGAGAGAGGTCTGTCTCTATTGTCATAAGGAACTACTGAATTCAGGAGAACAGCATCAAGCTCTTTATTGCTCAGATATTCATTAGTTTAACTGTATTTTGTTCCTCAGAATTCTGTAAAATTCATGTGACTCAGAACAAACCTTTTGAAAGGTAGGATTGACATCAATCACCTCAGTGAGATGGCCAGTGTAGAAATTTGATAAGTAAATAAAATATGCTATCCAGAGGCATACTTAAGTGCAAATATGAGCAGTAAATTGGCTTGACCCTTTAATGTCTCCTGTTAATCACTGATTTGAATCCAACAGATCCATAAATAGAGAGGCAATAGGTAATTGGCTCAACTCCAAATGATGGATTCACAGTGGGTGAAGGTAACCGTCTACCCCTTGATCTTTTCAGTCTTTTCAACATTACAGCTCCACCGGTCCCTTTAACCGTGTCTTCTGAGAGCCTGGACTTAGGATCCTTTCCCTCACAACTACAGTAACTCTTAGTTAATGGCTGCACTTCTATTTTCCTCCCTTATCTTTCATTTCCCTTGTACTTCTCTTATGCCAATTACTTTGTCATTCCAGAAGATTTGTTCTCAGCATAGACACTGTGACATGGATTAAAATGATCATAATAATTGAAGATAAGTTAAACAAACAAAAGACTTCTACTTAATGGAAAATTATCTGAGAGAAGAGTTAGAAAGACTAAGCAGATTCAATGTACTATATTATCTAATCATGGGTCCAAATACTCCATTCTGCTGATAAAATATTCTAAGAAATATTAGACCTTTCCATTTTTCTTCAGGGATGGTTCTATCTGGTCATAGAATCATAGGGCTGGAAGGTACCTTGGTCATTTTAGAACTAGTTCCATAATCTTCCAGAACTAAACCTTCCAGAACAAGAAGTAATTTATGATGCATATAGTATAAAGGGATTTTCATAGGATTCAAAACTTATGGGAAAAAATGCAATAATTTATTCATAAACTCATGAGATTTTATAAATCAAGGTCATTAGCAATATATCAAAGGTACATATAAATTTAATTTACAATCAGAGTAGCTTTCATATTATCTAAAGCTCTCATAGTCCATATAAGGGAGAAAAGTCAGTTTCTTGGCAGCAAGTAAACAAGAGTTTGGAAGTGAAATTAAAAAGCAGGACAAGACTAGGAAGATGAGAGTAATCAGATAAACTCTGTGTTCCGAGGAACTTTGTGCTTAGCTTTATAGCGTGAAAAGCTTATCTTCTGTGCAGCTGCTGATTGCAAGGGATGTTCTTGAGAGATGCTACATATGGATGAATGGCTGCTTCCTGATGTGTAAGCAGAGGTAGCTATGGAGGCTGTGGAAAGAATATAAGGCTTCCAGGGTTTTTTAATGAATCAGTGAACAGCCACATGTTGGATGCAGGACAGCCAAAAGGGGAGAGATCTGGGGGAATTGGGGGGGGGGATTGAACAAGAGGCATTCCCTTGCCTTGGAAGAACTGAGACTCAGGGCTGGGAGGGACCAAGTCCAAAAATTCTTGGATTGGGTTGGGGTGAGTTGGGGTTGGAGTGAGTCCTTGACTGGTGATGGCAACGGGGAGTGCCAGGATTGCTGTTGGTAAGTGATACATTAATGAAACATCACTTTTATGACCACATTGCTTAGAGATGAAAGATCTGGTGCCAATTGCCATTGTAACTGAAGGACTACCAGTAATTATCCTGACTTCTGTTCAGAAATAGATGTTGCAAGGATGATCCTTCATGGAAATTACGGACTCTGAAGATAACTTTCTTCTTCAGAGGATGAAGAAAGGCTGAAGGAGACCAGCTATCCCTCACTTGATACTTCAATGAAAGTCTTCAGTGGCAAAATGGAAAAAGCAGAAACATTGAAGGAAAATGATCATATAATGAAGAAGCTCTTGTTTTTAACTAAAGCATAACATATCTAAATGCATACATTGGACTTCAGAAAAGTAGGTTTTTTATGAACTCTATGGTAAAGGTAGATAGGATTCCATGGCAGCAGAAACTTATGGAAAAGAAGCTCAAGAGAGGCAGGAGGTTATTATTTTTTAGGTAAATACTAAAAACCCAATTACAAACAACTCCAGTGAAGGAGAAAAAGAAGCAGTGCTAAGATACCTTTTAATAAGCAATGCTTGAATCTATATATCTTTCTCTCATGTTTATACCTCAAAGATAAGTTTCATACAGGACTTGAGTGATGACTTTACTGTCAGAAACCTTTATTTCAGAGGGAACCAAGCATCCTCACATCCTAGCGAAATATTATATTTATCATAGTCAACAGTTCAGCACAAAGTGGAACCTCTTCACAGTGTTTCAATCAAATTATATGGTTCTGAAAATGTGTTCCTGTATGCTTAAAAGATTTCACCTGGTCAATGATATTCCTATCATATCCCTTCAGTATGTTTACTCACCTTCCCTAAATAGCCAGAACAGCAGTATTAGCTTCTGTTAGTTCAAAGACAGAATGCAATGTTTGTACATCAGGGGTGGGTTCCACTTACCTTCGCAACTGGTTCGCATCACGACATTTCGCATGCACGCACTTGCTCCGCTCGTGCGTGCGCATGTCCCCTCATGCGATTTGGCTTCCATGCATGCTCAGAAGCAGGAATGAGCCCGAAACATAGCTAAGGAGCTCATCAGAGTGTGCTTCGGGTGAAGAAATAAAGGTCAGAATTCACCCACGGGCAGGCAGGCGGGTCCTTTTTCAAGCCGCGGAAGGGAAAAAATTCGTGAAAAATTCAAAAAGATGGCGGTGCGCACGGACTGGCACCGACAGTGACGTCACCAGCAGGTCGCTACCGGTTTGGGTGATCCGGTCCGAACTGGGACAGACCCACCCCTGATGTACATGTACAAGTGTATATATAACTCTGTAAATGGTGAGGTTTCTGTGATTGTGTGTGTGGAGACTCACACACATACACAAGGCAGGCTAAGAACTAATCTTACTTTACCCCTGCTGACATTCAGATATTATTGATCAAATGCCCATCTGAAAATATGCGTGTTTTACAATTTGTGGTGTATGAAGAGTCTTATTAGGTATAACTGTCTCTCATCAGTGCTCAGGGTAAGATGTTTATTCCCACAAAAAATCTCTATGAATATTATCAAGGGCTGCTCTCAAATCAATAAAAGCAGCATAGAGCTGAGATTTAGAATGTTAAATGTATTACAGGTAAAATGATTGAGAATGAAGATTTGTCCTAGTGACTGAAGATCTATGTTATCTGAAATCTGCTTGCTCAGAGATACAGGGCCTATCCAGTCAATTATTTTTAATAAGAATTTTGAGTAAATCTTTACAAAGGATGCAAAGGAAACTATTAGAATAGTACTTGCCAGGATGAGATGTTCCTTTTTTCTTATAGATGAGAAACATAAAATGACATCCCAACTATACTAGTGAAATAGACAGTATTGGCAATCTCAGGTATGTCAAACTTGATTGCCACCAAATGAGATCCCTTGGCCAAATTCCACAATATTAGCTGAAGAGAAAACATGTATAGAGATATCCTTCCCATTTCCATTTCAATATTTTGATTGGAATCCCAGGGAATCTTGGCCTCCAATTTTAGATTCCAAAGAGGAATACTTTTATTTTCTCAAAAGTGTTAGCTGGTATAATTTCCTTTATACTATTTTTGTTTAAGGCTCCATATCGACCTTGACTATAGACCATAAAGACTATAGACTATATGATCCTGATTATAGCCAGTTGCTCAGTTTTATATACATCTAGCCCATCAAAGATCTTAATTTCATCGTACTTGAGAAACCAGGCAACTTACACACCTTTCTACACATATTCTTTCTATCTCTTTTTCTTCTAAAAGGACCACAGGTAGTCCTAGACTAATGGCCACAGTTAAGCCCAAAATTTCTGTTGCTCTGTTGCTAACAGTTGTTAAATCCATTTTATGACCTTTCTTGCCGCAATTGTTAAGTGAATCACTGCAGTTGTTATTAACAGTTGTTATTAACTATTGTTAAATGAATCTGGCTTCCCATTTTATTTGCTCATCAGACAGTTCAAAAGGGGATCATGACCTTGGGACCATCATAAATATGAGACAGTTGGCAAGCATCCAAATTTGGATCACATGACCATGAGGACATCAAGTGTGAAAAGGTCACATTTTTCAGTGCTGTTCTGACTTCGAACAGTCACTAAGTGAATGGTTGCAAATCAAGGAAGCTTGAATGAAAGACATAAGTGGAAATTATTATTTTCTTCCCTGGCATTTTACCAAGCTTCCATGGAAATCACACAACTATAATTTATACTTTGGTATCTACCAGGCAATATGTAAGTGTATTTGTTTAGAGCAGCGGTTCTCAACCTGGGGGTCGCGACCCCTTTGGGGGTCGAACGACCCTTTCACAGGGGTCGGGAGACTTCGCCCGGATCCCGCCATTTGGGTTCTTTTACCCTCTGTGCATGCGCAGAATGCTTTGCGCATGCGCAGAGGGTAAAAGAACCCAAATGGCGATGGCGGGGGTTGCGGCGGCGGGTGTGGCGGCGGGGTGGATTGCAGTGGGGGCGCAGGCACGGGGTGCAGGTCATGGCATTAGGAAGGTTGAGAATCACTGGTTTAGAGTATCCTGAAATGTATTTTGTGTATAATATAATGATCAACTTTCTTAACCAATTAAAAAACTGTAGTTTTTCTATCTTGAATTTCAAGATAGAATTTGATATCTGGCCAGGATCCCAGAATGAGCCTCATGTATCAGCCTAGACAAAATAACTCATTCCATGCCCATCTCTTAAAGCATTACCTGGTAAGTTCAACTGTATTTTAACTGCAGGGGAAAACAAAAGCTCTCCCTCCAAAATTACCTCCAACTCACTCTTTAATCATACATATGTAAAGTATATTATTATCAAGATTATTTTAACTTTAAGATTTCATGACAAAAAGAACTTCACAATATTCTGGGAGTTTGAATCAGTGGAAACCAGATTGGTCAGATCCCCTGATTTCTCACCTCCACCACATCCACAGTGTCTGTGTAAATTAATGCTGAATACTTAATATTCTATCAAATTGTACTAATCTAAAAAGTATTATTTGTGTGATGTAATATGGTGGTCTTGCAAACAACCATTGAGCACACAGTTTAATATGATCTTCACCTCCAACCCAGAAATCCTAGCCGGTTACATTCCAAGATATACAGCATGAAACACACTCAAGGATATGTGGAGACATCTGAACAAGTACTCCTCCAGAGTTTCTCAGCCAAGTAAAGTGAGACTCCACTTGTAAACTACTTCACTGGAGAATAGATGTAACTGATCCACAACTGAGGTTGCTAGAGATGTAGAAGTCTCCAGTTTGCTTCTCCAAATTCAGATTCGCTTAATTAAAAGTTTGTTTTTTTAAACAAATCCTTCCCAGTTGATGGATTGCTTTATCTGAGCCCCTTTGAGGGGAATAGGCTCAGTTAAACTAGAAAATACAGTTATTTTGTTAATCACACATGACATTCTGAGTGTGTTAAAGTGATTAATTAATCTAGGCGATAACCTCTTCTCAAATCCTTAAGGTAGAAATCTTTACCCTATCTAATAATCCCTCTAAAGCAGTATTCTCTGGTTGCAATGCACTGGAGACTTGGGTAAGATCTTTCAGATCACCCTCATTCCCAAATGCACTGTAGGTGTTAGCTAGCTATTGGAGAGCAATGCATGGATGGGTGCATGCATTCAAATAGGATTTCATAACATAATGATACAAGAGTGTTAGAATTTTCAATTTGCAAATAGTCTCTTTGGAGACCACCTTTGCAACAATCTTTTAAAAACATAAATGATAGTGGCAGAGTTCACTGTCATGGAAACTAAAGACAAAGCAATAGCGGCTAGAATGAGGATTGGGTGAATTTCTCCCCAGAATTGCTAAATGGGTTTAGCTTTTCTCAAGACTGCATAAGTGCTATTAGTTGTATCCTCGCAGAATGAAAAGACCAATTGTCTCATTTTTCTGTCAATTGAATTTATATAATACTACTAGCAGAAACCTGTGTCACTGCTGTATACAATTATCTTTCCCATTGTTTTACAATGAACACTAAATCCCAGCATGTGATGACATGCTTTGTTACTGGGAAATCATTCATCTGCAGAAAGATAAGGATATCAGCGCATTATGGAAAAAAAAGAGTGATTCATTCACTGTTCCTTTCATGAATACCTCAGCATCAGGGCCCATAATGCCGTTTGCAGTTTTGTGTGATGAATCTAAGCTTTCATCCATAAAATATAGCTGTAAAAATTGAATAGATTCATGCCTTATTTTTCACATAAATCCAGGGGCAAAGGTTTCGGTGTCAGAGTTACAGCTACCTTCAATCAGAAAGACAAATGCTGGTCTATTTTGCTTTTTAAAAATGAATATTATGTTATAAAAAAATACAGATAACATAAAGAACAGACAATAACAGACAGCATTGATCGGGTTTTTTAAGAATAAACCATCTCCAAAACCTTTAAAAGTAATGTTCAAATTAGATGTCCAGGGAAGCATTACCTTTTGAAGTTTCTCTGTAGATGCAAAGATTCCCATCTACAGATCAGATTTAATCTAACTAATCTCCAGGGTAGTTTACTGAAGTTCTACCCTTTCACCAAAATTCCTCCTATTGCTCAAATTCACACTTCACATTTCCTACCAGGAAAAACAGATCTTAGAAAAACCATATCAATGAGCAGTAGGACGGGCCAGGGTGGATGGGAGTTGCCCTATCAGAAATACAGTATGCCCAGCTGGGTTTAGTTTGGCACCAGTCAAGAGCCCAGGGGAGGAGAGATAGCGGTTTTAATCTAGTAATCTTTGGTGGGCCCTGTCAGGGGCCTTGAGCCACAAGTTGCCAGTTGTGAGGCCCTGTTCCTGAAGTTAGGCTCACGGGAGGAGTTGGGATGGTTGCTACTGCACCAGCCTCCTTGCTGCATAGCAACTTCCCTGCCTGAGTTCCCCAGGTTTATAAGATTAGATTAGATTAACAGAGTTGGAAGAGACCTTGTAGGTCATCTAGTTCAACCTCCTGCCCAAGCAGGAGACCCTACACCATTTCTGACAAATGGCAGTCCAATCTCTTCTTGAAAGCCTCCATTGATGAAGCTCCCAAAACTTCCGAAGGCAAGCTGTTCCATTGGTTGATTGTTCTCACTGTCAGAAAATTTCTCCTTATTTCTAGGTTGAATCTCTCCTTGATCAGTTTCCATCCATTATTCCTTGTCTGGCCTTCGGGTGCCTTGGAAAATAATTTGACCCCCTCCTCTCTGTGGCAGCCCCTCAAATATGGGAACACTGCTATCATGTCTCCCCTGGTCCTTCTCTTCACTGGACTAGCCATGCCCAGTTCCTGCAACCGTTCTTCATATGTTTTAGTCTCCAATCCCCTAATCATCCTGGTTGCTCTTCTATGCACTTTTTCTAGAGTCTCAACATCTTTTTTTTAGTGTGGTGACCAAAACTGGATGCAGTATTCTAGGTGTGGTCTTACTTCTTATAGTCCTAGGGGACTTCAACTTGCTGTCCCTGGGGTAGATGTCCAAAGTGGCATGGGAGCTCATTGGCTCCATGATAGCCATGGGCTTCTCCCAGGTCATTCATTCATTCATTCATTCATTCATTCATTCATTCATTCCCTGCCTTTATTATTTTCACAAATAACTCAAAGTGGCAAACATATCCAACACACCTTCCTCCTCCTTTTTTCCCCACAAAAACAACAACTGTAAGGATTGCCTCTCCCTCTAACTTAAGAAAGTACGAACTTCTGAGCCGAATAGTTCAAAAGGATTCTTTTATTAAGCAGATGTGAAAGCATTCCATTCAAAGCAATACCCTTAGGCAAAGCAGGCATAGTTAAACCTTAGAAACCCCTCCCCATTAACCAGAATGCAGAGCCTGGTCAATACACACGTGTGAAACCCAATTGTGTGGGAACATATGCTTATCTGGTTTCCAGAGCTTCTTCCTTTCCCTATTCGAGTAAAATAACCCACATTGCCCCCAGTGGTGGGTTCCTACCAGTGCGGTCCACTCTATAGCACCGGTAGCGGCCCACTGGTGACGTCACAGTACCGGTGCGGTCGGTTGCTAATTTTTTTTTAAATTTTTTTTAAATTTTCTTCTGCGCATGCCCAGAAGCCAAGCTTCCAGCACTGCGCATGCGCTGCCTTCCTACCCCACAGTGAGTCCAAGCAGGGGAGGATGGCTGAGGGAGCGCATGAGACGCTGAAAAAATGGGCGGCAGGAGCTATCGCCATTCCCCTCCCTTCAGCAGCCCGAGAAGCCATGAATGTGCGGTGATGATCCTAGGCATTTTCGCACGTTCAAGGCTTCTCGAGCTGCTGAGTGGAGGGGGAACAGGCGGCAGGAGCCTAGGATTATCAAATGGGGAGAAGCATTCCGGCCTCCTAGAAGAACCGCTGCCGTGGTCTTGCTGCTCCTGCTGCGGGGGGCTGCGTTGCAGGTGGGCAATGCCCCCCCCCCCGCTTCTCCGGCCGCTGCCAAGCTCCTGAGGCCCACGCCCACCCGGTGACATGGCTGGCAAGCCACACCCACAAAATAAGCCACGCCCACAGAGTGGTAGTAAAAAAATTAGGAACCCGCCCCTGATTGCCCCTCATAAACCATGTCCAAAGATGAAGAGGTCTCAAGGTGCCTGGCGCCAGGATATACGTTGTAAAACCATCAGTTGATGCAAGCAATGCAGGGTGACGACAATCCTGTGAGGTGAGTTCAGCTCAGAGGAAGTGACTGGCCCAAAGTCACCCAGCTGGATGTCATGGTCAAGCCAGGATTAGAACACACAGTCTCTTGCTTTGTAGCCTAGACCTGACTTGGGACAGTGGCCTCAGACTTGGTTTTCTTGTTGGAGTAGTGCAATGTGAGTTGAGAGAGAAGCTTTCCTTAGCTCCTCTGTCATAGTAAGATCACACCCTGATGACTTTGAGCTTCTCTTATGCAACCTCCCACTCCAAAGGAGACTGGACCCATTCAATTTATCTGCCCCTGGCAACTGATGGATCCAACTGGGTTTCAAAGGGAGCAAGGAAAAATACTTGCCAATATGTTACAGAATCCTGTAGAGGCTTTGGCAGCAGCCTGGATTTAAAAATCTGCTGGAACATTAGACAGGATTGTGCCTATGTGGCCTCTCCTGGCCCTTCATTCCCATTACTCCCTGTGATTCACAAAGGAGTTGAAAAGAGTCAAGAGATGCCTAGAGCACTGCTGGAGGAAAACGAAGAACAAACGTGATGAAACATGAGTTAAAGCTGCTATTAACTTTTACCTCATGGTGGTAAGAACAATGAAACATCAATACTTCTCTCTTATTGCATCCACAGAATGTCACCCAGCAACCCTGTTTAGGGTCACCCAGACTCCAGTTAAGACTGCCTAGGAGGTGTAATGTGGATGGGTCCAAGTGATGGTGAATTCACCCTTGTTGGAGGGGTGTTCCTGGCTCATTTTAAAGAGGTGCTGGTATGCCCTCTATTCAAAAAGCCATCTCTGCACCCCACCATTCTGGATATTTTTTTGTCCAGTTTCCCACCTCCTCTTTCTGGAAAACATGATTGAGAAGGTGATGGCATTGCAACTTCAGAGGATCTTGGAGGAAATGGATTATCTGGACCCTTTTCAGTCACATTTCAGGGCCGGATATGGGACTGAAACTGCATTGGTTGCAATCATGGATTATCTCTGGCAGGAGCAGGGTGGAGGTGGTGTATCCATCCTTGCTGTTCTTGACCTCTCATCTGCTTTCAATACAATCAACCACAGTATCTTTTGGGTTGACTTAGGGATATAGGAGTGGGTCAGTGGTGGGTTGCTCCCGGTTCGGCCTGTTTCGGTGAACCGGTAGCGGCGGCAGCAGGAGGCTCTGCCCACCCACCCAGAATGTTTCTGGGCATGCACAGAAGCATTGTGCACATGCGCGAGCACACGCGCGAACCGGTAGCAATGAGATTTAGAACCCACTACTGAAGTGGGTGGCACAGGTTTGTGCTGGTTCCTCTGAGGCCAGTTCCAATTGGTTTTAATCAGGAGTGAATGATCCAACTCATGGCCCCTGCTTTGTGGGGTACCACAGGACATGGTGCTCTCTCTGCTGCTTTTTAACATCTACATGAAACTGCTGGGTAAGATCATCCATCAATACAGGATGAGGTATCATCAGTACACTGATGATACCCAGTTATATATCTCTGTCCCTGATGAAGTGAGTGATCTAGTGCAGGGGTCTCCAACCTTGGCAACTTTAAGACTTGTGGCCTTCAACTTCCAGAATTCCTCAGCCAGCAAAGCTGGCTGAGGAATTCTGGGAGTTGAAGTCCACAAGTCTTAAAGTTGCCAAGGTTGGAGACCCCTGACTAGTGGACTCTCTTTAAGGTGCCTGGAGGCTGTGGGGGCCTGGATGGGGGACAACAGACTTCAGCTGATACCTGGTAAGATGAAGTAGTTGTGGGTGGGCTCCTCTGAATCCAGGAGTTTATCATCTTTCATCTTGGGATTGCACTACCCCAGGTAGACTTGGGCAGAATTTGGGGGTCCTCTTGGACTCACAACTCCTGCTCAGGGAGCAGGTGGCAGTTGTGGCTAGGAAGATCTTTGGTCAACTTCATGCTAGGTGCCAGTTACTCCTTTTCCTAGATAGGGAGGTTCTCCGTTATGCCCTGGTCATCTCTTGTTTGGACTACCACAATGTGTTCTACATGGAGCTATCCTTGAAAATATCTGGAAGCTGCAGCTGATGCAAGCTATATTGGGCCATGCAAGCTATATGGCACATATAAAAACCTCTCTTCTGTGAACTGCATTGGGTGCCAGTTTGCTTCTGGGTCCAATTCAAGGTATTGGTTATGATCTACAAAGCCCTACATGGCATGGGGCTAGGCTATCTACGAATCCAGCTTTGTCCCATCACATCAGCCCATCCTACCCAATCAGACAGGAAAGGTATGTTGCAGACTCCATCAGTTAGATAACTCTGATTGGCCGAGTCTAGGAAAAGAGCTTTCTCTGCCATTCTCCCTGCTCTATGGAATGATCTTCCCTCAGAGGTGAGGCAGACCCCCCCCCCACACTCTCTCTCGGCTTTCTGAAAAGGTATTAAAACATGGCTCTGCAGCCTTGTGCAGGGAGCCCAAAGGAGCACCCAGTCCTCAGTTGGATGGTGCTACAAGAGCCCTCCATATACTGCTTTATATTTTGATCTTTTATTGTACCCCACCCAGAGTCCCTCTTTGAGGGAGATGGGCAATTCAGAAATGTGAAAAATCAATCAATCAATCAATCAATCAATCAATCAATCAATCAATCAATCAATGTGTTTTGTTTCCAACCTGGAGCCTTCTTCCCTTGCTTCTCCAACCACTAAAATCCTTATTTTTTTCCTCTGCTCTGTCAACCACTTCTGACTGAAGGAAAACACATCCATTTCACTATGCATGGCTAAAAAGATACCAAGCACACATTTTAGTTCAGTTTATATCAGTGATATAAACATTTCAGTTAATATCACCCAAAAGCAGCTCTTTTGTCTACTGAATATAGGGAATATTTTGCTTATTCCTATAGGCAGCCAGTACTGAAAGGTGATGGAAACTTCTTGAAAAGATTATTTTTCAGAAACTCTTGGTCTCACACTTAAAGAACAAATAAAACTGACATATTTCAATTTCAGTGGAGTTGATGCTTCAAAGTGATGTGCCAGGAAGTAACTATCTCATGAAGATGATCATCATTTTTTAGGATGAGTTTGCAATTAAGAGATGTTCAAAACTATTCATTTTGCAATGTTTCCAACATGGCCATGTGTGAGAATGGTGAGTGCAGGGGAAAAAGTGAGGTTGAAGAGTCTGGACAGAAATTGGAGGTGGACCAGCTCCCAATTTTCTCCTTTGTATCAATGTGGCTTTTAGGTAAATGCAGTTTTTGTAGCATAGAATTGGTATACTAAAGAAGATAATATATAATATATCAGTTTTAAAATTGTTGATTGTTATCTTATTATTTGTGGAACCTTGCCATTCTGATCGAATCATACTTTTTTTTCAGTAGTATAGATTCCTTTCTTATCCATTCACTAGGTATGCAGATACAAAAATAAATTTAAATATCATACAAATTATATTTTTTCTTGAATGTCAATGATTGTAACAGATGCAGTGTCAGAAACAGATGTCAAAAGATTACAACTTTGCTTCAAAATATAGAAAACATTATGTTAGTAGTTTGGGCAGGAAGAAAGGAAAAAACAGAAGGAAAACCATTTCTGCCCAGTGTTTGCCTGAATTAGATTAACATGGTTGAGCTTCTTCATTCTGACTTGCCTCCACGTTTTCCCAACAAGTGCTAACAAAATTTCAAAAGCAGTACACAATAAAAGGAAAAGCCAGTTAACATGCTGGAGCCAAGAAATTTAACCTGGTGCCCAAAAAACAATTAAAGTTGGTGCTGCCAGTCAGATATTTGTGGTGGGAACGCCAGAAACTCGACACACTTGGTGGTCTCTGAGCCTGGTTGTTTTCTTGCAGGTTCTCCCAGTATATTTTAAGATTCAGGCAGGCTTGGCTTAGGAGAGACATTCAGCGTGCTTGTTGGCCAGGGGTGGGTTCTAACTTACCTCATTATCGGTTAGCTTGCTCCTGCGCCGTGTGGGCGCGCCGCATGGATGTGCCACATCGGCAGGTGCGCATGCATGCGCAGTGCCAAAAAATTCAAAAAATAAAAATAAAAAGCCAAAAGCAAGATGGCGACTGCATGCACAGTACCAGAAACTCGGCTTCTGCACATGCTCAGAAATTTTTTTAAAAAAAAAGATGGCAGTGCCCACGGATTGGCACCAACCGAAATGAGTCCGTGACATCATTGTGATGTGACCAGCGGGTCGCTACCGGTTCGGACGAACTGGTCCAAACCGGGAGGAACCCACCCCTGTTGTTGGCAATCCAGCAGCTGATTTCTGCATTCCTTGACTATACAGGTAGTCATTCCTTGACTTACAACCACAGTTGGACCCAAAATTTCTGTTCCTCAGCGAAAAAGTTCTTAAGTGAGTTTTAGTTTAGTTTAGTTTAGTTTAGTTTAGTTTAGTTTAGTTTAGTTTAGTTTAGTTTAGTTTAGTTTAGTTTAGTTTAGTTTAGTTTAGTTATTTGTCAAGCATATATAAGATTACAAATAAAATTATGAACATGATTGTGAATACATGAAATGTATAAACATGATTATGTATACATGATATGGTTACGAATAAATGGGGGACATTAGGACAGGGATGGTAGGCACATTGGTGCGCTTATGCACACCCCTTACAAACCACTTAGGAATGGGGTGAGGTCAACAGTAAACAATTTAAGGTTAAAGTTTTGGGGGTTTGGGGAAGAAACCACAGAGTCAGTTAGTGCATTCCAGGCATTGACCACTCTGTTGCTGAAGTTGTATTTTCTGCAATCAGGTTTGGAGCAGTTCACTTTAAGTTTGTATCTATTGTGTGCTCATGTATTGTTGTGGTTGAATCTGAAGTAGTCATGGACAGGTAGGACATTGTAGCAGATAATTTTATGTACTACATTTAGGTCAGACCGAAAGCGGCGTAGTTCTAAGTTGTCTAATATATAATATAATCATTCTTGCCACAGTTGTTAAGTGAATCACTGTAATTGTTGTTAGTAACATGGTTGTTAAGTGAATCTGGCTTCCCCATTGACTTTGCTTGTCAGCAGGTTGCATAAGGTGATCATGTGACCCTGAGACACTGCAACCATCATAAATATGAACTAGTTGCCAAGCATCCAAACCAGCATTCAGAGGGTATGCTGCAGCAATCATAGGGGAGGGGGGGAAAGGTCATAAGTCACCTATTTCAGTGCTGATGTAACTTTGAACAGTTACTAAACAAAAGGTGGTAAGTCGAGGACTACCTGTGCAAATTATTTTGCTATGCTAATTCTTGATCTAACTAACTATTGAGGGGGAAGTGGATTCTATTATATCTAAATGTCCATTAGATCTAGTTTTATATCACAGAGGTAAATTCATACAAGTGATAAAAGAAAACCTATTAGTTAATTTTCTGAATGATGTACTGTATATGGATGCAAACAAAGTATCAAAATGGATTGATTGTATCAATTTTCCAGCCTACTTCAGAAATAGTGGAGTTTATTATTTGGGGATGAATTTTGAAATAAAATTCTTCCTTAAATCTGCTGAACAGAGAGCTGGAGAATTCAGATTTTTACTGCATTCCAATTGCAAGCATGAATATGCATCCTGAATAGCAGCTCTAGATGATGAATCAATAGAAAGTGGTGAAAGGCACCTCTGGACTTTTAAGGTGTAGGAGGTGTTAGGAGGTGCCAGATGTGGAGATCCTCTGCCTACAAAACCTTCATGTTTGGGCGATTCAGCTTCGGTTTGTATGCCTTCATTCTGCCCTTTATTAAGACTCCTTTTCCTAGAAGCTGGTATTGATGGAACTCCTGAAACCTTCTTGCTGAGTTCTTTGATATTTTCCCGCATCCCCGTTGTTCTCTTGTCTACACATTTCCAATCTCTTATGCTGTAGTGCAACAATGTCATTTATTTGAAAATAATATTTTTGCAAATACTTTCTCTGTGTTTATGTTACTATCAGTGCAAATCAATCAGAGAGACGATAAGGTGTACCAGAATATCAATGCAATTCAGTTCAGTATTTTCTTCCAAAAACATACAACTTCATTTAAGATCACTGAATAGCATTTAAAGAAGCATATCTCCAACAGGGGTCAAAATTGCTAATATAGATTTTTAAGTCAACTGCAGGTCCATTTCTAACAAGAGTATATCTTACAAGAGTTTTTCATGTTGTTTACAAAGGGAAACAAGCACAATTCTCTGTACAGTATGAGAATCACACCTTCTGGTGAATAGATGCTTGCAATATTTTTTTTTCTCCATAGAGGCATAAAATTACTGTCTGCTCATTGATCCATGCTCCCTAAAAGCTGATTTTAAAAAAATACACTAGATTTTCAAAGACTGTTGTGGCAGGGAATAAAGAAAGAATCCTTATCTATATAACAAGAAGGAGGGCCGAAATGTGGAGTAAAAATAGTGGTGGAAAATCAAAGGAGAAGATGCATATGTCTTTTATTTGTTGTTTCTTGGCAACTCAGTTGTAATCATTATTTACAGCTAGTGAGGCTTTAATTCATGTGGCCATCCATAATCTGTATTCCTTCTTTTTGAGCATCGGGGAAAAAGAAAGATATTTCATTATTTATAAGGGAAAGTACTATTTTCTCAGTGACTAATTAGATGCTTTTTAAAAAAAATCTCTGCTATGGATCTGTGACTGAATTTTATATAAACACAAAATTGTTCATATACATGCATCTTACAATATTTTAACCTATCCGCTTGCCTGCTCTTTTAAATTCCATTTCTTGATTGTAGCATAATTAAGTGTAGATTTATTTATGCTCTGCCACTGATTACCAAGCTGTGTTGCTGGATAGTCATGCACTTTCTCTGATTCTTCTCACTCTCACAAAATCTACTCCATCTTTTCTCTTCTTTCTTTCTACAGTTCTTTACTATAACCATTTTCCTATCTCTTCTATATTACTGGTAAACATTTATTACTTATTCTTCATACTCCACTAAACTTTTTATTTCTAAATTTATACCCCATTGTTTAATAGTAAATTGCTTTTCCAGGCAGAAAAGCTATTTATGCTATTGTATTTTTATTATTCAACTAATAATAAAAATACAATACCATAAATAACATGATAATACAAGATCTAACAGCAGAGGTAAATTTTCAGGATAGTAAATAGAAATGGCTGTCAATGATAGATTGTTGATTGTAGATTAAACAGACCTATAGTATGTAAAATCTGGCACTAAACTGTAGTATTAACATAGGATGTTGCCTCTTTTCTATCCAGATCAGGCACCCACTTGAGGCCACATAATTGTAATCCAGTCCAGTCATGATGATAGGCCTTACTGAAGACTAATTTCTCAGAAGGAAATCATTGTTACATTCCTGTATCTCAGAGTTTCCTCCTCCTCTCCCTCCTCCTCCTCGACAAAAAAGTTGACCAGCAGATCTAAGTTCAACTTTAAAAACTGGACTAGGCCCAGGAAATTGGTCCCATATCTCAACCAGTTGATGGAAGACCTTTTGACTCAGCAACAATTCTTCAATAGGTTTCAACAATGTGTCCATCTCAATATACAGCAAAAACTGCATAGCTGAGAAGTCTGTTTGTTTGCTTTTATATCTATTTTTCCTGAAAATTAAAATAAAAACAAGAAATAGAAATGCAAAATAGAAATGGGAGTCAACAGGCTCAGACTTAACCCTGACAAGACCGAGTGGCTGTGGGCATTGCCTCCGAAAGACTATGTCGACTGTCCATCATGCAGAAATTGCCCCCCTCAGAACGGGTTCACAATTTGGGTGTCTTCCTAGACTCACAGCTAATATTAGACCAACATTTGACAGCTAGGGGGACCTTTGCACAGGTTCGCCTGGTGCACCAATTGCGACTCTACTTGGATCAGGAGGCTCTCCTCACAGTCACTCATGCCCTAATCACCTCACGGTTAGATTATTGCAACGCGCTCTACATGGGGCTACCCCTGAAGAGTGTTCAGAGACTACAGTTGGTCCAGAATGCAGCTGTGCGAGTTGTTGTAGGTGCACCTGGGTACACCCACATTACACCAGTCCTCCGTGAGCTGTACTGGCTCCCTATCGGTCTCCGGACACAATTCAAGGTGTTGGTCATTACCTTTAAAGCCCTACATGGCTCAGGGCCAGACTATCTTCGAGACCGCCTTCTACCACATAGCTCCCAGCGACCGGTAAGATCCCACAGAGTTGGTCTTCTTTGGGTCCCATCAGCTAAACAATGTCGGCTGGCGGGTTCACAGGGGAGGGCCTTCTCTGTGGCTGTCCCGGCTCTCTGGAACCAGTTACCTCCTGAGATCCAGACTGCCCCACCCTATTGGCCTTCCGGAAAGCGGTAAAGACCTGGCTTTTCCGACAGGCCTGGGGCCGTTGATCTTGTGGTGGTAACCAGCAAGATCTGGCCATGAATGGTATGGATGGCTGAAACTGTTTTTGAATTGAAAATTGTTTTTAAACTGCTTTTAGATGTTTTTGTACTATTTTTGATGTTCGTTCTTCTGTTGTGAGCCGCCCAGAGTCCCTAGGGAGTTGGGCGGCATAGAAATTGAATAAATAAATAAATAAATAATAAACAAAGTCCACCAACATCATCAGAGCTGAATTCTCAAAATGTGAGACAGCCTCTACTATGACAGAAATGCCATCTTCTGGCTCCTCACACTTACAATTTAATTGCAGGATGCCTGTAAACCCATGCTTACCAAGATTCCTGAAAAGATTCACACCTTCCCTGACTTATAGTTGAAGACATTTTCTGTTCTGTCTCCTGGTTTCTCATCCCAACCACAGAGTAACTGGACTGTTACACATACAGTACAATAGGCTTGTGTATTCCTGAGCACTGAGAAGTTTCAGTAATTTTAGCACTCATACAGAATTCAGTTTCCATGGAAGATATTTGCTGGAGGCTTGTAGCTTTACTGTGAGATATATAACCTACGAAGATATATGGCTACTACAATAAATTCTTGCTTTCCATCTGATTTCTGGGGGAATTTATAGTCCCTACTGGTTCTCTATAGCAAGCGCTTGGCTCTCTGCTCTCTTTCCTGACCCAATTCTAACACCAAATGACTTCTCACTGTGTACACAGGTCTTACTCCTCAGAGATGAGTTCTCTCAATGCATCACCCATGTCTTCTTGAGCAACCTATGTCTCACTGAAATGCATCATCAGAATATTTTCAGCTTCAATGGGCAGCTGAACAAAGAAGTTAACATTCTTCAGCTCTGGCTGTCTCTAAATCATCCAACCCTGCGAACTTTGCTCACAGCTTCCACCAACTTTTCCCGAGTTTGTTGGACAAAGCAGAGAAATTTGGCCAATATTATCATTACGCAACTTGTATTTAATAAGGGGTTTATTTTGAACAAAAACCGGGGAGAGTAAAGTATAATGATCTGTATGCAATTAAGCCATGTTCCCAAGGAGAACAAATAGCTAAGTAATCAGCAATTGAAATATATAGCATAACCATAAAATAAAAAAAAACAAAAAACAAAGATTTCAACTTTTTTCAGTAGCTTTTCTTTTCTAAGGGAGAATTCAATTTTAGCTTCTTGCATAGTTTTTGTTCCTAGTTATTTTCCTCTTCTATTTTAATTTGTTTAGTCTCCTTTTTTAAAATATTATTTTATAGGTTCTAATTTGCATACCACCACAAAAGCAGAGTCTTTTTGCATTGACAGGCTATAATTTAAAAAGCTACAGGGAGTAGAATGCCCTAACCCCAGTACCATTACACACACACACACACACACACACACACACACACACACACACACACACACACCATACACTATTTGAAATAGAAACAGTTGGGAGCTTTGGCCCACAGTGACTAATGCTGCTGCACCAGCAGCTGCACCAGCAGAATCCAGCTACATGGACACCATGGTGAGGATGTCAACTGAGCAGTGGTAGACTCTACAGAAATTTTCATATATTTCCAGAAGTTCGTTTCACATTTTAACATCCTGGAAGCAATTAATTAGCAGGAATCATGCCTGAACTCAAAATTAGTCATCAGTGATATTACTTAAAATATACGAACTGACAATACTGCATGTAAAAATGAAGGATTATTTCATCACTAGTTTTATCTAGTTAATCCATCTCAGTGAGAGTAGTTTCTACATTTACTCCTAAGAATGTTGGGTTAGAGCTGAGGATGCTACAAAGGGATCCAATCAGCGGTGAAATCTACTTAACTTTCCTACTGGTTTGGAAGTGCACGCTTCCTGCACGTGTTTTTTCACCCCTGCTCCATTTGAGCACATGCTTTTTCACCCTCTGCGCATGCGCAGAAGGCTTTGTGCATGCGCAGGGTGTTAAAAAAAGAAAATGGCGGCATCCGGGTGGGTGGGCGGAGCATCACACTGCTGCTGCTACCAGTTCTCCGAATCACCACGGCCCGCCACTACTGGTATGCCCAAACCGGGCCGAACCGGTAGCATTTCACCCCTGGATCCAATGTACCTTTCAACCATACAGAATACAGAATATGGTGAACGAGATCTTAATTCCCCCATGGATGATTGGTTTTAAATTTTTGTAATTTTTTAAATTGTTTTTATTGTATCTTTAATTGTTCTTTTTTATGTTGTACAGCGCCCTGAGTCCTACGGGATTGGGCGGCCTATCAGAACAATAAATTAAATTAAATTAAATGCACTCCTGCAGCTAGAAAAATCTTATATTAATCTCTAACAGCAGGGAACTCAACATTCCAAAAGTTGTATCAAAGCATCATTAGGCTTTAACACAAATATTATACATTATTCACAATTAGAAAAAAAAACAATTGATTTAAGATGAGAGCGAATGTACACACACAAAAACCCTCTATCATCTATCTATCTATCTATCTATCTATCTATCTATCTATCTATCTATCTATCTATCTATCTATCTATCTATCTATCTATCTAGATTTAGATCTATCTATATACCTAGATCTATACCTATAAAACCTTGAAGAATTATTTTTATTACAATTATATTCCACCTTTTGTTCAAGAGTTCAAGGCAAGGTGATTTCCACCTATCAGTACAGTCTAGTAAAATGGAGAGAGACAGTGACTAAAAATAATCCTTATGTTGATTGAGAATTTGCTGCTTGACTTAAATAGTTTTTGCATTTCTTAAACAATAAAGGTATTTCACACTTTCACCTATCATTCACTCATACTTATCAAGCACATGCACTTTTAAAGTGCTTTATGATTTTAAATAATTTATAAATTGCTTTGGATGAAACTGGTGTGAAATGTCACCCATTTTTAAATGTCAGAATAAATAATTACTGCAACAACATATAAATTCCCCATGTCTTTGGTTGAGTAGTAACCCACTAAACTTTTTAATTTAGAAACTGGCATCAATGTCAGATGATATAAAAAAAACTCATTTTTTTTCAGCTCAGAATTTTACTATATTTTTCTAGAAGGTCATATTTAAGAGTTTAAATCACAAACCAAAAATAACTAGGAAGAACCTTTAAGTATAATAAAAATGCATTCAACATTTGCAAACATGATTGTGTCATGAAATATGCGTATCTTAGATACATTTCACTTTGGTTCTTCTTCTATTCTGTTGATTTGAACAAAAATTTTAATGGTCAGAATTTCCCTCCTTTCCAAAAGTCTTTAGAAACCATTTTATTCTATCAGTCTGCTGCTTTTTTTTTTTTTTGCCTCCAAACTCTGCCTGAGGTTACAGTGAATTGATTGCTTAAACAGGACACCGAGTCAAGCCTAGTTGAAACAACTGAAGAGGAAAGATGGGGAGAAAGATACTTGAGGGAGTTTTTCCTGTTACACTTTGGAGTCTATCTCCAGGGACATTTTGAACTCAGGAATTGAGAACATGCTTTCTTCTTTTCCCTCTTAGACTGTAATGGTAGAAAATCAGCCCTGTCAGTAGAGAACTAGGGCTGGCTACACTTCTTGTACTTCCAAGTAGGTTGAAGCAGAGACATTGCTGAGCTGGCAATGAGTAGCAGAATCCAACAATGATGTCAGCTGCAAGCCCTATATACTTGCCAGCTTGCCTGAGGTGTGGTTGAAGTTCTAACTCAGGGGTGTCAAACTGGATTTCTTTGAGGGCCGGATCAGCATTGTAGTGGTCATCTGCTGGCCGGCCAGGGGGGAGATGGGACGTACAGCATCTCCCCCTGGCCAGATGCAGCACTCTGCTGGCCAAAATGGGGTGCGGGGGCATGGGGGGCGCATGTATCCCACCCGCATCCCATTTTGGCCCGGCAGAGTGCTGCAGGAGGCTGCCAGGCCAAAAATGGGGTGCCGCAGGCCAGTCTTTTGCTAGTTCCAGGCTGGCCCCACGGACCAGATGTAAGCACTCCTTGGGCCTTGAGTTTGACACCCCTGATCAAACTGCAGACCATTTTATCATGAATCAAAGCTGAAATGGTCCTTGGAACCAGAAACAAGAGGAAGTGAGGGGAAGAATGGTGGACAAAAGCAAAGTAGAGAGAGGAAGGATGGAGTGAAGAGGCAAGAAGAAAAAAGAAGAATGCTGAAGAGGCAAAAGATGGGGGAAGGAAGGAGAAAATGGGCAGAACATCAAAGAGACCAAAAGAGGCAAGACTGTTCAAATGAGTGAAAGAAAAAGAAAGTGAAATCAGGAAGTAGAGGAGAGTTAAATCAAGAGAACGAATTCAACCAGCTTGGACGGAAAATAAAGAAGTACCTCATCTTCTCTTTATCAGGGAAGTAAGATGTGTCCTGAAGAGGCCAATTTTATTTCTTCTAAATTTCTCATTTTACCGTGAGCTCTCCAGGCCCTTCAAGTACAGTGAAGAGAAAACATTTGCTACACATATATGCACACATACTTTACCATGCACTTTCATTTGAGTGTGTATAAAGTAGGTAGAAAAATATACACATTACAAATGCAAACAATATACAGTATTTTGAGCATACTGTTTTCTAACTTCCACATTTTTAGCTGTTGACAGCATCATAAAAATATGAAAAAATACGGATTTTACTGTGAACGTGTTGCAGATCTTTTTCATTTAGAAGGTCTGACCACCTAAAAATTCTGATAGATTGCTTTTCATTCCCATCAAGCTGTGACTTCCCTTGGACAGTTATATATGATGATCAGTGAGATCTGATGGGTTTTATCTTAACTAATGAAACCTATTGGCCAGGAAAACAGATAATTCATGAAACAGAGGTTTCCCCTTGGAGATGAAAAAGCGTGAGAAGGAGGAATCTGGGGTGGGGTGGGGGAAAGAACCCTAAACTATATTACCTTGAGAGTCCTTTAATGTACTACTAAGTCTGCTAAGGGAGGAATTGATCTGAGCCATAAAACTCTAAAAAGCATAGAAGCAAATATTTACTTTGGATTTCTATTTGAAATTAATGAGGAATGTTTTTATGTCAACAGCCCCATTAAGTATTAGGAGACTTATTTCCAAGTAAACATCCACAGAATTATTATTTTTCTTTTTGCCTTATGTCTGTATGCCACTCTTAGAACAACCTAGATAACAAGGGTCTCCAACCTTGGCAATTTTAAGACTTGTGGACTTCAACTCCCAATTCCCAATTCTGGGAATTGAAGTCCACAAATCTTAAAGTTGCCAAGGTTGGAGACCCCTGACCTAGAATATATTTGGAACCAATGCAGATTTGCTGTGATACTTGAAGAGAGGCCAGGTATGAAAAGCTAAGCTCTGTTAATTAGAAAGGATGAGCATTAATCAGATCAATGAGAGGAGCTATTCTGTTACAACAGAGGAAGCAACTCTCCATAAGCAAGACAATCAAAGGAGCAAGCCCGGTAGATGAGAATGACGACTAGAAGCAAAGGCATAAAAGATACTCTGTGCTGCTGGAACTCAGAAATAGTTTTCAGCCCCTTACAAAAGAAACAGGGTCTGAGTTTTCAAGTAGATAAAAAGGAAATTTTTGAGCAGGAAGTTTGTTCCCTGAATGGCAGAAGGAATGCAACAGTGCCCTATAGAATTGTGGTTAGCTAATGACTAATTACTAGGAGGAACAAAAACTAATACCGGTATGTGCAGTCAGGGTGAAGGGTGCAGCAGAAACTGAGGTTCATAATAGTTGATAATTTACTACTATGAGGAACTGAACTGAAACTGTGCCAATAAGATAGGTCAGATAGGCTGCCTCCTAAGATCAGGGATGATACAGAAAACCTGGAAGATTTACCATTGATAATTCTTTTTTCCTACTAATCCATGGGGAACAAACTGCACCGCAGAGAGCAACTTCAAACAACCAGGCCATTGAAGATCTAGGAAGGAAGCCCAAGCACCTGGGAGCTCAGGTAATTATCTGGATGATGAAAGGCTGGCACAGCAAGGGATTTATTAAATTTGTCTTTGGCCAAAGCATGATGAGCTTGATAAGGAGGACTTTAAAATGAATCTTCTCAGGGTCTGAAGATAAAAACCTTGAAGTGTGGATTTCAAATTATTATTTGTACAATGTAAATGGACATAGGGGCCTATTAAAGCACTGAAAGTAAAATCAGAAAAATAATTAAGTCATAAATTTCATGGCCTTTGTTGTCCATATACTAATGCTCAGATTATGGAAACATTCAAGAGAAAGTTTTAGTAAAAGCAAGTAGACTGTTACTGAACTCAGTTCCTGATAAGTACCAGTATGTGGAGGAGACTATGCAGTTTGCTCTCTGAGCTTCGTGGTTTTCTTGAAGATGTTTCATTACCAGGGGTGGGTTCCTACTGGTGTGGACCACTACATGCGCACCAGTAGCGGCCCACTGGTGACGTAATTTTTATCGGAATTTTCAGCGATTTATTTGGGTTTGGATGGCTTCTCCTCGTCCTCTGCTTTGGAAAAAAGCCCCCCCGCCCGGCCTTGGATTAATACCGACCTTTATTTCTTCATCCGAAGCACAGCTGAGCACCTCCTCAGCTGTGTTTTGGCCTGAAACGTCCTTCTGAGCATGCACAGAAGTAAAATCGCTCAATGGGACGCGCGCAATGCACACTGGTAGCAAAGGTAACTGGAACCCTCCCCTGTTCATTACCCAAACTAGGTAACATCACCAGTGCTATTAACATCACCAGTGCTATTAAGGAGTGGGGTTTGCTCTCAGTTTATATTCTAGTGGCTTGCCCTGCCAGTGTAGGGGATGGTCTTAGAGGTTATTTGGTGGGGCTGTTTACTGTTGGCTTGTTTGGTCTAATGTTAATCTTGGAATTTATCTATGCTCATCTGGGTGATGATTGCTGGTGGGGAGGTGTTTTAGTCTTGTTTGTTCACTTTTTGGCTTGTTGATTGTCTCTTTTGCATGGTATATAGAAGTTGTTTGTATCTATGTGTCTATTGATGGCTAATTTGTCAGAGTATCAAGTTTCTAGAAATTCCCTAGCGTTTTTAGACTTGGCTTGGTCTAGGATAGTCACAGTTTTCCAGTTGAAACTATGGTTAAGTCTGCCCATATGTTGTGAAATTAAAGAGTTTTCATCATGTCTTTTGACTGCTACTTGGTGTTCATATCCATACTTGTCCTGCATTGTGACTTTTGACTGTGTATTGTGCACGATCCATGCTTTTTCTTCTGGGGCTGCTGGGTATTTTAGTTTACATAGGGTGTTTTGAAGAGCTTTAGTTGGCTTTTTTGCTATGCTGATTCCATTTGGTTGTAGGAGTCTGGTGATTTCTCGGATGTTCTTGATGTATGGCAGTGTTATTCTTTATAGGTTGTTGTGCTGTATTGGATTGAGTGATCAGGCACTTTTTGATTAAGTTGCATGGATATCCATTCTGTTGGAATATGTTGTATAGATGCTCTGTTTCCTTTTTTTCTGCTGTTCAAGGTTGTTGCAGTGAGCTTGTGCTCATCTAAATAAAGTTTTTACGCAGCTTTTCTTGTGGGAGGTTGTGTTGTTGCTTTGTAGTGGAGCACTTGGTTGGTGTGGGTGGTTTTTCCTGTACACTTGTGTTTCTAGTTTGCCATTGTGGTCTCTGCTGATCAGTATGTTTAGAAAGAGTAGTGAAATGTTGTTTTCTTCTTCTCTGGTAAACTGGATTCCTTTGAAGATGATGTTGGTGGGTCTGTAGGTGTTTTCTAATTGGTCCTTTTTTATTATGGTGAAGGTATCATTTATATATTTGATCCAAGTCAACAAGCCAACAGCAAACAGCCCAACCAAAGAACCTCTAAGATCACCCCAGGGCAAGCCACTAGAATATAAACTGTGAGCAAACAACAATCTCTTACTAGCACTGATAATGTTACCTAGTTTGGGTAATGAAACGTCTGCAAGAAAACAACCAAGTTCAGAGAACAAAGCTAAATGTCTATGGAGATTCTCAGTCATCCAGGTCATGGTTGTCCCAAAGGTGTATTTTCAAAAGAAAAACCAGAAAGTCAAGTTGCCTCTTGAAAAAGCACTTTTGGGACAAGCTCAGGGAGCACCAGTGACCCCCCATTTCACTCCTGTGCTACAAGTATTCTCCTTTAGCGGAGGTAATTTTTTCCCTTTATTCTGATCAGTCTCAAGAATTGGGTATCATTGTGAAAGAATAATTCAGACAATATGGAAGGTTCAGAGAAAGGAAACGGGTGGGGGTGGGGGACTGAAAACAAAGTAATTTAAAGAGATTGATGGAACTTGGGACATTTAGGCTTGAAAAGATGAATGAAGAGGATTCTTGAAATACTGGACAAATGGTCAGTCAGAGAAAAGGCTTAGTTCAGTTTTCTCTCATACTTGTGGATGGGGCCCTGCATAATGGATTTGATTTACAAAGCGATAGGAAAACTATTGAAATTACAAGGGCAATTTCACAAAGAAATTATAGCACAATGACCTAGGGAGATGGTGAGCTTCCCTTCTGGGCAGAATGGCTTGATTGATTTGGATTCCTACTAAACTGAGTAACAACCTCCAAGCTAGGTGGGGACTTGCATTTCTCAATGTCACATTCTGTTAGGAATGGATATCATTTTGGATTTCTTTCCATTTCCTATATTCCAAACGCATTAAAATTTTTCTTCATTTCTCATTGTTGCAAAGAATGTTTGCAAATATTTTCAAGTGCACAACATTTTGTTTTTAATTTTTGCCTAATATATATTTTAAAAAACATTTTCCCTATTTGACTATATTTAACAAAACTGTGAGCCAACTGGCAAAATTCTCAGAAGAAGGAGTGTTTGGAAGTATAAGAAAGTGTTGGTTTATGTATTGATCTAAGCATGTATCACTACACAATTTCACATTCACAGTAAAGAAAATGAACTTCAGTCCTTAATCTCCACACAGTAACATTCATATATTATGCATTCATGATTGTGTATAGTATATTGTATAGTATATGCATTCATGATTGAGTATAGTATATTGTTTTTGGCAGAATGAATTTAACCTTACTAAAGAAGGTTCAAGGATGTATAAACTTGAAGAAAAATGAACATGGCAAGAAAAAATATTCTGTTCTTTTCAAAAATAAAAATCTACCTGGTATTAATGAAAGCAAACAATGTGTCCTTTCATTGTGTGGGAACTTGGTGCTGTTTACAATATTACTTCTATCTCCTAATGAGTTTTTTTCAGAATCAAATGGTGATTACATCTTTGGGGCCCAAGGACAAATCAAAGTCTAACAGTATTTCATCTTCAGGACAACTACAGTCTTAACAATCTCATTTAATTTTAAAAAACCATTATTGCCAGTCATACAAATTATTCTTTTCAAACATTTCTGTGTTACATATGCATTTTATTTATATTGATCAGTCTGGTTAAAATGGAGAAAAAAGAAAAGAGAAAGCGCACATTTCTAATATGTTTAATCTCACAATGCTTGTGGGTATACAATATTTTTTGTTGTTCCATTGTCTGTGCAGATATAGAGATTGTCTGGTTTGCCGACTCTAGAACACGCAACATATGATTGTCCATGTGAGAAGCAATCCATGTCTAGATCTAAACCGCACAATTCTAAAGATTGGCCCTGAGCTTTGTTGATGGTGATTGCAAACGCCAATCGAATTGGGAATTGCAATCTCTTAAATTGAAATGGTACTCCTGCCTTGAGCAGGGGGGTGGATTAGAAGACCTACAAAGTCCCTTCCAGCCCTATGATTCTATGACCTATACTTGTGATATCAAAGAATATTTTTATAAAGAACTAGATCTTCTATTATGCTATTGCATGTTAGCATTTTATATACAATCTGTTTTTAAAGAATTTTAACAGTAAAGTCTCTAATAATATTAATCAGGAACTAGTATCAGCAGCATATTAAAATGGCTATAAAACAAGTTCTGAATATTACTAGTATTTATTTTTGTGTAACAAAAATGTTTTTGCAAGAATTTCTCATAACAAATATGTCTTTTCATATCAACAGAAATCTAATTAGGTTTGTCACAAAATAAAGATTCATCAAGAAGTTGGATTCATGTTTATTAATTATTTATAGCACAATTTTTATTCCTCTCAAATGCATATTTTCAAAAACAACTACAAATAATATTTTTAAATCATGTAATAGTTCATGACTTTAAAAACAGCAAAATATTTAAATAAAAGTTCCAAGCACAAAGGGAGAGAGAGGTATAAAATTGCAATGAACTATATGTAAATGTAGACTCAATCATCCAGGCCAAGAGCATGTAAAAGGTTATATCATGGCAACCGGACCAAAGTTTATTAAACTGAGATGTTTTGTTACTCATCCAAGTAACTTCTTCAGTCAAAATGACAATTTTTGGTTAGGCATAGAACTCGCTGACTCTATGCTTAACCAAAAATTGTCATTTTGACTGAAGAAGTTACTTGGATGAGTAACGAAATGACTCAGTTTAATAAACTTAGGTCCAGTTGCCATGATTTAACCTTTTATTTGCAATGAACTGTTGTTACTTGGTTTATTCATACTTGAATCCTAAATTATCTCTTCTTTTTAAAAAAAAATTCATTAAGTTGTTAGGTTAAAAGTGTGGGAAAGAAAAGAGAAAAAACTAGAAAAAAAACTTCCAACTTTTCCTCAGTACAGATATAGTTTTATAATTAAGTACTCTCTTATTCTAAATTAAACATAACATAACCAATATCTAACTCTAACAATGTATACAATATTTCTACAATCTTAAACAAATCTAATTATCCAGTGATTAATTCAAAAATACTCATTATCAAATAATTATAAAAATAATCTCTATATTAAAAACAAACCTAAATAAAATCTTAAAATAACCAAATAGTCAATAATAACATCTCCATCAATTCATTTTTCCAAATCCACTCTTTCGTTACTAATTGTTATGTTTCTTTCATCTCTGTACATTATGTCACCACACTAATGTAATCCTAAGAAAAAACGAAGTCCCGTATTTCCCGCCTTCTGTTCATTCATCATAGCAAAAGATCCATACTCTCAATGACACTTTGTCTTTACATTTTATAAAAATCTCATTGAAAATACAGTTCACCATAATCTTCACTCTTTAAGCCCACATATTTACCAGTCATCAGAATTAATTGATGTAGACCACATTCCCAGGAGGGAGGGAGTATATTCCACCACAGATATACATATACACACCCTTAAGAAACATATCTTTCCTTTTATAATTGTCTTTTCATTACTAAACCAAAAATTTATTTCAGCAGATTTACTCAGTGTAGTAAATCCATTTTTTAAAAAAAAATCTTTTTGGGGGGGGAGAAGCCATTTTATTATAAATCTGTACCCAACCTTCAATATAGCGCCTCCAAAAATAAACATTAAAATCTCTATAGAATGCACATCTTAAGTAAGCATGTTACTTCAGTCTTATATCTTATGTTTCCAACAAACACCTCTTTTCCTTTATAACTTCCAATCCTTCATCCATAATCTCCAGGCTGTTGCTGGTCATGTATCCCCTTCTGTTCCATTTCTGTAAAGATGTCTAGTACAGAATACAGAAAACATATACAGACACACATTTGATTGGTGCATTTACTCTTGTTGCTGCCTCTACCATCAAGTGAGATTGTCCACACAGATGTACCAAGTGAGAAGGGGAGGCCCTCAACAGGTCCTATTTAGATTGCCACTACACATGCTCAGATAGAGCCCTTGAAACAAGAACTGGCATCCAACTAGTAATTGGAAGGCTATTATATATATATATATATATATATATATATATATATATATATATATATATATATATATATATATATATATATATATATATATATATATATATATATATATATATATATATATATATATATATATATATTAGTTTATAAATATACTAGTAGCTGGATACCTGTGCTTCGCTACGAAACTATGTGATCAGGCTTGATAAATTGACAGTTAAAGCTTGAAAATTA
Organism: Diadophis punctatus similis; assembly: GCA_023053685.1. Taxonomy (NCBI): domain Eukaryota; kingdom Metazoa; phylum Chordata; class Lepidosauria; order Squamata; family Dipsadidae; genus Diadophis; species Diadophis punctatus. The sequence goes on from JALIGW010000002.1 coordinate 100,197,354, forward strand.
ATGAGTAGTTACAATTGGGCTTGATACATTGACACTTAAAGCTTGAAAATTTATGTAGAATGTGTAACTCCTTAGCATCACAGCATGTTAATATAAGGCAACTGGCAGTTGGAACAGAGTTCTTTTCAGATGGGGAGGCGGAGTAGAATGTCTAAACTCCCAGCCCGCAGGCCAGATGATGTGCTGGCCACGCCCATGCCAGGTTTAGCGAAGGGATAGCCTAGCGTGTTAAAATAAGGAAACTGGCAGTTGGAAAAGAGTTCTTTTCAGGTGGGGAGGGGGAGTAGAATGTCTAACTCCTTAGCATCAAAGCGTGTTAATATAATGCTGTATAAGAAATACTAATGATCTGATGGTCATTTCTAAAACTCCTTTCTTAGCAAGCACCTAGAAGCCAAGAGGAACATACATGCCAAGTTTCAAGTTTGTCGGCTTTACAGTTCTGGAGATTTTGTGATGAGTGAGTGGTATTTGGCTTTTATATATATAGATAACTGAGTATATTTAGTTTAGTCTATGTAGTTTTAGTTTATACTTGTACTACTTTATACTTTTCTTTGTTCTGTCTGCAGTTTGCTATTTTGCTTTTCAAATTTGGCCTCTGACTCTAAATGAAATAAAATAAATATTCTTCCAAGGTAGATTGTAATATTTACAAGGATTATTGCAAGATGTTTTGTTCCAAATTGAGGTGTTAGTTTTTCATGAGTACTATTTCTGTTCTTATCTTTGATCTCCGTAATTGCCCTCAAGTTTCTATATATTACAACTTCATGCTAGAGATCACTTAATCAAACAAGGCTTTCTGCAAGACATATGCTTCATTTAATTGCCTTTCATTGCTGTTACTTATGTTTGTATGCAAATAAAATTGTTAGAATACCAAATTCATTTTTTTCCCTGTAACTAAGACCTAATCATGTGGATCATGTTTGAGCAGACAGGCATAAATGTGAAATACCCCAACTCTACTACAGGTGGAATTTCAGCTGATTCTCTCTCAGAAAATAAGGGTGGCACAGTATTGTCTTTGTTCAACCAAATTCAATTTGTTCTAATTAAGTGTAATGCTACAATGCTACAAAATGGATATGACAATAGCAATAGCATTTAGACTTGTATACCATTTTATAGTGCTTTACAGCCCTCTCTAAGCAGTTTACAGAGTCAACATATTGCCCCCAACAATCTGGGTCCTCAACCTTGAGCTGGACAGGATCAAACTGCTTTTAGAACTTGTTACTTGTACTCTGGTGAGTTGGAAGAAATGCCTTTGGTGAGCATGAGTAAATCCCCTTTTGGGTTGTGGGGGTTTCTTGAGAGCTGTGGTGGCGCAGTGGTTCAAATGCAGTATTACAGGGTAATTCTGCTGACTGCCAGCAGTTCAATTCTCACCTGCTCAAGGTTGACTCAGCCTTCCATCTTTCCGAGGTCGGTAAATTGAGGACCCAGATTGTTGGGGGCAATATGCTGACTCTATAAACCACTTAGAGAGGACTGTAAAGTACTGTGAAGTGGTATATAAATCTAAGTGCTATTGCTATTTCTTTCTTTTCATTCCCATTCAGTTTTTTCCATCCTTGCCATATTTATTCTTCATTTGTGTCTATCATTGTATTTTTTCTCTTGTTTTTAACATTTTTATTTATAAGCATCCAGAATTGTTGGGAGTCAAGAAGCATATAAATGCAGCCCTGTTTTATAAGCAGCTTTTTCATCTCACAAATTCACAGCCCTATGATTCTATGATCTGGACTCTTTTCAGTCAGAATTCAATATACCTGGGCTACAATTCTGAGATTAGTCACACTTTTGGATGACCTTTGGAGGGCTTGGAATGGAGATAGTGTGTCCATCCTGGTTCTTCTGGTTCTCTCAGCAGCTTTTGATACCACTGAACATGGTATATTGTAGGACCGGCTTCAGGAGTTTGGAGCAGGGGCATTACCTTGTGGTGGTTTCTCCCCCTTTTTCTACAGCCAGTACCAGTCAGTGCTAGTGAGAGAGAAGAGGTCCAATCCTAGGCCCCTACTATGTGGATTGCCTCAGGGCTCTCTTCTATTAAGCATCTACATGAACACTGGGAGACATCATTCACCTGCATGGATTTCGGTATCATCAGTATGCTGATGATACCCAATTACACATATGTAGCCTATGCATGGCAATTCATACTGTTTAGATGTTGGTCTCAGTGCCTAGAAGTTATGAAAGCCTAGATGCCTGTGACTTAATCCTACCAACACAGAGTGGTTAAGGGGTGTGGGGGCCCCAGAGTCTATGAGAGTTGACAACTTTGGTTCTGGAAAGGGTAATGCTCCCACACACAGATCTTGTGCAAATTTGGGGTACTCTTGGACTCACAGCTCCTGCTGGAAGAGCAAGTGACAGTAGTGGCCAGAAGACCTCTGCATTAATCCATCTTGTACACCAATTATGCCAATTTCTTGCCCAGGAGGTCTTGTTCAAAATCACCCATGCCTTAGTCACCTCCAACTTTGATTATTCCAATGTTCTGTACCTGGGACTGCCCTTGAAGACTATCCATAACTTGCGACTGGTCCAGAATGCAGCAGCACATGCATTTTGGTTGCCCCAGGGCTTACCCAAGTAAGACCATTGTTGCGTGAGCAGCACTGGTTTCCAGTTGCTTTCTGGGTGCAATTCACGGTGCTGATTATCACCTTTAAAGACCTACCTGACTTGCCCATGTTACTTGCAGGACGGCCTCTCCCTGAGGGTATCTGCCCATCCTACTAGGTTAGAAATGAAGGGTACACTCCAGGTCTCCTCTATTAAACATTGTCATCAGATGGGATCTCAAAAGTGTATCTTCTCGATGGTCACCCCAGCTCTTCAAAACAGCCTCCCATCTGAGATCTGACGGATCTCTACTCATCTAGCTTCCCAGAGAGGTGTAAAGACCTGGCTTTTCCTCCAAGCATTGGACTAGAGGGAGATGAACTGCAAGGGTGCTTAGTCTGGAGCATGGGTTGGGGTGTGGGGGGGGGATGTTTTGTTTTAACTATTTATTTATTTCTTCAATTTCTATTCTAAGCTATGTTTTTATGGATTGTTGTGAGTTGCCCAGAGTCATCCTATGAGATAGGCTGCCATATACGTCCTGTAAATAGATAAATAAACAAGCAGATCACCAGCAGCTATATACAGTGGTACCTTGAGATCCGAGTTTAATTCGTTCTGTAAACTTGCTCGTATGTCAATTTGCTCGTATCTCAAAGCAATTTTCCCCATTGAAATTAATTGAAATGCCATTAATCCGTTCCAGCCCCCAGGCTGGCTGGCTGCGCTGGCTGGGCTGGCTGCTAGGGGTCTGTCTGTCTGTGTGTGTGTGTGTGTGTGTGTGTGTGTGTGTGTGTGTGTGTGTGTGTGTGAGAGAGAGAGAGAGAGAGAGAGAGAGAGTGTTTTCCTCCCACTCACTCTAGGAAACCCAGGCAAGTCCAAGCGTGCTCTCGGCTAGGCTGGGGGGAGGGAAGGCAGATCGGCAGTCCTTTCCTTTCTCTCTGCCTCCTCCCCCCCCCCCAAGAGCCCTACGGACGCCACGATGGCTAAGCTAAAGGGGGAAAATTCTCTTTGATATTCAAATCTGGCTGAAGGTTTCCTCCCTTTCAGAATGTTGCAGAAATGAGTGGGTCATGTGCAGCCGGCTGTTCCTCGTATCTCAAATGTTGCTCGTATTTCAAAGCAAAACTTCGCTTGCTCGACAGCTCGTATCTCAAATATCTCGTATGTTAGGGCACTCGTATCTCGAGGTACCACTGTACTATAATGCTGTACTATAAAATAGTTTTTACATTATCTGCCAAGGATCCAATCCAAACAGTATTCATCTTCCATTCTAACTCATGGTGATTTTCAACTAAATGCAATTGAAGAAATTCCAGAAACAGATATGTCCAATATACACCTAATCATATACCGGTACTTGAGCTGCTTGGAAGATATTAGACTGAGATGTTATGAAACATTTCCAGAAATGAAGACATGATAACTTCGTTAGTCTTCAAAAACATGCTTATTAGAAATAGAAATTTCAAATTTGATTATCTCAACAATGAAAATTGAAATGTTAAGATTAATGGGACCTACTACAGCAATGTTACATCAGCTGGCAACTTCATTATTTTGCTTGATAATTTATTTAACTGAAATTGAGAATGATGTTAAAGCAGAGAATATTGATAAAGATGGAAAAAATAAAGTGATCTTCCTAAGGATATAACTGCCTAATTAGCATACATTTTTTATTTAAAGGAATAGGCAACTTGCAGAAGAAAATTCGGGGTAGGGGGAGTATCATTGGTGCTTTCTATTTAAACTTACAATAAGCCACAAAGTATCTTAGAAGTGTTTAAATTCTTCAAGTAATTAAGATTAATACCACTCACTGATTTATATAAAGCTGCTTTAATGGCTGCTTAGGAATTTGCTTAAGATGCTCAAACATGCTTCTTCTTTGACTTTCACTCTCAAGATGGAAAAGGTAATCCTCAACTTACGACCACAATTGAACCCAAAATTTCTGTTGCTAAACTAGACAGGTGAGTTTTGCCCCATATTACAACTTTTCTTGCCTCAGTTGTTAAGTGAATCACTGCAGTTGTTAAGTTATTAACACAGTTGTTAAGTAACTGGGACTTGATGGATTACATCTCAGAGTTCTGAAGGAGCTGGCAGATGTGATCTCAGAACCATTGAACCATATCTTTCAAAGATCCTGGAGCACTGGGGAAGTACCTGAGGATTGGAAAGGGGCTGATGTGGTTCCCATCTTCAAAAAAACAGATCCAGGAAACTACAGACCAATCAGCCTGACATCAATACCTGGGAAGAGCCTGGAAAAGATAATATTTAGCAATAGATCTGCAAACACCTAGAAGCAAGCAAAGTTATAACCAGTAACTTGACAAATGGGTTTGTCAAAAATAGATCATGCTAAACAAATCTTATTTCATTCTTTGATAAAATGACTAAATTAGTGAAGCAGCAAAATGCAGTGGACATAGTATACTTGGATTTCAGTAAGGCATTTGACAACCTACTTCTTGGTAAGCTTAAAAAAAATGTAGGATAGACATCACCACCAGGTGGATTTGTAAATGGGTGACAAATCACACTCAACATGTGGTCCTTAACGGAACTAAGTCTACATAGAAGGAAGTAAGCACCCCAAGGTTCCTTTTTAGGCCCAATACTCTTTGACATCTTTATTCCCTCATCTAAACTATTTAGATGAGGGAATGAAAGGGGAACTCATCAAATTTGCAGATGACACTAAATTGGCAGGAATAGCCAACACCCAAGAAGATAGGCTCAAGATCCAGATGAATCTTGACAGACTTGAACACTGGGCCCTATCTAACAAAATGAAATTCAATGTAGAGAAAAGTAAGGTTTTACACTTAGGCAAGAAAACCCCAATTTACAGATGTAGATTAGATGAATCCTGGCTCAATAGCAGTATCTGTGTGAGGGATCTTGGAGTCCTAGTGGACAATCACTTAAATATGAGCCAGTGGTTTGCAGCAGCAGCCAAAAAAGCCAATGCAATCCTAGGTTGCATTAACAAAGGGATAAAATCAAGATCATGTGAAGTATTAGTATCACTTTATAAAGTCTTAGTAAGACCATCCTTAGAATACTACATCCAATTTTGGTCACCATAATATAAAAAAGATGTAGAGACTCTGGAAAGCATGCAGAAAAAAACAACAAAGATGATTAGGGGGCTGGAGACTAAAACATGTGAAGAATGACTGCAGGAATTGGGTTTGTTTAGTCTAATGAGAAGAAGGGGTGACATGATGGCAGTGTTCCAATATTTGAGGGGCTACCACAAAGAAGACGGGCTAAACCTATTCTCCAAAGAACCAGAAGACAAGGCAAGAAACAATGGATGGAAACCAGAGGTGGGTTTCAGCAGGTTCTGACTAGTTCTGGAGAACCGGTAGCTGAAATTTTGAGTAGTTCGGAGACCAGTAAATACCACCTCTGACTGGCCCCACCCCCATCTATTCTCTGCCTCCCGAGTCCCAGCTGATCGGAGGAAATGGGGATTTTGCAGTAACCTTCCCCTGCCATGCCCACCAAGCCACTCCCACCAAGCCAAGCCACACCCACCAAGCCACGCCCAAAGAACCGGTAGTAAAAAAAATTGAATCCCACCACTGATGGAAACTAATCAAGGAGAGAATCAACCTAGAACTAAGGAGAAATTTCCTAACATTGCGAACAATAAATCAGTGGAACTGGTTTTCAGAAGCTGAGGGTGCTTCGTCACCAGAGGCTTTTAAGAAGAGACTGGACAGCCACTTGTCTGGAATGATAGAGTCTCCTGCTTGAGCAGGGGGTTGGACTAGAAGACCTCCAAGGTCCCTTTCAACTCTTATTCTGTTCTAAATCTGACTTCCCATTGACTTAGCTTGTCAGAAGATTGCAAAATGACTCCAGGACACTGCAACCGCCATAAATATGAGTCAAGCATCTGAATTTTAATCACATGACCATGGAGATGGTGCAACGTCATAATTGTGAAAAATAGTCATCAGTGCCATTGTAACTTTGAACAGTCACTAAACAAATGGTTGTAAGTCGAGGACTACCTATAGTTATCAAGGCATCGGGCTAGGAACTGGGAGACTATGAATTCTAGTCCTGCCTTAGTCATGAAGCCAGCAAGGTGACCATGGGTCAGTCGCTTTCTCTCAGTCCAAGGAAGGAGGTGATGATAAACCACTTCTGAGAAACCTTGCCAAGAAAGCTGCAGGGACTTGTTCTGTCAGTCTCCAAGAATCAGACATGATTGAAAAATAAGAGATTTTAAGCTTTGCTGAACATGCTCATGAAGTTATATGTCATATTCATCTCCCTGTCTGAAGTATCTTATCTATAATATGAACAAGTATTACTGTAGCTATCAAGATAACATTATATTTATTTAATAAATAGATAAATTATTTATTTATAAATAATAATCAATATTTATTTATTCATTATTTATTTGTTTAATTTGTTAGTTCAGTTTAATTTGTTTGCTGCCCATCTCACCTTTGAGTGACTCTGGGTGGCTTACAGTATTAAAAGCTATAAAACCTTAAAACATAAATATTTCTAAAGACAATAAAATAGAATTACAATCAGGAGTAAAATTATAGTTCAAAGATGAAGAGGGAGGGAACAGGATGTGCAGTGGGAGGTAGGATTTTGTCTTAAACTATCAACTACCTTCAGTGTGATGCTCCCCCGTTGGATCCCCAAGCCATCTGGCAGAGCCAGGTCTTCAAGCCCTTATGGAAGGTCAGAAGGGTGGGAGCCAATCCCACCGGGGGGGGGGTGTTAAGATGTTCCAAAGGGCTGGAGTCATGACAGAAAAGGCTTGTGTCCTGGACCCCCACCAGCTGGAATTCCTCAGACAATGGATGTCGGCAGCATGCCGCTTTTGCCAGCACAAGAGAAATGGGACAGACCCACTGGGGTGAGAAGGTTCCTCAAGTAACCTGGACCCATGCCCTGCAGGGCTTTAACTCAGAAGAAAACTAGAAGTCAGTGCAGCTCACGGAACAATGGTGTAACATGGGCCACAAAAACTTGGTTGTTCTCCTAGGTCTTGGGATAAGATGGATGGAGTCCCTTAATGGAACTGCTTTTGGTACCAAGAGACCAGATACCATAATATTTTGGATTGTGTTTTTGTTGTTTGTTATATTATGAGCCACCCAGAATTTGTCTGGAGTCAGGCAATGCCTTAATTGAATGAAATAAATCAGGGGTGGGTTCCAACTTACCTCGCTGCCGGTTCGCTTCCTCCCGCGCTGCGTGACCGTGCCTTGTGGGCATGCGCTTCGCACGAGCACACATGTGCAGTGCAAAAAACCCAATTTTTTTTAAACCACTAAAAACAAAACAGGGATACATGCGCAGTGCCAGAAACTCGGCTTCTGCGCATGCGCAGAAGAAAAAAACATTTTTTAATTTAATTTTTTTTTAATTGAAAAAAAGATGCTGGCGCCCACGGACTGGCACCGACCGATCTGGTTCGGTGATGTCATCGTGATGTCACCAGCGGGTCACTACCAGTTCGGGTGAACCGTTCCGAACCGGGAGGAACCCACCTCTGAAATAAATAAATAAATAGTATAACATATCTCAATATACAGTCATTGACTCCAGGATATGTGATTATCTAGAGCACTGTTTCTGAACCTTGGCAATTTTCAGATGTGTGGATTTCAACTCCCAGAATTCCTCAACTGAGGAAGTCCAAACTTCAGAAAGTTGCCAAGGTTGAGAAACACTGGTCTAGAGCATCTGATTGCTTAATAAATACATTTTGCTCCCACCTTTTGTAATTCATGGAACTCGGAAGCTGATAAATCTGATCTCAAAGAGATTTCTCAGCTAAGGAAACTCCCTCCGAAGGAAATCTATTCTTGTTTGGGTTGACAGTGAGGGGGCGATTGTTGTTGCTGTTAAAATGTACTATTTTTGGTACATTTTTACTAAATGCATTTTGGGAAATTACATTATGTAAGGAGAATAAAAAAATCATTTATCATTAACCTAACCCTTCTCATCTCTATGGGTGTTACAGTATGTGACTTCCTCAATTTCAGGTCCTCTACTAGAAGACTGGGAATTTGAGGGCTTTGCACAGGATCTTAGCTTTTTCCTAGCACTGCAGTCAGAGTGCAGAGGACAGAGACCTCTAATGTCATTCCTGAGAGCTGTTGGTGCTCCTGCTCCAGCTTAGGAGTCACAGTCCCAAGTGCTCCTACAACCACTAGGGTTACTTTCTACATCAACTCTGGTTCCTCCTTCAAGCCCTGATACTCTTTACACAAAGGGAAAATCTTTACACAAAGGGAAAAAACAGTCCAACCTATCAAAAACAGCATCACAAAAAACATATTAGGAACACAAGTTAAAATTGGGAAGAAAATGGTAAGGGAACACCTGTCTACCCAAGACGAATTCAAATCACCAGGACCAGATGGATTACACCCCAAAGTTCTGAAGGAACTGGCAGACGAGATCTCAGAACCACTGAACTATATCTTTCAAAGATCCTGGAGCACCTGGGAACTGCCAGAGGACTGGAAAAGAGCTGATGTAGTTCCCATCTTCAAAAAAGGGAAAAAAACAAATCCAGAAAACTACAGACCTATCAGCCTGACCTCAATACCAGGGAAGATTTTGGAAAAGATAATCAAGCAACGAATCAATGAACATCTAGAAGCAAACACAGTAATAACCAAAAGCCAACATAGGTTTGTCAAAAACAGATCATGCCAGACTAATCTTATTGCATTCTTTGACAAAGTGACAAAATTAGTGGACCAGAGGAATGCTGTCGATGTGGTTTACTTGGACTTCAGTAAGGCATTTGATAAAGTAGACCATAACCTACTACTAGATAAAGTAGAAAAATGTGGGATGGACACCAACACCACCAGATGGATTCAAAACTGGCTAACCAACCGCACTCAACATGTAGTGCTCAATGGAACTGCATCTACATGGAGGGAAGTATGCAGTGGAGTACCCCAAGGCTCTGTTTTAGGCCCAGTACTCTTCAACATCTTCATCAATGTCTTGGACGAGGGGATAGATGGGGAACTCATCAAATTTGCAGATGACACCAAACTGGCAGGAATAGTCAACTCTCCAGAAGATAGGCTCAAGATACAGAAAGATCTTGACAGACTTGAACATTGGGCGCTATCAAACAAAATGAAATTCAATGGTGAAAAAAGTAAGGTTCTACATTTAGGCAAGAAAAACAAAATGCACAGGTACAGTATATGTGGTACCTTGCTTAACAGTAGTAACTGTGAGAGGGATCTTGGAGTCCTAGTGTACAACCATTTAAATATGAGCCAGCAGTGTGCAGCAGCTGCCAAAAAAGCCAACACAGTTCTAGGCTGCATTAACAGAGGGATAGCATCAAGATCACGCAAAGTGTTAATACCACTTTATAATGCCTTGGTAAGGCCACACTTGGAATACTGCATTCAGTTTTGGTCGCCATGATGTAAAAAGGATGTCGAGACTCTAGAAAGAGTGCAGAGAAGAGCAACAAAGATGATTAGGGAACTGGAGGCTAAAACATATGAAGAACGGTTGCAGGAACTGGGTATGTCTAGTTTAATGAGAAGAAGGATCAGGGGAGACATGATAGCAGTGTTCCAATATCTCAGGGGTTGCCACAAAGAAGAGGGAGTCAAACTATTCTCCAAAGCACCTGAAGGTAGAACAAGAAGCAATGTGTTCTAGTCCTTGTCTACTGCCACACTGTCTGGTCATTTACCTGCCTGCCTGTCTGGATAGGGATATCCCACAGGAACCTAGCTTTCTTATTCTCCATGATCTTCTGTGGGATCTCCTAATCTGGATTTAGGAGGATCTAGCCCATATTCTATGCAGAAGTTCCTATACAATTCTTCTGGAGGCTCTGGGTTTGACACTTACCAGACCCCAATCTCCTTCTTGATGGCTAGTATGCAGTTTGGGTTTTGGATTTGGACTGGAAACCTTCGTACATTGTCAGGAACTTCCAGGTCTTCATATCAGCAGTTTCCATGCCCTTCTTTGGCCAGGCTCTTCAGGATCTCTTATCCTTTGGTGGTACTGGGATGTTGCTGTCTACCTAACCTCCTCATTGAGGTGCCTGTGTGACTGTAGAATATCAAAAGTGGTCTGTATGTATGATGTGTGGCCCTCTGATAGGTCTGCCCCACCAGTCTTAAGTACCTTCCCTCTCTTCACTACCATCCAGCCATCAGAGAATGCATGGTGATCCAGTTCTATGGAGGCTTGAGTAAATGTCCTGCTGTGCCCCATCAAAGAAGGTTACATCCTTTTTGATAAAATAAATTTTATCAACAGTTTAAAAACAACATAAAAACTAATGCAAACTAATACAAAATGGAGAGAACAAAGAAAAATGATGGAAAAAAGAAAAACAAAAGTGCACCGAGAAAGAATAAAAAGAAATACGATGTGGTTTTGATGATTAATTTTTAAAAAAGGGGTTATTGGAAAAATATGACCTTTTTTGTAATTATAGCCTAAGAGAAAAGTTGTAATCATTCTTATACAGTATTTGCTGCAGAGGATATCAGAAGCTTCTGCCTCCCATTTCTTTTTATTCTGCATCCTTTCTCTTTGACAAGAATTGTTTTGCCTCCATGGCACAAAATATCTGGTGAAGGCACATCAAAGCCACACTGTGTCACACCATTAACATTAAGTCACAGTTTTGTTACCACAAAACCCTCGTCTCGCAGAAGACTTTGACTGATTCCAAAAAACCCACAAAATATTTATCAAAAGCATTTTGGAAGATAAGTATGGTATATTGTTGTCGGATCAATGTGCACTATAGCCCTAAGGAGAGACAAATGTCTAAATGCACCTGAAAGTCAAGTTCTATTAGCAGGCAACTCAAATTGAGCAAATTCTCAGTGCGCATTGAGAAGGAATTAAGTGCTGTTAAATGCACATAGCAAATTGAACATGATTAACTTGCTTAAAGCTTAAAATTCATCAATTTAAATATATTTATATATTTGGTTGACTAATTGATTCTCAGTATTTCCCTTGTTGCAGTTTAAATGGTGGCAGTGAGAACTGCAGATAGTCCTCAACTTACAACTGTTCATTTAACAACAGTTCAAAGTTATGACTACCTCACTAATCTGTTCTTGAAATTATTACTTCAAGAGTAATAACCATGGTGGCGTAGTGGTTAGAGGGCAGTACTGCAGGCTACTTCTGCTGACTGCCAGCAATTTGGTAGTTTGTGTCTTACCAGGCTCAAGGTTAACTCAGCCTTCCATCCTTCCGAGATTGGTAAAATGAGGACCAGATTGTTGGGGGCAATATGCTGACTCTGTAAACCACTTAGAAAGGGCTGTAAAGCACTATGAAGCATTATGTAAGTCTAAGTGCTATTGCTATTGCTACTACCATCACACATGATCACAATTTGGGTATTTGGCAACTAGCTGACACTTGAAATGGTTACAGTGTCTTGCAGCCACAGAATCATGATTTGTGACCTTCCCAGCTGGCTTCCAACAAGGAAAGTCAATTGAGGAAGCCAGATTCCAGTAATGACTGTGTGATTCAATTAATGTCTGTGATTCAGTCATAAAATGAGCTCTGATCACATGATGACTCACTTAAGAATCACATCACTTAGTGACTGAAATTCTTGTCCCAATTGTGGTCATAAATCAAGGACTATCTGTACCAAAGCGCTAACAAATACTACCAAACAAGGGCTAAATAAAGATTTGTATCTGTTCTGGGAGATGAATTTTGAAACCTCCAGCTTTCTCTTCATAGGCTCAGCTATTCCACTACAAATACAGTGTACCAGATACACTAAAACTTTACTAGCTTTCCTATTACTACATTTTTATTTCAAGCATCTGATCAGGTAGAAGCTCTATTTCTTTAAAAAAAATGTTATTGAAAATGGAACACAAGTTCATTTCTGTAATTAATCAGCTATGCTCACCAACACAAACAGCAATTAGTATCAGTGAATTGGATACAGACTTTTTTAAATAAACAGGGGCACCAAACAAATATACCTATTCTCATCTATTTTACTCAATGTAATTAAAGCAACATTAGTACTGAGTATTATGAATAATATTAGTATTAAGGATCTCAATATAAAAATTGGACATAATACAATTAATCTCTTTGATATGGTCTTTTTTCTTAAAGAGTCAGGTCTTATTGCAGTTCTAAGTTAAAATAAATTTCATGCAATTGTTGGTTTATAAGTTGACTGTAATAAATCTTTGCTTTGTTAATTAAATTCAGTAAAGAATAATAAAACAGCTTCAAGAAGTTCCTGGACTTCAGATTGAAATGGACCAAAGTATGGAAGAGTAATTATCACAAAGGTTCCACATAAATTATAAATATGTAATTAAGACCTCTTTTGCTGAAGATTAAAACACAACTGAAGTCCTGCCAACATTTTTCATTATCACTGTTTGATAGACAAGCAGCTGTTAAAATGACTATGCTTCTCCTTTTTTATAGAGGTAAAACCTCTATTCCATTGCCCCTTGATTTCCTAAATGACAATAGACACTTTTTCTTCATTTACACATTAATTATTAAAAATCAAGGAATATGCAAACTATACAGTATAATAAGAGGTTTAGGAATATCACATTTGAAACATTATTTTAATATATTTCAGATAAGTCAATTAATTCATGTCATTATAAAATCAAATTTGTTTGTTTTCCAAATTTATATGGCTGCACAACTCACATGAAATGACTTTATGAAGCATATAATAAATACAAAGCCATTAAAAACATTTAAAACTGTAAATGTAAAGATAAAATCACAGCAGGAAAAATATTACACATAATACAGCCAACATATGGGCTCCGCATTATCTAGGAATCTCCAGAGACCTGGAAAAACCAAGTTTTAAGGATTTCTACAAGACTATAAGGATGGAGCTAACTTCACTTTGAGGGGGATGAAGTTCCAGAGGGTGGATGCCATGGCAGAATAAACTCGCCTCCTAGGTTCTGTCTAATGAAATTCTTTTGCAGAAGGGACCTGCAGCATGCCTCTTCTGCCAGACCTGATAGGACAGGAAAGTGTAATCAGGAAGAAATGGTAGCTCAGATAACCTGGTGCCATGCAATGTAGGGCTTTAAAGGTCAAAACCACACCTTACTTGGGAGCAAACTGGCAACAAACATAGCTCACAAAGCAGAGATGTAATGTATATCCTCTTAAGGGGACACATAACTGCCCTTGAGTTAATAGAAACAAAAACAAATTCATCTACATAATATCATCATAGTTTGCCTTAATCCACTCCATACGTATCTCCCTCTAGATCAGGGCTGTCAAACTTGCGGCCCGGATGTGTCACGTGCTGGCCACGCCCATGCCCGGTTTAGCGAAGGGGAAAAAAGTCCTGATACATCACGTGATGCCGCCATGACGCCGCAGGTTTGACACCACTGCTCTAGATCAACTCCCATAAGAAACTTTCATTATAGGTAGTCCTCAAATTACAGTTCGTGTAGTGACCATTCGAAGTTACAGCAGCACTGGAAAAAAAAATCCCCAAGATCATGTGATCAAAATTCAGACACCTGACATCCTATTTATGATGGTTGCAGTCTTCCAGGTCATGTGATCATCTTTTGTGACCTTCTGACAAGCAAAGTCAATGGAGAAGTCACATTCACTTAACATCATGTTACTAAAATAACAACTGCAGCTATTCACCTGTGGCAAGAAAGGTGGGACAAAACTCACTCAATAAATGTCTCATCTAGCAACAGAAATTTTGGGCTCATTTGTGGTCATAAGTTGAGGACTATCTGTATAGTGAGAAATAGCAAAAATGACTTTTTAATGAAATAAATCCAATTATTTAAATTAATATTGTAAAATTGATAGAAAGGAGGTAACCATCTAATACCGAGGTCCCCAAACTTGGCAACTTTAAGACTTGTGGACTTCAACTCCCAGAATTCTCCAGCCAGCATAGCATAGGGTTAGAGAATTCTGGAAGTTGAAGTCCACAAGTCTTAAAGTTGCCAAGTTTGGGGACCCCTGATTTAATATATATATATATATATATATATATCCCTCTCTCTCTCTCTCCCTCCCTCCCTCCCTCCCTCCCTCCCTCCCTCTCTCTCTCATTCAATATAGTCATATTTCTTTTCTCCAGCGGCTTTTTGTTAATTAATAATATACTGACACATAGTTCTTAAACATTGTTTAGGAAGGAAGTTAAATATGGGCTGGATTATAAATCTCCTTGGTGAAGACATCAAAAGCTCCTCACCAAAGTGGCATGAGGCATTGAGTAGGGTGACTCACAATTTTCAATTTCAGTCTACTCAGTATAGTTCAAGATTTCTATTAATGACTTGAGAAAGAGAAAGCAGAAACAAAATGAACAAAGAAATTGTTCAAATATAAATGGAGACAAAAGACATTTCTTCGTTTAGGAAAAAAAATCAAAAGCACAAGTACGGAGTGAGAAGTAATGTAATTTTAATATATGTATGTGAAAATAGATTATAGTGGATTAGAAGCAGAATATGAATCAAGAATGCAATGCTGCTGCAAAAGGCCAAACTTCATTTGAGTTTGCATCAATAGAGATAGCTTCCAAGTTAGGGAAAAGAATACAGGTAGTTCTCACTTAGCAATCACTCATTCAGTGACTGTTCAAAGTTACAATGGTTCTGAATGAGGAGACTTATGACGAGGGATCATTGCAGTGTCTCCACAGTCACATGATCATGGTCCAGGCCAGGGGTGGGTTCTTGTTTTCTTCGCTGCCGGTTTGCTCCTTTATGTGCCGCGCGGGTGTGCCATGGGCACACGAGCAGGCACACATGCGCAGTGCTAAAAAACCAGCTTCTGCGCATGCACAGAAGTAAAAACCAGCTTCTGCGCATGCACAGAAGCAAAAAACAAGATGGCTCCACCTATGGTGCCGCCGAGAGAGCCAGTTCGGGGGCATGGCAAGCCTGGGTCGCTGCCCGTTCTAGCGACCCAGGCCGCCAAGTTACTACCTTTTCCATAGAGCCGGTCCGAACCAGGAGGAATCCACCTCTGGTCCAGGCAGTTGGCAACTAGCTTGCAGTTGCAATGATACAGTATCCTGCAGTCATATGACCACCATTTGTGACTTTCACTGTCCACTTCCAAACAAGGAGAAGATGGTAGGAAGTTGCAAATCATGGCCATGTGACATCGCACTTAATGATTGCAGGATATACTTAACGCCTACAACTGGAACTGCCATTGTAAGTTGGCACAATCAAGGGATTTTTTTCCTTTACAACCATGTTGCTTAGCAACAGAGTTCCTGTTCCCAATTACAGCTATTTACTGAAGCCTATATGTAGTTTATTTTGCAATTGCATCCAGTTCTGAGGACTACCTTTTAAGAATAATCTGGAAGAGTTGCAAAACTCTTGTGCGCTGCCCAGAGTCCCCTTTGGGGGAAATAAATGCCTATATAAATTTCATACATAAACAAAAATAAAAAGAACAGAAGCTCCAAAACTAAGTCTTACAAGCAAAGATTAAGTTCCTGCTTGTGTTTAGCCTAGAGAAAAGATAACTTTGGGGGAGGGCGGGTGACTGGCATAATATCACAACAACAACAACAACAACAACAACAACAACAACAACAACAACAACAACAAATCCATAATTGCTGTTTCAGGTGGCAGGATTTGTAGTAATGGTTTTGATTTATAGAAAGATTCCACAGAATGTTAGAAACAATTTTCTAATTGCAAGAGCAAGTCAATAGCAAATCAAATTAGCTAGAATTGATACTCTGTAAAAGCAAAATTTGGTTAGACATTTGGCTGAGTTTCTTGCCTTTGATTACTGCACTGAGCAAGCAGCTGGAATCAATGGCCTAGAATGGCTTATTCCAGCTTGATGAGTCTATGATCCAGGCACCAGAGGCAGAAAATGAGCAAGGGGGAAGCTATCATAGACATAGGAAGCAGGCAGTAAAACAGATGAGGAAGTGAAGTTACTATATATATATGGTCTGCAAAAATCCAGAAGACCAGTAGAGGGCAACAAAGAGAATGACATTTTTATCCTACATTACTGCCATCCTGTGCATATCCAGATTTTTATATTCTAGATGCAACAGTCCTATTTTCTTATCAGTTTTACTGCCCCCCTAGGAGAACTACTCTTTTCCCACATTCATTTCCCACATATATGTTACTTAAAGTCATAGATGCCTAAAGGCATTCCACATCTCAGTTTCCATACAATTTTCCTTCTTTGTCTGATAATATGCAAAGAACCATCTTTGCTGCACCTTGCACCTTGCTACTTGAAACCTCAGCAAATGTGCCACAGTAAGTTGAGAAAAAGCATGAGGTGCAAAGTGATTGCATCAGAGACAAATCAGAAAAGGTGAAATATAACTACAGCAGGAAACAAGGCAGCCTGATTTCCAAGTTAGGCACTAATGAAGATTTGAAAAGCGATAAGCTTAACCCCAAATAATTATTTGATAAGGTCAGAGCTTTGTGAATTGACAGCTCTAAAACTAGAAGTTAATATGCTAGCTGGGTTTGAAATAAAAGTGGTTTGCTTCGGCAGCTGAAGATAAGAAATCAGTATGGATGGGGGTCTTTCTCTAGGAAAGTTTGTGTTGCTTGACAATATAGCATTCTGTATGAAATGTATGGAATGTAGAAGCCATGCATATTGTAGATGTGGGTCTCAATAAGACCTTGAGACAATAAATATTATTATTATATAATAATATATCATATGTTATATAATAATATAATATTATTATGGTGGTCACACAGTCAGTCAGATGTTTACTTACACTGGATTTGGCATTTTTATCTACCTATGGATAAGCAGATGTTGTTTGATGGGGTTAAAGGTATCATTGCAGGATATAAGCTGTTGCAAGTAAAGCTGCATTTTGCAATTGACTAATGGTAATTTTGTCAATGCTGATGGTGTTCAAGTGGTGCTCTAGATATTTTGGATTTCACCTAAGGCACCTTTTAATATTGGTACTATCTTTGCTTTCTTTTGCCACAGTACTTCTACTTCTATTTACAGGTCTTTTTATTTTGTAATTTTCTTCAGTTCTTTCTCTTTTATTCGGCTGTCTCCAGGTACTGAAACATCCACTATTCAGACTCTTCTGTCTTTCTTATTGACAGCAGCAGCTGTACATAAAAGAGTTCAGAATTTCCCAGATATTTTGTCAGGTAAGGAGTTATAAAATGAGTCCACGTGTCCTTATAGAGCAGTGATGGTGAACCTTTTTTTGATTGGGTGCCAAAAGGGCGTGTGCGTGCACGCCCACACCCATAATGCAATGCCCTTCCCCTTGTGCATGTGCACACAACCCTCCCTGCGCTGTCCCCCCGGGCATGCACGCAAGCCTCACTGAAGCCTCTGGACTTCCGGTAGGGCCGTAGGGCCCGTTTTTTGCCATTCCCAGGCTCCGGAGGCTTTCCTGAAGCCTGGGGAGGGTGAAAACGGCCTCCCCCGCCCTCTGGAAGGCCAAAAATCAGCTGGACAGCGCACACATGCATGCTGGAGCTGACATAGGGCAACGCCTCGCGTGCCCTCAGATATGGCTCGCGTGCCACCTGTGGCACGCAGGCCATAGGTTCGCCATCACGGTTATAGAGGGTACAACATAACAGGACATGAGCTGTGGTTTCAATGGTGCCTTGACCACATGGGCACAATCTGAGCTTCTATGGGACTTTTTTGTATCAGCCCTCAATAATCGTTGTAGAGGGAGCATCACAACATGCTAGAGTTAGTGCTTTTCAAAATTTACGACAGTTATACAAATTCTCTCTCTGTCTCTCTCTCTCTCTTTCTCTGTCTCTGTCTCTCTTTCTTCCAACCACACACACTTTTAATATTATCATTGCTCTGATGTTATTATATTCAAAGTAGTAGGAGCTATATTCTTTCATTTCTCCAATTCTTTTTTATGTCTATGGGAAGTTTGAAGCAAGGATGAACATACACTTCAGCTCCAGAAATAAGGTGGCAATGTCCCTACACTGCAACTTAAAGGTGTTTTTTAAGGAACAGGAAAGGAAGCTTGGGAGTACTGTGGGTAAGGAGTGGTAATCATGTTTCACTCATCCTAGGCAGATTCAAAAAGAGTGTCTGTTGAGAGATGAAAGGGTTGAATGGAGACTGACCATAGACAGATGAGGACAGTTCATTGAGTTAATGGGGTGTTGTTGAATCAATAGCAATATTATGAAGAATAGCAGCTTCTGACTAACAGAAATGATGACAACCTGGCAGCTGAGGACAAAATGGCTGCACAGAGCAAATGCAGCCATTATGAGAGAGTGGGTGTGCCAGGCAATGCAGCCAATCAGAGCTGGGACTGCCACCAGGTCAAAGTGGATCACTCCCCCTCCAAATGACTTAAGATGGTTCAGCCAGAAATGTTGAACCAAATTGGGAAATTTGAGCAAAGGCTGTATTTGTAGCAGGGTGGAAAGGGGAGGAAGATTACATAATTAGTTGCTGCACTCAGGAAGCATGGGTGGCCCATATAGATGATGATGAACCAAGCAGAAAGTGCAGCCCTGCCCCTATTTGAAGGAGCAGGGGATTCCCACTGGACCTTGGGAGAATTATCTGTCCCTGCCCTGCAATCCTAAACACTGTCTCCAAGTCCGTGAGAACACTATCGCTTCTGACTTCAGCATCGAAGAAGACAAGGAGTACAAGAACAGTGGGAAAAGTTCCTTGGATAGGGTGCTCTAGGATCATTGCTCTTGATTACCTCTTGTTCCCAAGTAGGCCAGCAATTTCAGTTCAGTCTGAGCAGTACCAACACAGGTTTAGATGGAGACTGGGAGACTTTGAGGAAAAAAAGCATTTGCCTGAGCTGATTCCAACATTGAAGGGTCTGGCCTAGCCTGTTAAAATCAAAACAAGCTTTGGTTTCCTGTAGAACGCAATCTTTTTCAGAAATCTGATAACCCTGTTTGCCTAGTCCTTGAACTCTAAACACAGGGTGTTCCGCGTGACCATACACTTTTTTTAGCAACTTTGCTGTAACAATTTCTTGCAAAGTGATTTGACTCAGGATTGCCTGAGGCGCAACCTGAGACATTGAGCAGGAGGAGAACATCCCCGTTGTGTGGGCTGTGAGGACCATTCAAAGGGGTGTTTTCCAAGGCATGTTGTACAACTGAAATGCTCCTGAAGTGCTGAGCAACACCTGTTTCCCCAGCTGTCTGTGCATTTGTGTCAATGCACACATCACACTTCCATTGGTATGCCAGCCAAGCGGAGCAGAAAAGGAATTCCGGATGGCTGGCTGAAAGGCTTTTAAAGTAAATTTGGTGATACAGAAAGTTCCCAAGGGATTTGTAATACTGTAATCCCAAATCAATCTCCCAATTTTTTTTACAACTTTCAAGATAATTTGTCATGCTTAATGTAAGAAAATTATATGACATTGATGAGATTTCTTTGCTGTTAAATGAAATAGATATACACCTTATTTTAAATGTTTAATAGTTTAATAGTCTTAAATGTATTAATGAAAAATTTTGGTATTTTAGAAAGGAGTGATTGAACTTCACTCATCCGGGACCAAACTGACACTTGTAATCTGCTTGCAAAATGTATTCATTTTAACCCTATAAAACTTTCTGCCTTTTTGTCTCTGGGCAAATTTATCAACAAATTTCAAAATGAAAGTAAAGGAGAAAAAAGATATAGTAAGTTTTAAATACAGGTCTGAGATACGTTCAATGAAACATTGTATGATTTTCTTATGGTAGGAATTGTCTTACCAGTAGTTGAAAAACATCCAAATAAAGATTCAGATTTGACACTGCTAAGCCTCCCTCATGTTTATTAATATTTGATGTAATGCTTAATATTTTTTATGTTTATAAAAAATTACTTCAACCCATGTAAAGAGCAGTAGAATTGGGAGTTGGAAAAAACCCAACATTTGTGTAAGTATAATGAATTTAATTTTGTCATCAAGCCGTAATAATAGAAAATATTGCTGCCACTTAAGCTTCATTTTAGTCTTGCACAAAAAAGAGTCATGATTATATTTTAAATTTTGAATTTAAATTTAATTAAGTTAAATCATTTGTAATAATTATTTCTAAATATCTTCCTCTTGGATTAATGTGAAGTCCAGTCACTCTTGAAACACTTTCTGTGATTCTTTGTCAGTGTTAATTATTAACACAGCAGAAAATGTGACAAGTTCACTTCTCAACTTACTGTGAGTTCATTTAATTCAGATTTCAATTGAGCCATATCTCTGGTTGCACTTTTAAGAAAATGAGCATATCATCTTGAAACAAACCCATTATGGTTAAATTCTATTTTTATACTTTGGCCTTAAATATTTTTATTCTATCATTCTGTGCTTCTATAAATGTCCCCACATAGTTATTAAAGTTGTGGATCCTTTTAGGGAAAAAATGTACTAGTTCTCATTAGTATATAATACACAGGGATTCAGAGCCAGATGTTTTGAGATGTAACTCTCTGACCTGCAGGGAACAGTTTCACTTTCTCTGTCAAATGTGTAACTTCTCCATGTGAGACTGAAACACAATCTGAAGGTCCTCTTGGACTCATAAGTCAAAGAACAGGTGGCAGCTGTGGTCTTAAAGGGCCTTTGCACAGGTTCATGTTCTGCATCAGTCACACTTGTTCCTGGGTTGGGAGGGCCTCTATGGTCATCTTCAATTGGATTACTGCAATGTGCTCTAAAAGGGGCTGCCCTTGAAGACTACTCAGGAGCTGCATCTAATCTAGAATGAATGATGTGGACGGTGATGGGTATGTCTTGATATGTACACATCTCTACTGCTTTGCGAGCTGCACTGGTTCCCAGTTGGCTTTTGGGTGGTTGTCTCTCTGCTACTTTATGATAGTAGCTGTTCTACATGCAGTTACCTTTCTCTCATATCCCTAGAGGAGAGACATGTTGGGCACCCCTGGAGAGAAGGAGCTGCAAACAGATGCAGCAATGATCCCCCTGTTGGCATCTTCATGTCTTTTTATTTTTTAATTCCTCTCCTTTTTCTCTTTGCCTCATAATTTATTTATTTTATTTATTTATTTATTTTTGTCAAGTACATGTTGGTAATATACATAGATATAACATTGTTTATATACATAAGATGGGTACTGATAAGAGGGAACATTAGGACAGGGACGGTAGGCACGCTGGTGCACTTATGCACGCCCCTTACTGACCTCTTAGGAATCGGGTGAGGTCAACAGTGGACAGTCTAAGGGTAAAGTTTTGGGGGTTTGGTGACGAAACCACAGAGTCAGGTAGTGAGTTCCAGGCATTTACCACTCTGTTGCTAAAGTCATATTTTCTACAGTCAAGTTTGGAGTGGTTCACTTTGAGTTTGTATCTGTTATGTGCTCGTGTATTGTTGTGGTTGAAGCTGAAGTAGTCATTGACAGGAAGGACGTTGTAGCAGATAATTTTATGAGTTATGCTTAGGTCTTTACTGGTCTGTGGCCTTTTGAATTAGTCATTTGGATCCTGGTGAAAACCCCTTCTCTCTTGATTTAAAATAGTGAATTTCAGTTTCAGAATATTTCAACTGCATTTTAAGGAGAGAAATCCTAACTGCAAAAGCATTTTAGAATCAATTATGCAAGGAGATAATGCAGCTCACTGGATAGAAGAGGGGGAAGGACATGGTCTTCCCCTCAGACAAACAAAACGCATTGTGCACTCAAGGAAGCGACCAATTTACTTCTGCATAGAGTGGTGATGGTGGAAGGAATGGCCTATTCAGAGAGTTGCTTGATGCCTTGTCAGTATGCTTTTGCAGAAACTGAAAGGTGACACAACTCTGCAGGCATACTGATTAGAATTTCAAGGTTGAGTCCCAAAGTCCTGAGTATGTTCTGTCAGACAGAGCGGCATACCTGAATTGCCAGATGCTTTAACAGCAATACAACCTCCTTGCTTCACCTCTCTCATTCTGGAGGCTTTCTTATAAACTCAACATCAATAAATTGCTTTTAGGTTATGTTTGTGTTTGGCTCATTTCCTAAATACAGAATTTGTCTTTGTCCCCTCTGCTAAAACTGGCATGAGACAGAACCAAAGTCCTCTCTGTGCAACTTTTTACCCTAGTTAACACCCATGATTAAATTAATGCTGTTAATAATATATGACAACGGAGGTTCTGGCAGGCACTCCAGCTCTTAGCCAATGCTTTCTGTTCAGCATAAAATTGCTTTTCACTCAAGACAATTGTTGCTCTCCTTCTGTTTATACAGGCTGAAACATGTTGATAATAAATGCCAGTATTTGTTGAAAAAAATGCCAGTATTCAAGATATTGTACAATTTGATGAATGGGATCTTTGTGCTTCTTGGGAGATGGATAGGAGACTACAATTTATTATCTAGGATTTCATGGGGTGCAATAAATATATAGCTTGCTTCTCATCCCCCCATTTGTCTTCTTAAGCTTGATTCTTGGTGTCTTCATGGATATGTTTATGTCATTTCCTTGGCAACAATAGGGAAGTGGTTTGCCACAGCTGCTGCCTGGGAAACCATTCGTTGTTTTGCTTTTTTGTCTCCACAGCACAACCTGCAGTCCTGTTATTCTTTGGAAATCTTATTTCCAAATACTAACAAAGCCAACTCTGTTTAGTCCCTGCTCCAATAGGATCATCCAGATGCTGCAACCTGCAGAAAGACATATCTTTTACATTTATGTATCATTTTGTAGAGCAGTGTGGTGGCCTAGTGGTGAAGACGTTTGCCTCCCATTTGGAAGTTTGAGAGTTCAATTCTAGGTAGTGGCAGATGTTTCTCTCCTAGGATGCAAAGAAAAAATATCTGCTCCGAACTCCACATGGCATCAAGAAGGCCATTTGGCCAGTAAGCACTCAGCTCCATCTAGTTGCCCCAACTCTACCCCGAATTAAGGGATTACAGACTCGTAAAAAATACCATCACATTTTGTAGTGATGACAACCCCCAACCGAAATCTACTGATCCCTTCAGCAAATCCTGGCAGGCCTAAATGTAATCCCAGATACACCCAATCACACACACAGGATTAAATAAACTCTCTACCCAGTTTGCTGTGTCATGGGAATCCCACAATCCAGTCAATGGACCCATTTTGTGCACCAAGTTCAAGAAACCTGGAAGTAAAGACAAAGCCCCCTCAGATTTGCCCTCCCTTGTAATGAAGTACTCAACCACATTTCTTGCCAACATTTTCCGTGATTGCTTTCAGTCAAAAAATGATGCTCTGGACAGATACGAATGACAAGGCAACAGTGAGACATGTGCATCTAAAAGGCATCCTCAAGGGCATGATAGGAGATCCACCGTTGATACATCAGCCATATTTATTTATTTATTTATTTATTTATTTATTTATTTATTTATTTATTTATTTATTTATTTATTTATTTATTTATTTATTTATTTAGACAAGTACCTATTGGTAATATACATAGATATAACATTGTTTATATACATAAGATGGGTACTGATAAGAGGGAACATTAGGCCAGGGACAGTAGGCACGCTGGTGCACTTATGCACGCCCCTTACTGAACTCTTAGGAATCGGGTGAGGTCAACAGTGGACAGTCTAAGGGTAAAGTTTTGGGGATTTGGTGATGAAACCACAGTCAGGTAGTGAGTTCCAGACATTAACCACTCTGTTGCTAAAGTCATATTTTCTACAGTCAAGTTTGGAGCGGTTCACTTTGAGTTTGTATCTGTTGTGTGCTCGTGTATTGTTGTGGTTGAAGCTGAAGTAGTCGTTGACAGGAAGGACATTGTAGCAGATAATTTTATGAGCTATGCTTAGGTCGTGCCAAAGGCGACGTAGTTCTAAGCTTTCTAAGCCCAGGATTTCAAGTCTGGTTGCGTAAGGTATTCTGTTGCAAGTAGAGGAGTGGAGGGCTCTTCTTGTAAAGTATCTCTGGACTTCCTGTTGCCCCTCCATCCCCCAAGAAGTGCCAATGAGCACCAGTGAAGAAAACACAGGATAAACATGAAGATCTACCAGTGACATTTTTTGTTTTTATTCTTTTTTTCTATTATGTATTGACTATAAAGTCACCTAAGTTGAACATTTCTCTGTTCTACCAAATTTGTGCATCTCAACTATAGCAGACTTTACATTATGAAAAGTTAAACAGGTTGCTTAATGTGCCTCCTAGGAGTTAACTACACAGTTGTCATACAAAGACAGCTATCAAATTTGGTCTAAAAAATTTCAGCCAATTAATCACTCCAGAAATATATAACAACTTATGCTCTGTACCCAACTTAGGTTATTCTTCATAACAAACACAATGTAAATTGAAAAGAAGCTGAGCAACAGGACAAAACACAGGAAAAAAAATAAGGTCAAGTAAGCAGCTGGTTGGAAAGCACTTTTAAATTTCAATAAATGGCAGTACATGGACTGATACTTGAGTCATTCTGTAGATCGGGGTGGGGAACTATAGCCCCTTTATGACTTGTGCACTACAACTCCCAGAATACCAGAGGTGAGTTCCTCCCCGTTTGGACTGGTTTGCCCAAACCGGTAGCGACCCGCTGGTGACGTCACAATGATGTCACGGATCCGGTTTGGTCGGTACCAATCCGTGGGTGCTGCCATCTTTTTTTAAAAAAAAATTCTTCTGCATATGTGCAGAAGCCAAGTTTCCAGCACTGCGCATGCGTCACCATCTTGTTTTCAGCTTTTTTTTTTGCGTTCGCACGAAAGAAGCGAACCGGCAGCGAGAGATAAGTTAGAACCCACCTCTGCAGAATAGCTGAACCAAGCAGGCTCAGGAATTCTGGAAGTTGAAATCCACAAGTCATAAAGGGGCCATAGTTCCCCACCTCTGTTGTAGATGAAGATCCCCCTTTCAGTGTTTTAATCACTCCCTTTTTGGGACCGAAAAAGATAACATATTCTAAAGAAAGGAGTATGTTAAGAGGGAGTTTTTCCAACTACCGTGTTTCCCCGAAAATAAGACCCTGTCTTATATTTTTTTGAACCCTGATATAAGCGCTTGGTTTTATTGCCATGCACTCAAAAGCCTGATTGGGCTTATTATCAGGGGATGTCTTATTTTGGGGGAAACAGGGTATCGGCTTAGGGTTGGCCATATAATATGCTTTGGCCTCAGCTGTCACAATTGCACTTTTAAAGGGAATCTGGCAATAGGCTAAATAGATCTGGGAATGGCCAAAGCTAGTCACAAAAATCTAAACCAAACATTCTCTAAATGGACCATGATATATGAAGGCTATGTTTACTATTTATTAAGTTATTAAATTTTGACCCTGACTTTGCTTTTGGTAAAAGATGATAATTTGTTGATATTAAAAGTTTTAGATACTTTTACTTTGTTGTAATTTTAGATGTTATCATATTTAATATAGTGTTTACACTGTAATTTAATACTGTATAGACTGGATCCTGCATCTCACTTATAGATGTTAGTTTGGTTGTTTTACAAATGTATTTTAACTCTGTCTTAAATTTTTATTATCTATTATATGTGCTGTTCTATGACCCCAATAAATTGGAATTGGAATTGAATAAATTGGAATTGACATCACACACATCTAATACTCCTGTTTCCTATTTTCTCTAGAATAACCACCCTATGAGAAGAGTTAAGTTGAGAGGGAGTGACTGGGCCAAAGTTACTCAGCCAGCTTTAATTCCTAAGTGAAAATCAGAACTCACAGTTTCCCAAACCGAGCCCAACTATTTAGTCTCTACACAAAACTGACTCTCTGAGTTGCTATCTTGGTTTCAGTAGTATATTGAGAAATTACCCCCTCCAAGAAGATTGTAAGTAGCAATACCACTTCTCTACTCATTTTCATGTGTGCAGTGAATGTGCACATCCGGTACAATAATTATCTGGGAAACAAGTTAAAAGATTTTAAAAACAATAATTTTATTAAATATTTTAAAACATTCCGTAATTAAGAAGTAACAGAGAAATGTAGGAAAAGAAAAAGAAAATGGGGACTTAAAAGCATTTATAAATTAAATGTATATTTCAAAATATATAACACTTGTTTAGTTCAAGATATTAAAATTTATCAATTTAAAACTTCACATTATTTTTGAAAGCAAGATAATATATCATATATTATATAAGCAATAACAAATAGTAGAGCATGGATTGTAAATCAAAGTGAAAGGTAATAATCTCTAAACCCTAACCCTAATTTTTTAAATCTGAATTTAGCATGTCATTAAGAAATTTAAATTTAAATGCTAAAACCTTATTTTAGAAGAAACCCAAACTTTGGATATGATATATGATACAAACCCTTATGTAGAATTATAATCCAGGCATGGTTTGAATTCATTTGTATAGTAGATGTAGATTTAGCTTTTAACTACAAAGTTATTTTTGTAGTTAAAAAATAAATCTACTATAGAAATGGATTATTATAGAATTAATAATTTATTTTTTTACATTAGACTATACTCTTACAATTTAATTTGCCATTCTTCTATAGAAGGGATTATGGAGTCCTTAATGCTCTCTGAGCTTGATTGTTTGCTTGCAGATATTTCATTACCTGAGTAGGGAACATCATCAGTGCTACCTAGTAATGGAATGTCTATAAGCAAACAACCAAGCTCAGAGAGCACAAAGGACTCCACAATCCAACCTTGAGCTACATACAATATATTCCATAGCCTAAGCAAAAAGAGCTATTATTTAAGCCCATAATAAGATAACATTTGGAAACAGCTGGGACATATATCTCCCCAATTCACTGAATTGTAAGAAGAAGGAGGAAACACAGCACAGACTTACAAGTTTCTGTTATTATATCCAAGCTCAATAAAAGTAGCTTTAGCATTCCTGTAGAGTTGATTTCCTGGTTTCCGAGTCTTCTACATATTAGGGCTGACAGTACCCTTGCAGCTGTAACCATATTCAAAGCCAGTTCAGTATACTTTGTGAAAATATGAAGTGTGATAATAGTCACTTGAAAAGTAGCAGGTTTGGAAAGTGAATTCAATCTTTAGCATTTGTTTTATTCTGTTTTATATCATTTTCTAGAAGCTGGGCTTTTAATGTAGCCACCAAGAATGAAAAAAAATTAATCACCCTGATTATTACATTTCCACCAATTTTTAGACAATGAAATACCTATTTTAGGAATCAGTACTGCAGTAATATACCATCAATAAAACATCTTGAATGGTTTTCTCCAACTGTAATACTCCTGTAAATTTAATATTATTCTATTGGTATTCCCATTGTTGCATGTCACTTGTTTTGTTCACTTCTGCATTCATTTAATCATATTGTCATTGACTTGTTCAGTTTCTGAATCCTGTCTGAAGCAACTCCAGCAAATGTTTGAAGTTTTCTGTTGCAAGTTTTTCTAATTTTGACAAGTCTTTAAATATTCTACTTCAATTTTGTAATTATACTTTAGAATTATAAATTATGTGGAGATATTGAAACCACTTAGGTGATTGTGAACATTTTAAAGAAAAAATCAGAAAAGATTTCACATTTTTCTTATTAACTGTTAGATTTTGCAGCCTTTGCAAGTTAGTATCTCTCCACTGGTCACATTTCTTGATACATTCACCTTCATAGAAACAGATATTTAATACTGAAGCAAGAAGCCTGAACTAGTTATATACTTTTAATATTCTGCATATTATCGAATTTCTCTTACAGGTTATATTTTTTCATTTGTATCCAACCAAAGATATTTATGCAAACCATCTGGAAGTCCTGTTCCCTCAATTGAAGCTCTTTAGCCATAACATGATATAATCTAGCCAGTAATCCAAGTTAAACACAGCTAGCTGGGTAACACTGGTTTTACTTTGATAATGCCTGATTCTTTGTTGAGAAATCTTAAGCTGGATACCCAGTCTATTAGATCATATAAAATTAGACATTTGTCTCTATTAGTCTTCCATAATTATTAGAATGATTTCAAATAGAAAAGTTGACAAAATGTTAATTTGTACTGCTGCCATTCTTCATAACAAATACAACTTTAATTTTCTCCATTTTAGGGTACCCACCATTATGTTTTTCCAAGTTTGCAAATAATTATTCTTAAATAAATTATTCATATTTGTGGTTGTTGAAAACTATTCTCAGGTACCTAATCTTTTTATGATCCCATCTTTTCAATCAAATTGCTATCTATTGGCATCTATATATTTTGCACTTCACTTTGCAAAGATTACATCATCATCATCATCATCATCATCATCATCATCATCATCATCTATTTTGGTCATTGAACAACAAAATTTACACTTATAGCCATCCCATTGTTCCAAGAATCTAACCAATATCTACCATAAGAATCATTAAAATTGAAGATGTTAGCACAAGTATGAAAACATAATACTAAGCCAGTCCTAAAACTTGCTTCTCAATCACTGAGGTAATATATTATCATTTCCATTAATCTGCCAATTTCTAGCATTGATGACTAGCCTATAATGCGTGGACTAATTAATTTATAATTTCCCCTTTTCTATATATAAAGACTACAATTGCCTGCCTCTAAATTTAATCTATTTAGCAACTGCATTAAATGTAGACCCATGATATTGCCTCTTTTGTCCTTCGATTGTCTTACATCAACATTAGTTAAATCTCAGTCAGATGCAAGGGAATGAATGAGTCATTATTTGCATCCATTTTGGCACTGATGTCTCCAGCTAATATCTAAATTTTATTAATTTAAATAGATGTTCCTTAAGCTAGTTCCATATCTCCTTTATCTGCAATATACTTACCTTTGAAAGGAGATCAACATTAATTGCAGAAGGAAATGTGCTGTAACCATGATGCAATTAGGTAGTATAATATTAATCCAAGGACTTCATAAACGAGGCCATAAGCTTCAAGGATACAAAAATAGCTCATTTAAACTTTGGAAGGCCCAAATACTATCAGTCAGGGGAAATTCTTTTTCTTCTGCCGTCACACATCCAACTGACTTAGCTTTCTTTCGACATGGAAAACTCTCCTCAAATTTAACTTGGTAGTTCATCCAAAGCAGATGGTGAAATTCCTGTCCTTTGGAATTCTTATTGCTCTTCATTCATAACTTATGTCAGGCAAGTGGTTTTTTTTAAAAAAAAGCTCTTTCTTCTCCAGTTTGTGTACATTTCACAACATGTTTACTATTAGGAATATTCATTCATTAGCTAAAAATAAGGAGAGGCCTTTTTATAAAATAAGAGGTAGGAAGTGGCTACAAGCTTTACATATTTTGACTTCTAGAAGGAGTAGAGATCAGTTCTTTCTTGTTTAATGGAAATGGAAATATGAGAATTATGGCTCATCCTGAGATGAGATCAGCTCCCCCCTTGTCAGTAAGTCCTCGTGATCTGTCGCTGAAAATGGTTCTCCTTTTCCAGAATCAGCAGAATCTGAATCTGTAGAATGGACCTTAGTAATTAATCACTGCTTCGCTTTGTTTTGATGACCTTCTTTTAGTGTTCCAGTCCTCTCCCAGATTGAAGATTGCTCAGGTGAAAGTCACAGGAGATTTGAATACCTTGAGGGGATTCTAGCTTTGCACTGTCTGCCCTTTAATGCCATAAAATGCTGAAAAGATCAGAAACGTCAGGAAGATGCTGACATATTGCCTACCCTAACCAAATTTTAAAAATCATAAAATGTTTCATAGTGCAAATACAACATGAAACTGTGGACTTTTCTCTTTTCCTAAGTTGTGCTTCAACAGGGCAAATATTTGTTTGGTTGACTACAACATCGAAATACCCCGTCAGAAATCAATGGAGGTGAACTTGAAACTTGTAGAACCACAGTGAAACTGCAAGCTACTGTGTAAATTTCTAGAGGTACAGGCAGCTCTCTGTATGGAGCTATTTGGTCAATCAGCCTACACTTTATTTATACTGAATTATGGCTCCAATTCCTTCAGCAAGAAGGAAAAAGCAAATTAAACTTAACAAATAGTAAAGCATTAAGGTCCTCTGAAACTGGGGAAGCAGGGGAACTAGTGACTCTTGTTATCCTAGATGAGCAATAATTTATCCAAACTGACCCACATGAGACATTTTTAGTACTCTGTTAAATCTATCCTCCAATTTCTCAAGTGTTTTATTCCTGTGCAAAAGATATTAGTTTTTCTTCCTCAGTGTCATTTTCTTTTGGTGGTTCAGGCAGCCCTTGTTATTCACAGTGATTGTTCCAGCCAGGAAAACTACAGATAAAGTGAACATAGATAATACAATTACGAGAAAACATACTTTATACATGCACAAAAGTCTGTCTACCATTTTTCAGATATCTAAACTCTACAACACTCAAATTGCAGCTATGTGAAATCCTTCACTGTGGATAACAAGGTCTGGTCTGCATTTTCTAGCCATGGATATAGCAGATAACAAGACCATGGATAATGAGGGCCTCCTGGTTTCATTTTCTTTACTTTTTTTTCTTTTTTTCTTTTACTATTGTGTGATGCCAGAGGAAACTTATTCTCGTTTGTTTTATAGCTGCTGCAATATGATACCCATTTTTGCCTTTGTAGATGCTTAATCATTTCTTTTCCTCCCTTTTTTCTCCCATTCTTCCTTCAAGTAAACCCAGCCAGAGATTGTGAACTGTCAAACACTGTGCAATCAATCAGATTTGGATAAATGATTGTATCACTGTAAATGAAGTCCCTGGAGAGAGAGGTTAAGTCATAGAATCCAATCAGGTATCATATATGAACTGGAGGTCCAAAAAAGTTGCAGAGAGAACAAGGGAGTTTCAGTGCTACTGCTGATTTTCATAAAACAATCCTTCCCCTTCCAATTTTATCTTTACAATATCCTTGTCAGCACATGGAATATTAGTTGATCTGGTAACCTTAGAAGTTCTTCTTCATATCTGTGCTCCCTTCATAGAAACTTCAGAAGCCAATGGACCCCTGAGCACCCATTTGCTCAAATTCTTCACATCACCTCTCCTCTTCGTCATCTTGCACGACACAGTAGTATCCGGTCCCCTCTCTACTTAACAGACATCTTCTATTCTCTTGTTCTTCAGTGCCTCTTTTTGTTCCCCAAAGGGTTAGAGTCTGTTTCTTCTGCAAGATTTTTCTTCTTTCCAGCAGTACAAAATATATTTTATGGTTCTTGTTTCTAAGTTGTTACTGTCTGGCATGGGGCTTAGTCTTTTTTAAAGATCTCTTCCTTAAGGAGAATTGCTTCCTCTGTCAGATCCTTTTCTTCTTCTTCATCTGATCGGTCTTTGTCCTCTCATTGCTTGGAATGTCCCACTTGCAGTTTTGGTCCTCTGACTTTTTGTTTCCAAAAAATGGCTACAAGCTAGTACTTGCTGCAAATGCCTGAAGCATTGCATACCATGACTATAGTGTCTTGGTCATTCATCTTTGAATGAATTTTTGAGATACCACTGGTAGAAGGCTTCTCCTCTGTGGGTCTCAGATTATCCAAGTCTGTACTGTTAATTCAGAGGTTTTTTTAAAAAAATAATAACCCCTGTTTAAACTTGCCACTCTTCCCTGGGAAACTCTGGTTCTTAAACTTAAAAAGAACTTTTACAAAATGGTGTAACACCTGTATATGACATCAAAGAAATTGTCTAGAATGGGCTCCCCAACCCCCAGGCCATGACTCATTCAACCGGGGCACGGAAGCGGTGGGTGAGCACATGCATAGTTGCACTTGTGCATACAGTGGGCAGGCAAGCATGTGGGCAGAACTCCATTTGTGCGAGCAGCAGATGTGTGTGCTCGCCACTTGCGCAAATGGAGCTGCATGTGCGTTCTCGCACTTGCCCACTGCTCATCACAACCATCCTTGCTCCACCCCAGGCCAGTCTGCAAAGCTGGAAAGGTTGGAGACCACTGGTCTAGAATAAATAAAGGCACTTCAAATTTATGTTGGAAATGTGAACAAGAAGGGTCTGATTTGTGTGTAAAAAAACACAGAAAATTTTGGATTTAAATACATACACAGATTCAGAGGATTTTAAAATATGCAATTGAGGGCAGAATATTTCCTCTTGGAACTTGTGGAGAAACAGTTGGAAAAAAGTCATGGAACTTTGTTTTTATGTATGATATTTGCAGCAAGGTTATTGTACACACAAGATGAAAAGATTTGGCAATATCTACAATGGAGAAATGGCTGGTGAAGGTATACACCTTGCTGAGATGTCCAAATTAATTTGCTTGGTTGGAGAAAATATTTACAATTTGCTAACTGGAAATCCCTAATGGGCTTTTGTTTTGCATAAAACAAAAAAATGAACTTATGAATTATAGTTTTGATGATGAGTTAGGATAAATTATAGAAAGGAGATGATGTAGCTTTAGAGAAAGAAGCAAATTTATAATTGTACTTATAATTGGTGAAAAAATTGGAAGTTGCTTTTTGTATTTTTTTCTTATCTTTTTTTCTTTCTTGCAGTCTTATCTCTGCCTTTGATTTTTTTTTCTTTTTTCTTCTTTATATTTATTATTAGAGTTGGAAGGGACCTTGTAGGTCATCTAGTCCAACCCACTGCTCAAGCAGGAGTTCCTACACCATTTGAGACAGATGGCAGCCCAGTCTCTCCTTGAAGGTCGCAAGTGTTGGGGCTCTCACGACCTCCACTGGCAAGCTGTTCCACTGGTTGATTGCTCTCACTGTCAGAAAGTTTCTCCTCACTTCCGGGTTGAATCTCTCCTTGGTCAGCTTCCATCTGTTATTCCTTGTTTGGCTTTCTGGTGCCCCCTCCTCTCTATGGCATCCCCTCAAGTATTGGAACACTGCTATCATGTCACCCCTGGTCCTTCTCTTAGCTAGACTGGCCAAGCTCAGTTCCTGCAACCGCTCTTTGTATGTTTTATTTTCCAGACCCTTTATCATCCTGGTTGCTCTCTTCTGCACTTTCTCTAGAGTTTCAATGTCTTTTTTGTAGTGTGGTGACCAAAACTGGATGCAGTACTCTAGGTGTGGTCTGACCAAGGTTTTATAGAGTGGTACTAGTACTTCTCTGGTCCTTGATTGTATCCCTCTATTTATGCAGCTCAGGACTGCGTTGGCCTTTTTGGCTGCTGCTGCACACTGCTGGCTCATATTTAGTTGGCTGTCTACCAGGACTCCGAGATCCCTCTCGCAATCGTTGCTATTGAGTGTGGTTTCGCCCAGCATATTGGAAGTCAGTTCAGTCACATAATAGGTTATCTCCATTATGGTCATAACTTGAGGATTACACACAGTAGTCATCAAGTAACAACCATAATAGACCTTACCTTCTATGTGACTGAATTGACTTCCAATATATAAAGAAGAAGAAGAAAATCAAAGACAGAGGTAAGACTGGCCGTTAAATGAACTCTATAGTTGTTAAGTGAACCAATGGTTTCCTATGGGCTGGTTTTGACGAAAACTGAAAATAAATGCCAGTTTTCAGCAAAATTATAGCAAAACATGGTCGTCATGAGACACAGCAAATGGCTGTAAATGTGGACCAGTTGCTAAGCAGTCAAATTGCAGTCATGTGACCACGGGGGTGGAGCCTCTTCATAGGAACTTTGAATCCGGGTTATAAGTATCCCCCAGGGATATCTATTATAATTTTGACAAGTCCTAAGTCCAGGACTACCTGTGTAGTCATTTAATTGATAGAACCAGTGGTGAAATCCAATTTTTTTACTACCGGTTCTGTGGGCGTGGCTTGGTGGGTGTGGTGTGGCTTGGTGGGTATGGCTTGGTGGGCGTGGCAGGGGAAGGATACTGCAAAATCCCCATTCCCTCCCCACTCCTGGGGGAAGGATATTGCAAAATCTCCATTCCCACCCCACTTTGGGGCCAGCCAGAGGTGGTATTTGCTGGTTCTCTGAATTACTCAAAATTTCCGCTACTGGTTCTCCAGAACCTTTCAGAACCTGCTGGATTTCACCCCTGGATAGAACCCTTGTACTTGGTTCCCTTTAATCTTTCTCTTCTTACTAATCAGGAAGCCGTGACTAGCAACTTGCAAGACAAACCCGTGATCTTTTCAGCACTCACAATTGACCCCATCCTTCAGAATACAGAACTTTTCTGTCCTGCCTCATCTCTTCCTCATCTCTTGCTCTTGTTGAGCTCTCCTATTGGCAAACTCCAATCTGTTTGCTGAGTGATCATTAGAAGCAATTTACAGGACTTTTACATTTTGCCTAAAAGTTGAGCTGGGAGTTGAGCAAGAGGAGCAATGATAATATACAGCAATTTCCATACTGCCTGTAGATAGCAAACATTGTTAACCAATGGATGATGGAGGTCAATGGGCTATAGAGTCATTAGATTATTTAAAAATGTATTGTGTGTTATAAGAAGACTGGGTACACTAATGACATTCACTGTTTCTGCTGCAGGAAATGGCTCCTGTGAGCAAAGATAAGCATTCGTAGCCTAGAATGTATGTAACAGCCAATCATCCAAATGAGAAAAATTCACTTGAGTGGTGTTTAATCCACTTACTTATCCAGACCTTTCATGAAAATAGAACTCTTAGTAATTTGCCAGCTAGGAAAGTTGCTGTTCAAAGAACAGGGTATTAATGCTAGGCAAACCTCATCTCAATTTAAAATGGGCTAAACTGAAGTACTCACAATCAGGTCTTTACTATAGGCATTAGTCTGAGATGAGCCAGGATCCAAAACCTGGGTGCCA
Organism: Diadophis punctatus similis; assembly: GCA_023053685.1. NCBI lineage: Eukaryota > Metazoa > Chordata > Lepidosauria > Squamata > Dipsadidae > Diadophis > Diadophis punctatus. The sequence continues at coordinate 100,232,628 of JALIGW010000002.1, forward strand.
TAGAAAAAGTGATCAAATTCAGGAATAAATTAGAAGCAAACCACCAACAATGAGGTAAATAAGATCGGGGTGGGCTTCAAAAATTTTAGCAAGGGGTTCTCTGCCCGGTTGCTGGGTGGCCGTGGCCATGGTGGTCTTGGCCTAGTCAGCCTCCTGCACCACGGGGGGGGGCATTTTTGCCTCCCCGGGCTCTGGAGGATTTCTTCAAGCTTCTGGGAGGCCAAAAATGGCCTCCCCGGGCTCCGGAGGCCTTCCCGAACTTCTGGTAGGTCCGTTTTTCACCCTCCCCAAGCCTCCACATGCGCCCTGCAGTTACCTGCATCCAAAACGGGCCGCGTGGGGACTCCTGGGAGGGGTGGGCGGGGCGGGGCGGGGCCAGCCAGGAGTGGGATTTTGGGGTTCTCCGAACTGCACAGAATCTTAGCTAGAGGTTCTCCCGAACCCCTGCGAACCCCCAGTAGCCCACCCCTGCATAAGATATACAAATGTATTTCATAATACCAATGAAGAACAAAAGCCAATGTATGAAATAGTGTAAGGTTGTCATGAAAGCAAGGAGGGTTTAAAGTGTGGAAAAACAGAGTATCAAGGGCATGTATCTACTTAGATTGGTCCAGTTTGTTCAGTTTCTTTTTTAATAGGCTCATTTTGCTAAAGAAGGAGCAAACCCAGGTCTGCTGCACCATCAGCAGTCAGTTACCCAGGCACTTCTGGGTGATCATCATCATCCATGGTACTGGTAGAGACAAATCTTGGTACAACCTGGAGTGCCACATAAGCCTTTTGTGGCTGCTGCTAAGATAGACATGCTACTTCTTCCTTCTCCTTCACTTCCACTTCCTCCTCTCCAACAGCGGCAACTGGAGACCCAAGGTGTCCAAACATATTGTTCCTGCCATACTTTCTCCCTAGGCAGTCAGTCACCCAAGCATCACTTTCCAATTCTAAGTCTCTAGAATGATATATTCTAGAGGCATAAGCATCAGGTAGACAGGTGTCTTTATATGGGGAAGAGACTAAATTCAGCACAGAAAAGTTGTCTGGTCCTGGCCCTGGCCCTGCCTTAAAAGTGAAGCCTTAAGAATAAGTTTCACATGTCAATTCTGAAACAGAATGAGGTAGACCACATTCTTCTACAATTCTGGTATTTTAAGGGCTTTACAGTTTTGTAGTAAGAACATGAGTGCATGTGCGGGCATGGGCATGTGTATGTGTGTGCGTGCGCGCAATGAGATGTTGATGGCTGGTTCTCTTAAATGGGTAATCAACAGTAGATGGAATCAATGAGTTGCAGTAAACACAGCTAAGAGGTCAGTGAATGGAGTTACAAACTGCCTTCGCTTCTTCTTGTTCTTCAGAGCTGGCAACCTTACAGTAAATCACTAAATATAACAAGATGCTGTATGCCAAAACATGGGTGCCTGGAGAGGGAAAAAGTCTATAAAATATAGATTATGAGAAGATAAAATGAAAGTGAATGGGGAAAAAACCCCAACCATAATAGGAGAGAAATTTGGAGTTCCTATAACGGATAGGAAATACTGAGGATCGTTCCCTAGAAAACAGGGAGAAAAATATGAAAAGCCATGGAAAGACATAAAGATAGCAAGGAGTTGTTAGTTCTTGGATGTCACCTCCACATGTGCCTAAAATTACTCTCGATACCCAGAATACCAGATGAAATTTAGCTTTTAGACTTTGGGATTTAAAGATTAGACTAGTTTTGACTAGAGAAATACTGTAGCTTTTTAAATACAAGATTATTTGCATTTGATAATTTACTCTGTGTTAATAAAATTAAGATGAGAATATTTGACAAATATTGGATTTTTGGTATGTTGATTATTAGTATTTTAAGATATTTTATAGATTGGGGTGACTTGTTTAAAGTTAGGGAGAGGTGGTTGTGTTGTTATTTCTGTACTAAAAGAAAGTCAGAAGTCAAATTTGTTATAAATTTACTTGATGCATTTTTTATAGTTTTTAAATTGTTTTGTAATTCCCTTTACCCTTGCCCTTTGTGATGTTTGTATTTTAATGTTTGATGTTGAACTTTAATAAAAATATGATACATAAAAAAGTAAAACTATCTAAGTGCCAAAGCTCTCTGGGCTCATTACAACCCAAATGTAAAAAAAACCAGAAAAGTAAAGAAAGCACGAACTATATTGAACGCTGGAAAATGTAAAACAAAAAGTTAAGTACTTCCAGAGATAATGTCCTCATTGTCTCAAAATATCCACAATTGTGCTTTAAGAAACAGAATCAAAATTGGAAAATAAAGACATTTTTTTAAACAATTAAAAATGGCAGAAAATTTTAGGAAGATTATTGAGAAATGGAAGCTCTTGGGGACAATACTTTATATTGCCTAGTATTGCCCCAAGGATGTTTTTTTAAAAATATATACCTCCAAATATACTTTTAAATATCTTTAATATCTTTTCTCAAGATATTTATTTGTTAATTTGGCTTCCTTTTTTTAAAAAGGAAGCCAAAATAAATAAATTATTTAAAAACTAGCGTACCCGGCCACGCGTTGCTGTGGCTCAGTCTGCTTAAATGGGAAAGAAAGAAAAGAGAAAGCGCATGTTTCTAATATGTTTAATGTCACAATGCTTGTGGGTATACAATATTTTTTGTTGTTCCATTGTCTGTGTAGATATAGAGATTGTCTGGTTTGCCGACTCTAGAACACGCAACATATAATTGTCCATGTGAGAAGCAATCTGTGTCTAGATCTAAACCACACAATTCTAAAGATTGGCCTTGAGCTTTGTTGATGGTGATTGCGAACGCCAATCTAATTGGAAATTCCAATCTCTTAAATTGAAATGGCATATCCATTGGAATCATAGGAATGCGAGGAATGAGGACATCATCAACTTTGAAAGGTCCTGTCAAGATTGTTGCTTCTACGACGTTGTTCATTAACTTTTTTACTACAAGCCGCGTGCCGTTGCAAAACTTTGGCTGGTTGATATTTCGCAACATGATAATTGGCACGCCGATTTTCAATTGCAGTACGTGCGGCGGCATCCCTGGCAGATCGAGTGAATTTAAAACTTCTGTTGGATAATTAACTGCTTCATCTGCTTACACAACAGTGTTGATGGACTTGTTTGTGACTGCCTCGCTTTGAATGTTAGACTGAATAATATTGTTACGTTTGTAGACGTCTTTGTTCTTGGGTGCAAGAATAGCTTGTTCATTCAGCCACTGTAATTGTTCAATTACTTCATTTAGTTTTAATTATACAATTCAGGGAACCTTATGCTTATTAACATATTAGAATTATGTTTAACATTGATGTCAATTTTTCTCCCCTTTATTTTTGGAGGTATTGTGTTTAAATCTCTGGTTGTGTTTAATTGTGTTTAAATCTCTGGTATCTTATCCCTTTATTTCTGTGAGGCACTTGCCAGGGTCACGCGATGGTGGGGTGGGCAGACTTTTCTCAGCAGGCATGTCATGGTGGGTGGTATTATTCAGTCAACCTTATGCTCATTAACATCTCAGAATTATGGTTAACATTGATGTTAATTTTTCTCCCCTTTATTTTTGGAGGTTTAAATTGTGTTTAAATATCTGCTATCTTATCCCTTTATTTCTCTGAGGTACTTGCCAGGGTCACGCGATGGGGTGGTGGTCAGCCTCCTCTCAGCAGGCATGTCATGGTTTCCCCATAAAAGCCTCTGCTATTCTATTCCCTTATTTCCCTCAGCTTGGCTCAGAAACGTTGGAAGGGAATAGTCAATTAGTACAGTGTGTGTCCAGCAGAGGGCGCTGGTTTTCAACAAAATCATGTTTTACCTGTTTTTCAAGAAAATCGTGTTTTACCTGTCACAGGTGTGATATCTATATAATATAGGTATATAAAAACACTCTCGTATTCGAATGCAATGTTGTGTCAAAATTTCAAAGCAATCGGTGAAGTACTTTCGGAGATCTTAGATCATTCCCAAATGAACTGTTACATTTTTATTTATATAGATGGCAATGATAGGATGGGACTGAATGTTATTTTAATCATATACTTATAGATGTAGACTTAAGATTAAAATGATATATAAGTAGCCTTTATTAAAACTTCATCTCTGTCCAGGATGTCCTTCCTTTCTTTTCTTTTTCTTTTGGTTTAATTAAACAAATATAAGACTGTTAAGTCCGGGGATTGAAGAGGCTTGAGACAGGCTTCAAGACAACAGCTCTTTATTAACTATGTACAAGATCCAGCAGAGAGCCAGGCTGACAGCTTCCCCTTTTATAGGGAGCTGTCAGATGGCTCAGCCAATCAGCAGTCTCCATTTTCCTGTTTGAATAGTGGACCTTGGAGTAACCAGGCAGTCTCAATATTCAACACCCCTCCCCTCTTAGTTGGAACCGTCCACTTAGCATACGTAGTCCCGTAAGTAGGCGGGGTGTTTAGGAACTCTAGTGGTCCTGTGCGGTTCAGTAGGGGAGTTGGCTTCGTCCAGAGAGATTGGGTCTGCTGTCGTCTCTGGCTCCGCCTGTGGAAGCTCCTGGAAGCTTTCGGGCGGGGTCATGGATTCTACTGGAACTGGTTTGGGGTTGTGACATCACTGGAACCCTGGGTCTTCAAGTAGGTGTTCCGTCGCCCTTGGGTTTGACTCAGCTGTAGGGAAATCATTATTTGGGCAATGTTGGTTATCTGCGTTTGTGGGTTGGTGGCTGCGCAGTTGATCGATGTGCCACCACCATTTTCTCCCATCCGCTAATAGCACAACATAGGACCGGGGACCTGTGATCTCGACTATTTCCCCAGGTAGCCATAGGGACCCCTCGGCAAAGTTCCTTGCGAACACTTGGTCGCTATTTTAAATGACCTGGCTGGTTTTTGATTGAACTGCTCCTTGTGGTTGGAATAATTGAGGTGCAACCTGTCCAGTACCGAGCAGAGCTGCCGGCCCATTAGTAGCTTGGCTGGGCTTCTTGCCGTGGCTGCGCTAGGTTTTATATGTTGCCCCAGGAGAAATTTATCTCTCTGTATCTCTCTGGGTACCTCTGGGTATCTCTCTCTCTCTCTCTCTCTCTCTCTCTCTCTCTCTCTCTCTCTCTCTCTCTCTCTCTCTCTCTCTCTCTCTCTCTCTCTCTCTCCTCTCTCTCTCTCTCCCCCTCTCTCTGTATTTCTCTCTCTCTCTCTCTCTCTCTCTCTCTCTCTCTCTCTCTCTCTCTCTCTCTCTCTCTCTCTGTGTGTGTGTGTGTGTCCCCTCTTTCCCTCTCTCTCTCTATCTCCCCTCTCTCTCTGTCTCTCTCTCTCCCCGTCTCTCCCCCTCTCTTTATCTCTCACTCTCTGTTTGTCTTTCTATGTCTCTCCTCCCTCTCTCTGTATCTCTCTCTCTCTGTGTGTGTGTGTGTGTGTGTGTGTGTCACCCTGTCTCTCCCCCCTCTCTGATTCTGATATGAGGCATTGAGCAGGCCATGAGGCACTCTCGCAGTGCCTTGCACAGCATAGTGAACTTTAGCGCACTTCACAATGGGGGAGATGGGGTCCCCTCTTCCTCCTGGAGCCCATTACAACATGGAGCCACAATGCAACCCTATCCCACTCGCCCCTAAGAACAAGAAGCTGCTTACAGCTCCGAGCCCAAAGCGGCAGGAGGCAAGGGCTGCCTTGAACCAAATGTGGCCCGAAGGCAAATATAGGGCTGCTTTGCTCCTGCACTAAGGCTCCGGCCATCGCCTTGTCATGTCCCCTCTCCCCCCAGCAGCTCTTTGGCCAAGCGTGGTGGACGTGAGCTCCAGCCCCAAGCGGCAGGAGGCAAAGGCTGCCTTGAGCACAAATGTGGCACAAAGGCAAGTATAGGGCCACTTCGCTCCTGCGCTAAGGCTCCAGCAACCCTCCTCCTCCCCCTCCTTCTCCTCTTGCGACCCCCTTGCCAGCTGTGGCGTGGCTGGGATGGTACGTACCAGCAGGAAGACCCTCCTCAAGCAAGAGGCCAGGCTCGGCAAAAGCGCACACAGGGCAGGTGGCCGCTCACTTGAGGAGCATCTCCCTGCTTGTGCGCACCCTCCCAGCCCCACCACAACCAGCCAGGGGATCGTGAAAGGAGGAGGAGGGGGAGGAAGAGGAGGGTCACCTGAAGGGAAGCCTCCACTGTGGCTTGTGCTTATTCCTTAGCTAGCCCGGATTTCCAAAAAGTTGCCAAGAAGAAAGAAAAGGAGTAGTGAAGAGCCCCAAGGAGAGCTCGCCAGGTTTCTGAAAGAGAAGAGACACAGAGACAGAGAGAGATACAGACACACACACACACACACACACACACACACACACACACACACACACGGCTTTAATTGACAAGCGTCCTCTGGGCAGCAAAAGTTCCCCGTGCACATTTTAAAGCCTTAGCTGGGCACTGCGGGCCTGTCCCCCTTTCTGTTGTTCCCTCCTCCCAGATCCCATTCCCATCCCACCAGCCCTCATGATAGTGAGGCTGGCATCAGTCATGGCTGGGTCGGGCCAGTGTCAAGGGGCAGAGAGCAGGTTGTGCATCTCCCCAAGCGACCGAGGCATGCCCAGCCCCAACAAGGGCTGGAAGGAGCTCCAGCAAGAATGAGGCGCCGGAGAATCAGCCCCAGTCACTTCTCCATCCCCAGCCATTGCCCTTACCTTCTCAGGCTAGGCAAGGAATGACTGGGAGGGCAAGGGGCGGGGCCATCAGTGATGAGATTACCCGACAGGGAGCCACAGCAGAGGGCCCAAAGTCTCAATATTCAACAAAGACAAAAAATATGGATATGAAAACCATTGGTGAAAACCATTCACTATCAGTGACTGTTGACCTTACTCAAAACAACTGATTCTTGAAGCAAAATGAAGTAAAACTCATTGATGTTGTAATGTCCTCCAAATTAATGTTATTGCAATCCAATATAGCTCCTCCCAGAAATGGAAGAAAACAGACAGATATTTTATTTATTTGTGAAATTTATAATCATATTAATGTATACTTGTGTGTAATACAATACACAACAAGCTGTGAGGACTCAACTGCACGCTACAAGCTGGATCCTGCGGAAGGTTATCACCATGCTGGACAATAAGGATAAATGTGGTTGCTGAAAGACAGTCCAATTGTGGAAAGGGCATCACATCAGTTTTGTAACTGATACAGTATTGTACTCAATGTCTCAAGAGGACAACTGAGAAAAGACAATCTGAATAGAAACAAGGGGCAACATCATGCAATATCATGACAATATAGAAAATTATCTTCCCCTGTTTTGTAAACCCAGAATTTAAAATTAACCCTTGAAACTATTTGCAGTAATCTTTTGTATCATTTTTGAAAAGATAAAAGAAAAAAGGATTATTCAAAATTAATGTATGAATTCAGTGTCACAGAATATGATGATCTATATTAGTTGTGATTCTTTTAAAGTAGGATTAGCAATACTTTTCCTTGCTGAATTTCACAGTACCTGCAAGTTAATACAGTTACCTGTGTCTATGCAACCTCTGAGTTTGGAGATGATGTGGCTCTGAATACCAATAGCAAGGGAACAGAAACTTTTTTCCTTTAATTGACTTCCAAAACTCCCTTGTGACAACTCCAGTGTTCCTTATTCTTCCTGAATACTGCCAAATACAGATGCAGCCAAATCTACATGGATTCACATCCTGGGCTGATTTCCCCTAGGACTCAGCCTTGTGTCAAATGGGTTTTGCAGATACAATCTGAAAGACAGTTGATGAGATATTGATTGATCTGCTTGAATTTCTTTCCTTAGAAGCTCCTCTATACCCATTACACTCCTAAAACCTCTGTTTGGTGAAAATCATTTCATCTTCAAGTATTGGCAAACAATGACGCCAAATTATGCTCGGTAAGTATCCCAAAAGATTACAGTTTTAGGTTGTTAAAACTAGGACTTTTTTATTTAAAAAGAGCATCTGACCATTTCTGAGCCTTGCTTGCTTGATTTGAGCAATATGCCAAACTGGAAACTTGATGTAGTGTTTCTGAGTTGAAGTGTTACTGGTGTAAACTCTTCAGTTTCCCTTTGATGATGGTGATATCCATTCAGTCAAATCTGACTCTTGGCCATTCTGTGGGCCAGATCTCTTTTGACCTGGCACTATTTCTTTGAGTTTTTCTATGCTCTGGCTGTTGTCAGCTTTGATAGTTTCCCTGTATCTGTTATGTTTCTTTTCCCATTTCCATCATCTCAAATTATTTGAGCTTCTGGAAGAAACAAATTAATTTTAAATGAGCAATGATGAATATGACATTTAAAACTTATATATTACTGTGTGGTTCTTTTATTCCCTACAAATGAAACAAATAAGACTGATTCATTTTCATTAATTGGCATATTAATGAATGCCTCTAATGCAGCTACAGCTGTGAAAATCACATGACTGTATTTCATAGGAAAGAACAGCTTTGACCCTTAAATACAGTCATCATGTCTTGAAGTTTAAACAACAGTTTCATTCATTCATTCATTCATTCATTCATTCAATCAATCAATCAATCAATCAATCAATCAAATGTATTATAACTGCCCAACTAAAACACACTTTTGCTGAAAACAAGAAAAGTGGCCAGTCTTTTCAAGCACATTTTGCATTAAAAAGTTGGTCTATCTAATTTTATTCTTTGATTCATCAATTGATGTACTCTTTGCAAATTAAGCCTCCCATGTTTTCCATCTTTTATCAAAATTATTTAAAAACTCTTCTTCCTGCTATAAACCCATTAGTAACTATTTTATTTTTAGGGTGAATTGTCAAACTACCAATTCTGCCATCCACCCGCACCCCCAAGTGTATGTAATGGGGCAATTTTTCTCAACCTTGGCAGTCTGAAGATGTGTGAACTTCAACTCCCAGAATTCCCCAGCAAGCATTTTAGGGGAGTTGAAGTCCACACATATCTTCAAACTGCCAAGGTTGAGAAACACTGTAATAGGGTGTACTCTTCTTCATCCTCCTTGTTCTTATTTTGACAATGAGCAGAAATCTTAACTATTTTCCATGAAAAGGGGATTTCTACTCTCTTCTTTCTCTTTTTAAATAAGTTTTATGACTCCTTATTAGTGTTGAAGCTTCTGCAGGAGAAGTCAGGGATGCTACAAAGTGACACTTTGGGAGAGATGCTATATCATTATGCGGTGTTGTTCCTCAAAGAATTCTAGGAAACGCTCTTTGAAGAAGTGGCAAAATCTCGATGGGAATTTCACGCCTGATTAAAAGTAACACTGTTTCCAGAGACAATGTCTGGAAAAACCCAAGGATGGCAATTATCTGTTCTAGAATGTAGGTACAGTATGACGTCCATGTGTTTGTTTTTTTGTCTATCCATAGTATTCTCAAGAGTCTTCTCCAACACCAAAAGCATTAATACTTTACAACAGAGCTCAATTAAAGCTAAAGTCTTCTTACAGAAATAGTGGCTAAGCAATATTTTGTCACCTTTTTTAAAATTTCTGAGGATTTATCATCTAGTTTTTAAAATATGTTCTTTTTCATAGTACAGGTGGATCAAGTTACAAGGAGGGTTAATATTTGTTTAGAGCAATGTGTATGGTACAGTACATTAGCAGAGCAAGTCATGTTGCAAGAGCCGAGGTGGCGCAGTGGTTAAAATGCAGCACTGCAGTTCAGCAGTTCAGCTGTTCAAATCTCACCAGGCTCAAGGTTGACTCAGCCTTCCATCCTTCCGAGGTGGGTAAAATGAGGACCCAGATTGTTGGGGGCAATATGCTGAACTCTGTAAACCGCTTAGAGAGGGCTGTAAAGCACTATGAAGCGGTATATAAGTCTAAGTGCTATTTCTATTGCTATTGCTATGTTGGTTCAACAACACTCTCGGTCAGTAGTGGGTTCCACTTAGCTTTGCTACCATTTTTGGAAAGGGGGGGCATGCACGCAATGCTTCTGCGCATGTGCAGAAGCTTCTGCGCATGCGCAGAGCATTTTTGTTGATGTTCAGGTTGGTGGGCAGAGCCTCTCACCGCCGCCGCTACTGGTTCGCTGAACCGGTGTGAACCGGTAGCAACCCATCACTGCTCTCAGTGCAATAACAACTTTGATTCTGGAAAGGAAGATTGCTTCCTTTGAATTTGTTTCGTGACTGAAAAGACTGTGGTAACAGACTACTCACTGCAGCCCCTCTCACTGAAATACTAATAAAACTGAATAAAATACTCTTGACTGAATAAAGAGTGAGCCAGTTAGAAACATTTGCATCAACTTAATGGTAAGACCTATGAATCACTCAAAATATGAAGAAATGTGAGGAACCGTCCCCCTGAGCATTTCATGTCACCCTTAATTTTTTGTGCATTCACATCATCATGACCTCTGGGCCACTAATAATATATGGAGTAGTACAGGTCCCAGAATTGAACATTATGGCATTGCATTTTATCTCATGTTGGATGATCTGCTCTAGAACCTTCTCAGAAATCAGTGTCAGACTGACTGGTTTATAATTCTCTAAATCCTTATTTTCCCCTTATTTTGAACATAATTATAGTCTTCAGGCAATTCATCATTTCTCAAAAATAATGTTATCCAGCTTATCAGCAGTATTGATCACTGTCTCCAACTATAATGCTAGCATGCATAACCTTTGTTAGAGCCTCAACTGCAGCAGCAGCAGCATATAATAATATGGAAAGTGGATTGTCAGCTAGAAATGGAGGATGGAATTCAGCTCCTCTGAGGTGTTATACAATTTCAACTAGCTCTTCTATGTCACTGAAACCACTACTGATGAGTGGGCAGTTAACAGCTTCCAACACCCAATTTCAAAGCTGATTACAAAGTCTGAGTGGTGGAAAGACTCCAACATTATGTACCTAAGGCCAGAATTTACAAATAGCCATTTATTTATCAAAAGACTGGTGAGTTTCTTTCTTTTCTTAATACATTGTGCTGCCAGGGTTTCAGCTAATGCCTGGTTTTTAGTATTTTGCAGAACTGACTTAAATTTCAAAGTATTTTAATATTAAAGTTGATTTTATAATATTCTCATTTATGCAAGCTTCCTTGGAAGGCAGTCTAGACATTGAATGAATGAATGAATGAATGAATGAATGAATGAATGAATGAATGAATGAATGCATGCATGCATGCATACATACATACATACCAGAGGTGGGATCCTGCCTCTGATTGCCGGTGCGGTTAATCGCTGAGTTCGGCGCAGAGCCGAAGAAGCTGCTCCCATTCGCGGAACGGGAGCTTTCGCCGGGCGCTTTCGCCACCCGCATGGATGCCGCCAATTGCATTCTTTTGCCCTCTGCGCATGCGGAATGCTTTGGGCATGCGCAGAGGGCAAAATAACGCAATTGGCGGCATCCATGCGGGCGGGGAAAGCGCCCGGCGAAAGCTCCCGTTCCGCGAACGGGAGCAGCTTCTTCGGCTCTGCGCCGAACTCAGCGATTAACCGCACCGGCAATCAGAGGCAGGAACCCACATACATACATACATACATACATACATACATACATACATACATACATACATACATACATACATACATACATTTTCTGTGGGTTCAAAGAGGACATGCTGTTGTACATTTCATCTGTTGACACAGAGGTGATTTTGCAGTCCCAATGTGGAAGTGCAGTCTAGCACAATGGGGGCACTGAAAGTCCATTTTTTAAAGTAATTGTGGGTGTTGTTCTGTGATGCTGTTCAGCATTTTCTATCAGTCTATCAGCATCTATCTTCAAAGCCAGTGGAAGCTTCATAGCACAAGGCTTGCCAGTGGGTTGGATGTCAAGTGGCATAGGGTCTCTTTCACAGCATCTTTGGTGTGTGTGTGTGTGTGTGTGTGTGTGTGTGTGTGTGTGTGTGTGTGTGTGTGTGTGTGTGTGTGTGTGTGAGTGTGAGTGAGATTGACCTCAGGGTCAACCTGATAACTAGGGACTCAGTGCTGGTGGACTCTGTACAATCCAAGATGTCCATCTCCTCATTCAGTTCAGGACCAGCTTTCTGAAAAAAAATGTCAACATTATCTAACATCCTTTTTTTCCTTGTTCTTCCTACAGACTTTGTCTTCAGAGATTTCTTTGCCTTACATTTCTCTGAGACTACCATGTTTCAATGGTAGCAGCCAAATTCTTTTTTAAAACCAGTGCTCTGATTCCTCCATTTTAATGAGAATTTAACATAAAGTGCATGCCTACAATATGCTTCTTCAAATGTCTCTGGCACATGCATTTTCCCCTATGGACTGGACTATGTTTTATTCTATGCTGGTAATCTATTTTAAATTTAGAAATATTTTGACCTTCATCCCCTGCTGGAACCCAATATTTTGTAGAGTCTCAGCAAATTTTCCAGATTCTTTCAAATGCTGACTATGGCACAACTTTTGTCAAGGTGTGCATGAAATAAAAAGGCCAAATACAAAACAACAGACTTTGGGAGGGTTATGTTCCAACTCACTCAAATATGTTGAGCATTTCACCAAATGGTGTAATGGTATAATTTATTTATTTATTTATTTGGTATTCTTATATGCCGCCCAACTCCCGAAGGACTCAGGGCGACGTACAACAGAGAAAAATACAAGAATAAACCAATAATAAATATTAATTAAAAGCAATATAAAATTTAAAAACACCGTATAAAAAAGACATCAGCAACCATTCAACAACCATACTCGGGGGTGAGCTCGGATGGATTAAGCTCTACCCCCAGCCTGCAGGAAAAGCCATGTCTTAACGGCTTTCCGGAAGGCCAGCAGGGTGGGGATAGTTTGGGTCTCTGGGGGAAGTTGGTTCCAGAGCGCGGGGCCAGCCACAGAGAAGGCTCTCCCCCATAATGGGGATTCTAAGCCACCCCTTCTCCTTTTTTTCAGCACAGAACTTCAGGGTGGTCATCCTGTGCAATCTATTGATTTTTTTTAAAAAAAACCCACTAACCACAGGAAGCTACAGTTATACACACTTTCTACAGCTTTCCCGAAGAAATAGCTGAATAACAGAGTTCAGCTCCAAAATCATAGTGGTAGGGTCATTTCAACAATACAATAGCAAAGAACAGCAAAGAATGCTTTTCTGATTGTGGACTTGAGACTTCTTGTTTATGCAGATGCCTGGTACATATTTTTTTGCACTAGGCAGCCTGCTTGCAAAAACAACACAAATAATGTTATAGATTATTATGTATTTAGTGACCTGAAAACTCAATAAATAGCAAAATTATCTGTTACATGTACAATGTGTATAAATTTGGCATTTCTGTACCTGGTAATCTGTTTAAGAGGAAGAACACATCACATCACAGAATAGAATAATGTAAAACATTAAACTTAACTATGAGATAGACATGCATTAACTTTTAACTACTTTTCTAAGGTCACAGCTGTCCTTGGAATCAGTATTGAAAAATATTTTAGCAATCATCTAAACTAACCCACAGTTCAGGGAAGGATCTGCTCATATTTACAATAGAATAGAGCTGGAAAGTCTTCTAGTCCAACCCCCTGCTCAAACAGGAGACCCTATACCCATGATGGCAAACCTATGGCATGGGAGCCATTGCCGTAGATCAGCTCCAGTGCGCTGGTGCGTGCTGGCCAGCTGATTTTCAGCTGGCCATGCCTCCCTCCCCTTCCAGGAGTCTCCAGTGGTCCATTTTGAGGCAAGTAAAGGGTTCGCACAGAGGCTCTCGGAGGGTGTTTCTGACCTCCGGAGGGCCTCTGGGGGGTGGGGAAGGTCATTTTCGCCTTCCCCAGGCTTCTAGAACGCCTCTGGAGCCTGGGGAGAGTGAAAAACAGACCTTCCTGTCCCACCGGAAGTTGGCAAACAGACTGTTTCCGGCCTCCGTAGGGCCTCGGGGGGGAGGCCGTTTTCGCCCTCCCCAGGCTTCTAGAAAGCCTCTGGAGCCTGGGGAGGGCGAAAAACGGGCCCACCGTGCCATTGCGTGCCAAAAGTGGGGGGAGCACAGGGGGTCATGCACGCATGTGTGGAGGGTGGGGGTATTGAATTATGGGTGTGGGCACACACATGCATGACCCCACACACAAACATTTTGGCACGCAACGGCAAAAAGATTAGCCATTACTGCCCTATACCATTTCAGATGTGTGGCTGTCCAGTCTCTTCTTAAAACCTGGTTAATTATTCTCACTGTTAGGAAGTTTCTCCTTACTTCCAATAAAAGAGGCCTCCTATTCCACTAACCAAGAGCTCTTACCATCAGAAAATACATCCTAATGTCTAGCCTGAATCTACTTCCCTGTAGTTTCATTACTTTGGTTTTGGTTGATGTCTCCAGGGTTACAAAGTCTACTCTCTTCTCTCAATGATAACTCCTTAGAAATTGAAGACTTGTATTGTATTTCCCCTCAGTCTTCTCTTCCAAACATATCCAGTTTCTTGAACCAGTGCTTACAGAACCAGTTTTACAGTGCCTTCACTTCCTTCTGAACTCATTCTGGTTTGTCAATGTATTTTAGATTGTGTTCAGTATTAATGCAGTATTCCAAGTGGGACCTTGCCAAAACAGAGGGAGTGATTGATTGTGTGCCTGTCGTAAAGTCATTGTCAATGCTTAGCAACTACATAGATAGGATTTTTCTCCAGATAACCTGATCCTTCAGCTCTTCCCCCATCATCACTGTAATTGAGTCCATCTACCTGCTAGTCATTCTCTTCTACTTTTTCCTTCTACCTTTCCCAGCATTAGAGCTTTTTCTAGAGATCTAGGTATCTGCATAATCCAAAGTACAGTAATGTCATTTGTGCTTCAAGTGAGAATTGAGTTATTTGTTCAATAAGCCATTTGGTTTCTTCTTCTTTTTTTCCTTAGCTGAACTCAGAGTAGACTGGGACAATTATTTCCTGTTATCTACTCTTTTCATCCTATAAATACATCCAATACACTTGCCTGTTTAGCAGCTACATCACATTCTTGGATCATATTCAGCTTATGATCTGATAGAACACCCAGACCCTTTTCACATGATTTACTATTAAGGCAGGTCCTTGTATTTGTGCCTTCTCTTTTTCTCCCAAATCAGTAATTCATATTTCATCCTATTCATTTCGGCTTGTTGAAGCCTGGCAGGATACTTTTTTTTTAAATCATCTCTTTTTCATCTGAAGTGTTATCTACTCCATCATGTTTTCTGTTAGCTACAGTACAGGTCTGATACAACCCCTCAATCCCTTCATTCTGGTCATTAATAAAATAGGTGAGCCACAGAGGGCACATCACAGAGCAACAGGGCTCTCCATGCAGTGCTACTTTCCTGGTATAAAGCAGGGGTGAAATCCTCCTGGTTTGGCCCAGTTCGGGCGAGTAGGTAGTGGTTGCAGCGGCTGGTTCGGAGAAGGCTCTGCCCACCCACTCCGACATCATCACTTCCTGTTTTTTAAAAAAACTTTTTAAAGCCTTTTTTCCCTGCCGGTTCCCCTGAAAGAAAGAAAGAGAGAGAGAGAGAGAGAGAGAGAGGAGGGTGGAGGGAAGGGAAGGGATGGAAAGGAAGGAAAGGGAGAAAGAAAGAGAAAGAAAGAAAGAGAGAGAGAGAGGTGTTAGAAGGAAAAAATCAGGACTCACTTTCCAGCCGGGAGATCGCTTGGCAAAGAAGAAGAAAAAATGCTGTCGCTTTAAATCATGAGTCTCCAAAGTTAGCCACATGGCTGGCTGAGGAATTCTGGGAGTTGAAGTCCACAAGTCTTAATGTTGCAAACTTTGGAGACTCTGGCTTTAAACTGAAAAGCCTTCGGAAGCTGCTCAGAAGGAGGCTTTTAATTGCAGAAGCGAAGTGACATCCAGCAGTGGATAAAAGGAAGGATTATTATATGGTTCTATGTTTTTGAAGATTTGGGGTTTGTGCAATATGGGCTTTGTGTTTCTAAAAGGGTTTGGGTGATTCCCATTGTGGCTAAATGACTTTCGTCCTGTGTGGGGTCTTGAGTGTAGGGCTGCTTATTCTGATTCTACTATTGTGTTTTGTTAGCTGCCAAATCTTGCCATGGGGAAATTTCAAAATATCCTGTCTTGAATGGGTTTTCTAGGGATCTGTTTGCCTGTTTGTGTGAATGGAGCCAAATGTCAGGCTTCCACTTTCTATACGGTCATTATCTCATTATCTCTACTGGGCAGGAATGTGGAATGAGCTTCGTTAGCAGCTTGATTTTTCCTTGTTTTTCTGTGAGCCTTTTTATTATGAGTAATATTTTATTTTGGGGGGGGGGGGTTGCTTCCCACAAAAGAAAGAAAGAAAGAGAGAGGGGGGAGGGAGGGAGGGAGGGAGGACCACAAACCTGGATGGCACTAGACACAGCTTCAGAGGATGCTTTGAAACAGCACAGCAAAGGCCTCAGAGGCCATCTTGTCAAACCCCCTGCTCCCTGGCAAAATGGATTGCTAAATTGGCCGCACCCACCCAGTTACATGACAACCTGGCCATGCCCACCCAATCACATGACCATGCCCACCTGAAGCCACACCCACCTGACCTCCAAGCCACACCCACAAAATAAGCCACACCCACAGAGAAAATTTTCACATTTCACCCCTGGTAAAGTATATAAAGCTGGTATAAAGCCATTTATGAGTATTCTCTGGGGACAATAATTTGGCCAGTTATGAATCCATCTACTAGTTGTATCATCTAGCCCCTATTTCACCATTTTATTAATAAGAATATCACAAGCAACTTTGTTGAATGGCCAGCTAGAATTTTGTTTATCAAAGACAGACAGATAAAAATATGTGAGTTAAGATATTCTGCCTTCTTACCATTACCCGCTATTAATTTACCCCTTTCTCCATGCAACAGCCGGCAGTCCCCTTTTGTTTCTTAGTTACCCCAAATACTTTTTCCATTCCCCGCCCCCCGAAAAGAGATTTTTCACTGTTTTTTTCATAAGCTTCATTTCATTTCATTTCAATTCCTAAAGTGCCTGGTGACTATTTTGCAGCTTTTGTAGATGCTATGCCCCTCCTCCCATTTCCTATAGATGTCTCCTTTGTTCCTTCTTCTATGCTCTGTCAAATGAAGTTGCCAGCAAAAGAGCACAGGAATTTATTTGTTGGACCTCAGACATTGGCAGATTTAGATTTCCAATAGATGTCAGTGTAGTTGAAATCACCCATTGTCACTATTGTCTGTTTCAGGCAGGCAGCTGGTCATCTGTTGTCCAGGCTGTCTATAATAAACTCCCATGACAGCATCACTTTTGTTTCTCTCTCTTTTTATTCTTATCCAAACACTCTCAACAAGATTTCCATGCTGTGGTTCATTAACTTCGGTGGAGGTACATGGTATGCTTTCTTTATGTGCAACACCATCACAGACCCTTTCTGCTGAGTCAATTATTTCATTTTATCATGTCTTGGCCAATGATTTCATACTGTATTTGTCCTCTTGAGGTAGAATTTCATGTTCCTCCCATTTGCAAGATATTTGGATGCCTAAAACATCATGAATTACATCAATACCCTAATTAACAACTAAAAGCCACACACAACCATATAGCAATAGTATTTAGACTTATATACCACTTCACAGTGCTTTACAGCCCTTTCTAAGCCGTTTACAGAGTCAGCATATTGCCCCCAACAATCTGGGTCCTCATTTTACCCACCTTGGAAGGATGGAAGGCTGAGTCAAAGGCTTGAGCCTGGTGATAGTCGAATTGCCAAATTTTAGGCAGCTGGCAGTCAGCAGAAGTAGCCTGCAGTACTGCATTCTAACCACTGCGCCACTGTGGCTCTTACATAACTGCAATGCATAGAAGAGCCCTGTGCACACATTCTGGAGAGAGAGAAGTTTCCTGAGGATGGGCTCCAGCACAAGCCCAAAAGTTTGGAAGAATAAACCTTTGGTCCCAGTAATTGACTCAGATTGGATCCTGCATCATGAAACTTGAGACCACAGTGTTCCCAAGATTGCGGTACATTGCTATGGTTGAGAATATATGTAGATGGGATATGAAGTTGTAAGGGTTCTTTGAGACTGTTTTCATTTGCACACCTTTCATTACCTGCTTTGGTAATGTAAATGAAAAACCATTCTCAACCCATGTGGCATTGCTGCTTTGTGAGTTGTAGTGGTTTCAGTGGACTTCTGTTTACAATTTAGGATGCTGATTGTTCACTTTAAAGCCTACATGACTGATAGCATTTTGTACACCTTTTTGATGCCTCAGCAGTCAGCAGCAATGGACTGACTTTAAGCTTGGAAGCTAAACAAGATCTGGCCCAACTAATACATGGACAGAAGACCCCAAGGGAATAGCAGGACTTAAGCTAGACTGGCAAAAGATCCAAAAAAAAAGACAATGACAACCACCTCTAATTATGTTCCAGAAAACTGCATACACATGACCATGAGTCAGGCAAAACTCAAAGGAAACTTTTATCTTTCATGTGTTGAGTCTAGTTCCATTACACTCCAAGTAGAACATGTATTTTTTGCACTTGCCTTTTGCACTTGTTACATGTTCTCTAGTGCCTAAAAGAAATCTAACCACTTCACCTGTGAACCATAATTCACCCACTGAAATTGTCCAGCTTCATTAATCTAGTTCTTTCTGCACCTGGAACATGCATCATTCCAGACAAAGCTTTCTTGAGCTTTTCGGATTTCAGTTTCCCAGTAAGGAACTTTATTGCCACAATCCAAAACCTCCCAATGACCTCTCTCCCTTTCACTTATACAAACATACAAACTTACCCCATAGCCCCCTGAGCAGGGATTTGCACATTAATCAATTTCATATCCTCTTTACTGCTCACATTAGCTGGCTGCAATTCCAATATTTTGTTAATTTCTAGGCATTCTATAGGGCAGTGATGGCGAACCTTTTTGGTTCATGTGCCAAAAGGGTGTGTGCGCGCACGCTAGCACGTGCGCATGTGCCCACACCCATTCCCTCCCCCCCATGCATACACATCCCCCCACACTGCCCCCTGTGCATGCGCACAGGCCTCACTGAAGTCTGGGACGGTGAAAAAACGGGCAAATGGGCAAACCGGAAGTTCGGAAAAATGGACTTCTAGTTTGCCTGTTGTGTTGTTTTTCGCACTCTGTAGAGGAAGCCCCGGAGTGCGAAAAACAGCACAATGGGCAAACCGGAAGTCCGTTTTCCGAACTTCCGGTTTGCCCGTTGGGCTATTTTTTGCACACCGGAGCTTCATGGAAGCTTCCCCGAAGCCTCCGGAAGGCGAAACAGCCTTCCCCAAGGCCGAAAATCAGCTGGACAGTGTGCGCATGCATGCTGGAGCTGACATAGGGCAACGCCTCGTGTGCCCTCCAAGAAGGCTCCCCGTGCCACTTGTGGCACGCATGCCATAGGTTCGCCATCACTGCTATAGAGCAACATTAATTTCCCCAAAATTTCTTTTTTTTTCTTTTTTTTAAATGTGCATTTCCCTAAAGCAGGTTTTTGAAAGCTAATTTCCACAATTTAAGCTTTCTTTTAAAATCTTGACTAGTGTAGGAGGAATAATAAGGTGACATTCACAGATGCATTCATCTTTAATACTCTAATACCTACAGAGATATGGCACATACAACTTCACTATACTAATTTATTCTTACGGGGATTATATTAAATTTTATGTAGCAATAGAGATAAATACCAGGTTGGGCTACCAGATCAGATCTACAAACTTTCTAGTAGCATTAATCAATTTCACCTTTAGAGCAAGGAACAATATTCAGAAAATTGACCTATTCGTGGCAATTTATCCCCTTTTTAAATTTTCCTGGTTTGGTTTACTCTCTTTGCACATTTGTTTGAGATTTATTGTGAAAACACATCCCATGAAAATTGCAATATTTTTTATTTTTCACAGTGTGCCTTCATTCACTTGCAAATCAACTGGGTGAAATAGGATTAGGATTCTGTTCAGGGCATAAGAATAATAATTTATGGCACACTCAGTCTCTTTTCTAATTCATGATAGAAGAGAACTCAGTTTTTTGGAATTGAAATTTTTCCATTGAACTGTTAACTGCAGCTATTGGTATAAATGGGAGAATACTTCACCTACTTCCTTAAAATAAAATAAAAATCTTCCCATTGGTTCTAGTAGCAAAAACTATATTTAGATGATCTTCCAAATTAATCCACACCTCTTTCTAGGTTAGAATGATTAACTGTGGCCTATGAATGTCCCATTCAAAAGATTTTGCTACCTTACCCTTTGCTTGAGTTACCATGTATTGCCTGCAAAAATCTGGATGACTATTAGATGGCTCCCTTAACAATCTCAATTCCCCATGGTTATATCATCTCCCCTAAAACAAGGGCTTCACAAAGGTCAGGTACATCACTCAATCACAACCCTAAATTCCACAAAGGGATAATCATTCAGTAAGGCTATCCTTAGTGGGTGAAACTGAGTGTTTTTGTTCCATCTAATTCATCCTTTGTACTACTGTACAATTTGGAGGTCACTTTTAGTAAGTAATACATATTTTTCAAATACCATTCTTGGATTTTTGATGGTTTATCCCAGTGCAAAGTCCGAGGTCAAGTCCAGAAGAATTTGTGACAGAATTCTTTTACAGCTTGACAGCTGAGTTCAGCCCTGGTTCTATGTCCCAGGCTATTTACAGAAGACAGGATATATAGCTTTTCTACCAGGTGGTAAGTTAAATGAGATCTACATGTTGATCACGGACCTAGATATCTCTGTCTCTGAGTGTCAAATTACCCACCACTTCCAAAAGTGAAATCCTGGGCATCTGAAGAATGTATTCATCCTGCAAGGAAGGCGTCACTTCAAAAGAATCACTCCCTTCTTCCTTGGTGTGACATTTTCCTTCCTTGAGACCTTTCCCTATAAAAGAGAGAAGGTGACACCCTGAGAGGGAGACATCATGATTACTTCCATTTATCCAACAGCTTCTCTCTCTCTCTCTCTCTCTCTCTCTCTCTCTCTCTCTCTCTCTCTCTCTCTCTCTCTCTCTCTCTCTCTCTCTCTCTCCCTCTCTCTCCCTCTCTCTCTCTATTTCTCCACAGCAACAACTTATTCCCCGAGAAGCAAGAGCTATTTCACAGTGTGTGCAATTGGAAATGTGGTTCAGCAGGCAGATAATCATACACCTGAGATAGTCAGGGACAAGCAACCCCACTTCAATGAAGTCCCAGAAACAGAATGTTGCATGCTGGGCCATTCATTGGTCAGTGTATCTCACTTATTCCTTTCTCCAGGGTATTTTGCAGAAATTAACCCTATTTTTTCAGAACCATCCTATCCCTTTCTGGTCTTTAATTCATAAGCAGTTGAATTCAAGCCATCGCAATGCAATTAGGCTTTTAAAAAGCAAAAGCAAAAGCAAAAGCAACTTCTGAAGACAACTCCTTACAAACAGATCTACTCCCTCCTACTTTTACGATACATGGAAAGGTAGTTTAGTGTAGTATTTAAGGGATTGGACTTCAACCAGGAGAGCCAGGTCAGGGGTAACTGTAAGGAAGATTTTTTTAAAAAAACCACACACATGTTAAAAAAAAAAAGAACCAGAACCAGAACCAGAACTTCAATTCCACAGTTATATTTGCCATTTTGACTTTCTTTCCACTCCCCTGCAGAACCGGCCAGTTCAGCCAGGCTCAAGTCTCTATGGGAATACTGGGTGAGCTTGGGAGACTACTCAATCTCTCGCCTTGCTTTACTTCATAGGGTTGCTATGGGGAGGAAATTAGGAGAGGCCTAAGCCATCTTGAGCCGATAAATAAGATAAATATCCACAACAAATATACCTCAAGTGCTGTAAGGAGGGTATGGATTTAGTTGGATTTGGAGAGTTTTATTTTGTTTTTTGAAACTTGAATATGTTGAACTCTTAGGAATATAGTTTGCTTATTTTTTAAATTCAATAGTGTGGATTAAGGACTTTTTAAAATAATAACAGAAAAGGAAAACAAGCAAAAAGAACAAAACACAAAAATACATTATGAAAAAATATATAAAAGCACTTTTAAAATAAAAAAACTATAGCAGAAAAAAATAAGATATACAGCAATATAGAACAATAAATAGTTATAGTTCAGTGCATAATTACCTAATGCAAACATTATTCAAATACAAACACACACACACACACACACACCAAACATGCACATATATTCTATTACACTTATACAACATGTTTTTTTGTAACCTGAAACTATATTTTTGATATTTATTCATACAAAACCTACATGTACCAGCAATCTGCTCATAGATAGGAAATGTAATCAAGTCTTCAATCCATTGAATAAGTGGAGTTATATACATTTATCTTTCCAATGTTGAACTATCATACTTTTAGCTATAATAATGGCATGCAGAATCCATGCCACTACTTTCTCTCAAACTTAGTAAACATAGGACAGTGTAAAACATGTGTTTTAAAGAAGCATTGTCCTTATTACATCTCCAACAAAGTGCTGTTCTAGCTAGACAATTCCTTTCTCTACAGGAATACAGGAGTGCAATAAATTCTAAATATTATTTGTTGTTCTATAATGGACATGGGCACTCTTGTTATAGAAGTTAAGACACTTTCCCATCATCTAGGCAATATGCGATACAATATAGTTTATTGATTAGTCAATTGACCATATCAAACATGAGCATCAGTAAAATACAATAAAATGTGCTAAGATACATTGAAGTAATATATAATAGCTATGGTGAGATAAAACAGAATTAAATACAGTAGGTAAGATAAAATGAAGTTAAAAGAGTAAGATATAATAATCTAATAGAAGAATAAAGTAGAAGAAATTTTAATTAATAAATAAATTTATTTAAAATAAATTTAAAATATTTTGAAACATTTCTTTGAAATAGATTAAAAAATAAATTTTAGAATAATGTAATCTAGTAGTAGAAGAAGAAAACCTTATTAATTAAGACTGTATCAAATATATAAAACTAATCCAAAAACACAATAGATAATAAAAACTTCATAATAGATCATCACCCCTACAGTTAACTCGAATCTGACCAAGGTATTCTGTCCTCTTTGAGATGGCCTTTGAAATGAAGAGTGTAAATACGGAGAGGTGGCGGGATTAAAAATTAATAAAGACAAAACAGAACTTTTAGTGAAAAATATGACGGAAAAACAAAAAAAGGAATTAGTTGGGAAGTTAAATGTGCAGACCACAAAAAAAGTAAAAAAAAATTTGTTGAGTTTCATTTAACAGCTAGATGTATGACAATTAAGGAAGATAATTATTATAGATTAAAGAAACAAATTGAAATAGATTTGGAAAAATGGAAAAATATTCAATTATCATTGATGGGAAGAATATCTTTAATTAAGATGAACGTACTGCCATGATTCTTGTTCTTATTCTCAACAATACCAATAAGATTAGAGAAAAATATTTTTTAACAAAGTAAATAAAATGATACTGAAGTTCATATGGCAAGGAAAAAAGGCGAGGATAAACATAAAAATCTTACAAGATGCAAGATTAAGAGGGGGATTTGGACTTCCAAATTGGGAGTTATATTATGATGCTGCAGTATTGACATGGATGGGAGAATGGATTTTGTTAAGAAACAAAAGACTTTTGGTTTTGGAAGGACATGATTTACAGATAGGATGGCACGCATTTTTATGGTATGGAAGAAGTAAAATACACAGCTATTTCCAGAGACATTGTATAAGGAACTCTTTGTATAAAGTGTGGGAAAAGATAAAGGAAAAACACTATTTGAAAATACCACATTGGTTATCAATAATAGAAGCACTAATTTACCCAAATAGACTTAATTGGGGAAATATAAAATATATTTATATACGATATAAAGATATGTTAACAGATAAGGGGGAATTGAAATCTACTCAAGAATTGGAGAAACAAGGAATAAAGATGGACTGGTATATGAGAATGCAATTGCAATCAAGATATGATAAAGATATTAAAATGGAGGGTATCAATTTAGAAATGACAGAATTAGATGAAATACTCACAGGAACAGATGAAAGACTAATTTAAAAATTGTATAATTACTTATTATATATTGATTCAAAGCAAGAATCAGTGAAGGAAACGATGATTAAATGGGCAAGGAATTTTGGTCATACTATAGAACTGGATAAATGGGAACAGCTTTGGGAGAGAAATTATAAACTGACAATGGCGACAGCATATAAAGAAAATTTGTATAAAATGTTTTATAGATGGCACATGTCACCGGAAAGGATAGCGAAAATGTTTAAAGGCAAATCTATGAAATGTTGGAAATGTCAACAAATACCAGGTTCTTTTTATCATATGTGGTGGACATGTGCTAAAGCTAAAGTGTATTGGAGCTCAGTTCAATTATGGATAGAAAAAATATTGAAACAATGTATAGAATTGAAACCAGAGATATTCCTGTTGGGTATATTACCAGAGAAATTTAAAAAAGAAGATACATATTTAATTATTCATATAATTACAGCAGCTAGAATTGCATTTGCGCAAAAATGGAAAGCAACAAAAGCCCCTTCTGAAGGGGAGGTAATTAAAAAAATATTTGATTGTGCGGAAATGAATAGATTGACAATGAAAATTAAAGATAAAGAAGACTCTGAATACTATAATGTATGGGGGAAATTTTATGATTGGTTAGAAAATGAATATGTATAGAAGACAAGCAATATTGATTAAATTGAAGGAAAATAGAAAATTGAGGGTGATACATCCAGGTGACAAAATTACCGTATTTTTCGGAGTATAAGACACACCTTTTTGCCCCCAAAAAGAGGGTGGAAATGTCGGTGCATCTTATACACCGAATACAGCCATTTTTGGCCTCCAGAAGCCCCACCCCCGCATCCAATTTTTGCGAAAAATGGGCTGTTTTTTTAAAAATTGGGGCATTTTTGCCTTCCCCCACCCCCTAGGAGTGCTCTGCAGGTTTCCCAAACCCTCTGCATGCCCTGGTTTTGCAAAAAAGACCAAAAATCGGGCCACTTTTTGCAAAAATTGGGGTGTTTTTGCCTTCCCCCACCCCCTAGGAGTGCTCTGCAGGCTTCCCAAACACTCTGCATGCCCTGTTTTTGCAAAAAAACGAGCGAAAAATGGGCCGGGTTTTTTGCAAAAACTGGAGTGTTTTTGCCTTCTAATTACCCCATCTAGCATGACTGGAGGAGGAATTCTGGGAGTTGAAGTCCACTAGTCTTAAAGCTGTCAAGTTTGAAGACCCCTGGGTTAGGGGTGCAAGGGTCTTCAAACATGGCAAGTTTAAGACTTGTGGACTTCAACTCCCATTCCTGAGCTAGCATGACTGGAGGAGGAATTCTGGGAGTTGAAGTCCACTAGTCTTAAAGCTGTGAAGTTTGAAGTTTGTAAAAAGTATACATGGTTGTAAAAAGTGTACATGGTTGTAAAAAGTATACATGGTTGTAAAAAGTATTCTGCTACACTGGTGTTTTATTAAATAATATATTACTACACCATTTGGTTCAGAATACTTTTTTCCTTGTTTTCCTCCTCTAAAATCCAGGTGCGTCTTATACTCCGAAAAATACGGTAGGTAGTTGAGGGGGCAGCATTAAGATAGTAGTTAATATACCTAGGAAAATATAAGAAATATGTACAGATATGGATACCGGGGGGAAATAATAATAATAATAAGATTAAGAGTTGCACCGATAATTAAATGGATTTAGGGACATAAGCTACCTGTCTGTTAACTATAAGATGGATTTTGATTAGATACACTCAGGAAAGGGTTAAGAGGGAGAAAAGGAAGTAGAGAAGGAAGGGAAGAAGGGGAGAGTAGGGAAGTAGGGAAGTGGGAGAGAAAGAAGGTAGAGGGAAGAGAGGGAGATAGAGGGAGGGGAGTGATACGAAACAAAAGGGAAAACAGGCAGGTACTAATAGTATAAATGGTGCAAATTAGGATGCTGGTTTATGTCTTATTGAACAGAAATGTACAACTATGTATATTTTGTTATGAATTAAGGTATATGTATGGATGTATAGTGGAGAAAAATAATAAAAACTTTATTTAAAAAAAAAGAAATGAAGAGTGTAGTCTTACTGAGGAGGTGCAGATTTGTTCACTGCATGAATAAGACTATTTCTCCCAAGTGCCCCAATATTTTTTTAGTTTTTAAATAAAGATCTAAATACACAGCTTTTTGTGGAGAGTACAACCTGCAGTCGACAAGAATGCATCCAATGTCTTCAATGGCTGGTGCTCCACAAATGCACAAACTTTCTTCCTTTGAGACTCCATGAACTTCCCATATCTTACCATGAAGCCCAGTTGTTCAAACCGAGCTCTAGAAAAAGCTCTTCTGAGAAGTTGTTAAATATTTTTTTCTAACTGGGAGGCTGATTTGTGTTGAGCCAGCCACTTTAGAGACTTGACACATTTAAGTGCTGCAATATCATCTTGGGCAGCCACGTCAATAATTCTTTGTTTGAAAGCTTCCTTGGCCTTTAGAGCTGATTGGACTGGGAATTGGAGGGAGAATCCATATTGAGAGATGACATTTGAAAGTTGGGTGGCCCAAGGTTGCTTGTTGTGTGAGTGTTCTTCGAAGCACAGCTTGTATAAGCAATATAGGAACCTCTCTTTATTCCACTCATCTCTTACCACCGGCATATCAAATTGATTTATAAATAACAAATAACTATAGAAAGTAATAGGAGGGGTTTTTTTATCTTTAAAAGATTTAACCAGTTGTTTTAGAAGCTAAAAATGCTGCTGGTCCAAACAATATTGTAAACAGATGTTGTAGCTGGACATATTGCTACTGAGTTACATCTGATAGATGATATTTGTCTCTTAGCACAGTGCGTTTTAAAAATTCATTGCCATCATCTATCAAGTGATCCAAAGTCAATATTCCTGTTTTCATCCAATTTTTCCAGATCACCATTCCCCCCCCACCATTTTTAATGTTGGATTTCCCCATAAAGTCAATTTAGCATGGGGAAAAAGAATCAGATCTCTTTTTTTAAGATATTACATTCCAAAGCTTTCTAACTAATATGTTTGTTTTCAAAGATACTAGAGTTCTGTTAAATAAATCCATCTGGTTTGTTTAGCAATTAAGGCAAACACAAATTTATCAGAGTGCCCTGGAAATTTAAATAAAAGAGGGGTAATCAATTGGTAATCATCTACAGAGTGTCCCTATAGAACTGGCAATAGAGAAGAACATGGGTTGTGGTTACTATGGCACCCATGTCACAAGGGCAGTATTGGATTTCATATCAAGTTATCATTCTTCCTGCATATAAAGCCTCAGAAAGTGTTGTGATGATGACATCGTACTGTAGCATGGCAACCAGAAGCTTTTCCCAACAACTGCAACCAGAATTCTCAACAGTAATGGAATGCTTCTGTATATGTGTGTTTGGGGGGGGAGGTAATGATTCATTTGTGTCCAGATGGTGGGGGTGGGCTAAGGTAAGCATTTGCTGTAGATCAGTGCTCCCCAACCTTTTGTCACCCTCGGCACACCATAGCCTCTCCCAAAATTCCACGGCACACCACATACAAAAATTGGATAAAAAACAAATATAATCTTCAAAATATCGTTTTGAAGAGTATAATAGTATAGGAATGTCAAACTGGGCATAACAGAATTACTTGATTTATTATTTTATTTGATAATTAGGTAGGTCAGTGGTGGCCAACCTTAATGATACCATGCGCCAATTGGCCCAGGCGGTGGGCGGGCCCGCCTGGATGCTGCCATTTGAGTTTTGCCCTCTGCGCATGCGCAGAACGCTGTGCGCATGCGCAGAGGGCAAAAGACCGCAAATGGCGGCGTCCAGGCAGGCGGGGGGAGCAGCCGGGGGCCGCTTCCCCCACCTGCTTCTTCGGCTTGAGTTTTAAAAGAAAGCAAAACGTGGGCAGGAAAGGCAGGTCTTGCTCATTAAGCCTCACTGCAGCGGCCAGTGAGGCTTAATGAGCAAGACCTGCCTCTCCCGCCCGCGTTTTGCTGTCTTTTATAACTCAAGCAGCCCAAGGCAGCCCGGAGCAGGTGAGTCAATCCAGCAAGTGAGGAGGCGTCGGCAAGAGGCGGAGCTTGGCAACAAGGAAGTTTGCTGGCTTAAGAAGCAGACATCCCTGTCGCCCTCCCTTTCGCCTCCGCCTCTTGCCGACGCCTTCCTCACTCGCGCCCTGCCAAGCCCCAAATCAAGCCAGCCCTAGCGCGAGACGCGTGAGACTGCTTTCCAGGCTGTATGTGGAAGCTGAAGAGCCTTACCTGTAGTTTGGGAGAAAGAAAGTTTTTTGCTGCTTCTGCTTTTGAGTGCACTGAAGGAAAGCAGCAAAAAACTTTCTTTCTTTCTCCCAAACTACCAGTAAGGCTCTTCGGCTTCCACAAACAGAAGCGGCAGGGAGGAGGACTCGCGCCACGCCACGCCCCCCTGCCAAGCCTCAAATCAAGCCAGCCAGTGACTGGAGCTATCGGGAAAAGTCCCAGGTAGGACACGCGCCCCGTCCCGCCCGCCAGTCCTGCCCCGCCCGCCCTGCCAACCCCCAGCGCGAGACGCGTGTCCTACCTGGGACTTTTCCCGGTAGCTCCAGTCACGTTCCTTGCTACCGTAATAGCGTCCAGAGCAGAGCAGCCCCTTCCAAAAGATAACATCTCGCGAGACGTTATCTTTTGGAAGGGGCTGCTCTGCTCTGGACACTATTAGCAAGGAACGCGACTGGAGCTACCGGGAAAAGTCCCAGGTAGGACATGCGCCCCGTCCCGCCCGCCAGTCCTGCCCCACCCATCCTGCCAACCCCCAGCACGAGACGCGTGTCCTACCTGGGACATGCCCCGGTACCTCCTCGCGTTCCTCGCTGTTGTGTCCAGGGCAGCAGGTCTGCTCATTAAGCCTTGCTGCAGCGGCCAGCAGGCTTAATGACCAGACCTGCCTCTCCCGCCCGCGTCTTGCTCTCTTTTAAAACTCAAGCCGAGGCGGCTTGAGTTTTAAAAGACAGCAAGTCACGCGGGTGGGAGAGGCGTCAGCCATTGGATGATTGCAATGCGCCACTTGCAATCATCCAATGCGCCACATTTGGCACATGCGCCATGGTTTGGCCACCCCTGAATGACACGAGCTTTTGCCGCGGCACACTTGGCATGGCCTCACGGCACACCAGTGTGCCGCGGCACACTGGTTGGGGAGCACTGCTGTAGATGTATATACTGTATGGACAGAGAAAGTCAGGCAAGGCAGATTTCGAAATGGTTAGCTAATGATGAGAAACTGACTAAAAGTCTTAGGAACAGACAAACCCATCAATAAGCTTGACCCTACAGTCTTGGCATTATTGGACTTCACACTGGTGGCTAATAAGTTAAATTACTAAATGATATTACTTAATTTAATTTAATCTAGTAAATTCAAAAGGTGAGTCGCTCAAATGATAAAATTCTTTTATAGTGATACTTAGCTGAACATTACATTTAAAGTTTAAGAGAAATTTAAATGTTCCAAAGTGTTCATAAGAATAATTCTACTTCCTAAATGGGGTCACCAATCAGAGTTTAAGCACAAGATCCCAGAATGTATATATTTTAAAACTACTATATTTGGATCAGTCTTCACCAAACTACCTATGATGTTCCTACAGGTTGCCCAAAGCTTCTTAGCTCCCATTTTGATATTCCTTTTTTTTTAATTCAAAAAGTTTTATTAGTACAAAGTACAAGCATTTTTATCAATTTTCTCCCCCCCCCCATCCCCCATCCCCCCTACCCACAACCCACTCCCTTCCCTCCCCCCCCCCCGGACTTCCCAGAAAAAGCACAGGGCATAGTATTCAATAACATAAATTTAAATTAGATTAAAATAACTTCTTAGATCCCTCATTTTTTTGGCATCTTTAACTCCAGATTAAAACTATTCAAAATGTTAAAAATTAAAGAGAAAATAAACAAGTAAAGAACAAAAATAAGCAAAATAAAAAAGAAATGTAGATGAACCTCATGCACTAAACTTAATCATAATCTCAAACATTATTAATAGCATAATTTTACAATATACCAAAGTATTAACTTCCCAATAATTAATATATATATATATTGATAATGATTAGCTAACCCCTTATATTTCAACACCTTTAAACTTAAAATCCACCCACTTGTTAATAACATGATATTATATGTATAACATTTCCTCTAAACCTCAAACCGTAAAATATACCTTAATAACAATATTCCTATACCTTAAAATATCACCTCAGAATATATATTATCTACTATACCAGGGGTCGGGAACCTATGGCTCGCGAGCCAGATGTGGCTCTTTTGATGATTGCATATGGCTCGCAGCAGGGGTGAAATCCTCCCGGTTCTTCGATACTCCGCATTGCCCGAAAACCCTGTAACTAAACGCCCAGACAGAGAGAACGTTAGCAACGTGGAAAGAGGGGCGACATTGACAACTACCGCTGCTTGAGCGGTGGGCCAATAAGAGAGCCCGCTGATGGGGCCACATGAGGGAAGTTTGTGTGGAAAGACGGTTGGGAAACCAAGGAAACGGTTAGCGGGAGTGAAGCGGTGAGAGGGCGGGGCCGGGGCCGAGCACGCGCGGCAGGTGAGGGGCTTTGTGTGAGAGTGTAGACTTGGCTTTCTTGCTTCCCTTCGCGCGTCGTCCCGCCGCTCTGTTAATTGTCAGGCCGTATCAACCTCCCCCTTTTTCTGTGGTGCCTAATGGTGGGATAGTTTGAATAAATAAGCCAAGCGGCCGAAGGAGCCTTGGAGCTCCGATGCTGCCCTGCTCTAGTCGCCTGCTGGGAAGGCTGCAGCAGCCACCATCAGCTGGCGGCATAAGGCAAGAGGCAGGTGGGAGACGCGGGCAGGAGCTGGCTGTCGAGGGAGCGCGCGGCTGAGAGGCATCTCGCGCGGGGAGGAAACTTTGTCTGGCTTGGCTTCGAGAGCGAGCAAGCAAGCGAGAGCAGCGCAGCCACAGTGGGAAGGGAAGCAAGCAGCCTGCTCTGCCACTCAAGCCAGCGGCTGCCGGAAGCAACAAGGGCGTTAGGAAAAGAGAAGGAGGAGCGCCGCCACCGCCGCTAGCACTCTTTCCTTCAGTTCTATCTTTTCCTTCTCTTTTCCTAACGCCCTTGTTGCTTCCGGCGGCCGCTGGCTTGAGTGGCAGAGCAGGCTGCTTGCTTCCCTTCCCGCTGTGGCTGTGCTGCTCTCGCTTGCTTGCTCGCTCTCGAAGCCAAGCCAGACAAAGTTTCCTCCCCGCGCGAGATGCCTCTCAGCCGCGCGCTCCCTCGGCACGACCGCAGCCGCCACCAGCACTCTTTTCTTCATTTGGGAAAAAGGATCTTGTGGTGCTGAGGGCTAGGAAAGAGGGAAGAAGAGAAAAGGGAAGGAAGGAAGACCAGAGATGAAAGGAAGGAAGGAAGGAAGGAAGGAAGGAAGGAAGGAAGGAAGGAAGGAAGATCAGAGATGAATGAAAGGAAGGAAGGAAGGAAGGAAGACCAGAGATGAAAGGAAGGAAGGAAGGAAGGAAGGAAGGAAGGAAGGAAGGAAGGAAGGAAGGAAGGAAGGAAGGAATGGAAGGAAGGAAGGAAGGAAGGAAGACCAGAGATGAAAGGAAGGAAGGAAGGAAGGAAGGAAGGAAGGAAGGAAGGAAGGAAGGAAGGAAGGAAGGAAGGAAGGAAGGAAGGAAGACCAGAGATGAAAGGAAGGAAGGAAGGAAGGAAGACCAGAGATGAAAGGAAGGAAGGAAGGAAGGAAGGAAGAAAGGAAGGAAGGAAGGAAGGAAGGAAGGAAGGAAGGAAGGAAGGAAGGAAGGAAGGAAGATCAGAGATGAATGAAAGGAAGGAAGGAAGGAAGGAAGACCAGAGATGAAAGGAAGGAAGGAAGGAAGGAAGGAAGGAAGGAAGGAAGGAAGGAAGGAAGGAAGGAAGGAAGGAAGGAAGGAAGGAAGACCAGAGATGAAAGGAAGGAAGGAAGGAAGGAAGGAAGGAAGGAAGGAAGGAAGGAAGGAAGGAAGGAAGGAAGGAAGGAAGACCAGAGATGAAAGGAAGGAAGGAAGGAAGGAAGACCAGAGATGAAAGGAAGGAAGGAAGAAAGGAAGGAAGGAAGAAAGGAAGGAAGGAAGGAAGGAAGGAAGATCAGAGATGAATGAAAGGAAGGAAGGAAGGAAGGAAGACCAGAGATGAAAGGAAGGAAGGAAGGAAGGAAGGAAGGAAGGAAGGAAGGAAGGAAGACCAGAGATGAAAGGAAGGAAGGAAGGAAGGAAGGAAGGAAGGAAGGAAGACCAGAGATGGAAGGAAGGAAGGAAGGAAGACCAGAGATGGAAGGAAGGAAGGAAGGAAGAGGAAGAAGAAGAGGAAGGGTGGGAGGAAGAGAAAAAAGTGAGAGGGAAAGAAAGAAAGAAAGAAAGATTTTAGGAAGGAAGAAAGACAGAAAGAAAAAGAAAGATGGTAGGAGGGGTAGTCTTATACGAAGAGTATATCCCAAACTCTATATTTTCATTGGAAAAGTTGGGGGTCGTCTTATATGCCCAGTCGTCTTATACGCCGGAATATACGGTATATGGCTCTCACTGAAATAAATTTCCAAATTTTTTGCTTTCATGGCTCTCTTAGTCAAAAAGGTTCCCGACCCCTGTACTATACTAAAAATACTAAGCAAAATAAATAATAATAATAATAAAAAATAAATAAAAACCAACTCTTTATACCTCTAAATTTTTAACCTTAATCCCTATATCCTCAAAATAATAATACCAAAATATTACACTATATCCAATTTATAACTTCAAAATATTTGATATGAAAATACCATCAATAAACATTATTAATATTTCAGATCCCCGAATTAATGATAAAATAATAATACACTATATCAAATTTATAACTCCCAAATATATAATATATATCTAAAAAACAATCTAGAGATAAAATATAATACCATTAATAGACAATAATAATACAAAGTCTTGTTCATCTTTCCAACCATCCTGTAAGTTTCAACACCATCTGTCCTTTGGCCATTTCCAATCTGTCGCTTCAGCTGTCATCTGATCCCATTCCTCCGCCTTCTTATCCCCATCATAAACATCTGTTTGATTCTGCCACTCTTTTGGAATCTTCGGAATTATTTCCTCTTGATCACGTATATCCGGATTTCCCTTCTCCTCCTCCCTTATTTCCATGCCTTTTTCCACTGGAATTTTAGAAATATCAGCCTTTAAAACATTGATGTAGAATTCTGTAGCTTTCCTTATTGTATTTAGTCCATATCTTTTTCCCAAGAATTTTACGGTTATTCCTGTTGGTACATTCCATTTATATTGTAAATTTTGTATTTTTAATTCCTGAACCAGAAAAAAATATTCTCTTCTATCTTTAAGCATCTTGGCAGGGATTTCTTTCCATATCTTTATTTCTTGACCATTTGCCAGAAGATTTTTATTATAAGTCGCCTGTATGATTCTGTTTCGCAAAGCTCTGGTGGTGAAGTATATTACAATGTCCCTTGGCAGGTGGTTTTGTTTTGCATACCAAGAATTAATTCTGTATATTTTATCGATTTTTGTAACCAATTCATCTTTAGACAATCCAGACACCTGCTCCAGTGCCTCTGTCATTCTTTCTTTCAGATTTTCAAATTTTTTCTCTTTCAAGCCCCTGACTCTTATAGCAAATTTCATCTCTTGAAATTGAGACATCATTGCTTCTTTTTCCAATTTTAATATATCATTTTGAACCTTGGTTATATATTCCTCTGAAATTGTTAAATTTTTCTTATTTTTTTCCAAGTCCTTCTCCAAAATTTCCATATTTACTGCTAGTCCTTTGCAAACTTTCACCACATCCGCTCTCAATTGTAAATTCATCTTCTCCATAGCAGCCTGCATCTTTTTTTCTATTTCCGCAAGTTTTGAATTAAATTCCAGAATTAATTCATTTTTCAATACTTTCAATGTATTAAAAATAGTCTCAGGTGTTAAAGACTTTGATGATGTTAAATCAGACATAGATTGATTCTTTACAATATGATCAAAAGAGTACTCAATTCCTTTTTTCATTACAGTCTTTTCCAATTTAGAAGCCATTTCAATGTTTTCAAAAAGAAAAGAGGAAAGAGAAATCCAGATCTTTACTTTAAAAAATAATTCCTTTCCAGATCCAAAACTATTTTATCTTTCATGAAGCTATAGATTAATCCAGAAAAAAAAGAAAGAAGGAAAAAAAAATTTCATTCTTAAGATCAAAAGTTTCCACAGGAAAGAGCTGATAGCAAAGTAAAAATAACTTTCTCTTCTGTCCAACGTTTCAAATCGCCATCTTGTTGCCACTCCTTATTAAGTTACTTTGTTTCTTCATAAAAACCCAAGAATGGAGTTAAAGAATAAGCTAATACCTCCAGAACTCCTGTCTTTTTCTGGCTGCTCTCTGTATTTTCAAAGTAGTTATATCCCTTTAAATCAGCAGCGGTGGCCGCGGCATCTTGCTCCGCTTCTGCTAGTGGAGGCTTCCAGCTTCCCAGAGCTGCAGACAGGCTACGTGGGGAGCCCTCACCCTATGCGCCCTAAGTTGACTTTTAGGGCACTAGGGGGGCTCTACCCCACCTGTCACGCTCTCATCTCTCCCCTTCGCCCGGGGAGAGATTTTCAAGCCGCCAGACAGCTGATCTGGCGGCTTTTACGGAAAGTTGAAAGGACGCCCTGCGAAGAGTGCCAGCGACGCCGACGAGACCGGAACCGGAAGCCCCATTTTGATATTCCTAAAGTGTCTCCCTTGTATTTTATGAACAATGCAGTGTATTGGAACATCGAGAAAAAGGGATGGTACAGTTGGTTTCATGACGAGGCTATGCCATCCTATTATATTCCTATTTTAACATTTATTAAATGCATTTCTCCTGCATATGGTACCGTATTTTTCGGAGTATAAGACGCACCTTTTTACCCCCCAAAAGAGGGTGAAAACTTGGGTGTGTCTTATACATCGAATGTAGCCCCAGCCAGCCAGCCAGCCACCCCCACCCTTCTGTCTTCCAGCAATTTACCTGTTTGCAGCAAAGAGGGAAGAGCCTATAAAGCCAAGCAAGTCACTAGCACTTCCCGATCTACAGCTGATTTGCCACGTGGGAAAATGAAAGTGAAACTGAAACTGCAAAGGCCAATAGCTGGGAGAGACACGCAGATTTTTATTTTTTGCTGAACTGGATGGAAGGGGGTATGTGAATATCTACCGTGTTTCCCCGAAAATAAGACAGGGGCTTATATTTTTTTGACCCCCCAAAAATGCCCCTGGCCTTATTTTCGGGGATGGCTTATTATTTTTGGGGTGCAGGCAGGCCGCGACGCACCACTTACTGAAGTTCGGCAGCTCCGTGGTCTCTCGGCTAATCTGTTTAGGGGGAAAAAAATCTTGCATAGTGCAGAAACTCTTCTCGCGAGAATTAGCAAGTTCTCGAAGCGAGAAGAGTTTCTGCACTATGCAAGATTTTTTTCCCTAGCCGAGGGAAACCCCAGAGCTGTCAAACTCCAGTAAGTGGTGAGTTTTGCGGTTGGGCGGAGTTTGGAGCTTTGGGGCGAAGGATGGGGCGGGGCGCGACGCGAGTGAGGAAGGCGGTGACAGGGAAGCCGCGAACTTCCAGACGCTGGTAAGATCATCAGGCACAATTTGGGGGTGGCGGGGAATGCAGGGCTGCGAGGTGCTCATCTTACCAGCGTCTGGAAGTTTGTTTGGAAATAGCCGGAAGTGAATCTTTAAAAGGGGGATGCACCCCAAGTCCGATCGTACAATGAGCCTCCCTCACTCCAACAATGCGGAAAGCGGTGCGATGCAGTGGAAGGAATCCCCTTCGCACGCTCCGCCGGGCTCTTTCCCTACCCAGCCACCCGCGTTCGTTCCCTCCCTCCCTCCCTCCTTCTCTCCCATTGATCCCGGAGGCTGGGAAGGCAGCATCCCAACCCACACACGTCGCCTCGCTAGCAGAGAGCTGCTGGGGAGGGGCCAGTAGGAGCGGCTGAAGCCAGCTGTCCAAATGCACGTTTTGAACATGAATTAGCTGGGAAAGGACTGACCGGCTGGGGAACGCGACTGCGGCTTCTTCCCTTCGCCGCCCTTCGAAGACCACGGCTCGGCGGCGGCAGGGGGCAGACGAGGCGGGGAGCGCCCAGACCGACCGCTAACCTGCCCCTTTGTCTGGAATGTCTCTCTCCGCCCCCGAGGCGATATTTACAGGTGACTGCGCTCGCCGGCATAGTTTCTAGAGAAGAAAAGCGCAAGCGTAGCCGGGAAGGGTTTCTGGACCGCACGCGAGGTGCCGTGGGGGGAAGGGATAAAACTGCTCGTGCGGAAGCTGCCGTCCTATCTTTGTTCGCTCTTTGCAGCCTTGCTTGGATAATCAGTGGCGCCTTTTTCGTTTCCACAGCTGGCGTCGCCTCCCACCTTCTTCGTAGCTTATAGTTTAATGATTGGCTTGTCCCGGAACCTCCGTCATGTTATTATGGTCTTCTCTCCATGGCAGCCCATTTTAAAAGAACGCGAGACGTTCTTTTAAAATGGGCTGCCATGGAGAGAAGACCATAATAACATGACGGAGGTTCCGGGACAAGCCAATCATTAAACTATAAGCTACGAAGAAGGTGGGAGGCGACGCCAGCTGTGGAAACGAAAAAGGCGCCACTGATTATCCAAGCGAGGCTGCAAAGAGCGAACAAAGATAGGACGGCAGCTTCCGCGCGAGCAGTTTTATCCCTTCCCCCCACGGCACCTCGCGTGCGGTCCAGAAACCCTTCCCGGCTACGCTTGCGCTTTTCTTCTCTAGAAACTATGCCGGCGAGCGCAGTCACCTGTAAATATCGCCTCGGGGGCGGAGAGAGACATTCCAGACAAAGGGGCAGGTTAGCGGTCGGTCTGGGCGCTCCCCGCCTCGTCTGCCCCCTGCCGCCGCCGAGCCGTGGTCTTCGAAGGGCGGCGAAGGGAAGAAGCCGCAGTCGCGTTCCCCAGCCGGTCAGTCCTTTCCCAGCTAATTCATGTTCAAAACGTGCATTTGGACAGCTGGCTTCAGCTGCTCCTACTGGCCCCTCCCCAGCAGCTCTCTGCTAGCGAGGCGACGTGTGTGGGTTGGGATGCTGCCTTCCCAGCCTCCAGGATCAATGGGAGAGAAGGAGGGAGGGAGGGAGGGAACGAACGCGGGTGGCTGGGTAGGGAAAGAGCCCGGCGGAGCGTGCGAAGGGGATTCCTTCCACTGCATCGCACCGCTTTCCGCATTGTTGGAGTGAGGGAGGCTCATTGTGCGATCGGACTTGGGATGCATCCCCCTTTTAAAGATTCACTTCTGGCTATTTCCAAACAAACTTCCAGACGCTGGTAAGATAATCAGGCACAATTTGGGGGGGAATGCAGGGGAGGGCCGGGCTGCGAGGCGCTCACTTTACCAGCGTCTGGAAGTTCGCGGCTTCTCTTTTCAGCAGGTCTTTGCAGAGAAACTTCTTGAGGGATCTCTCTCTTTCCGGGCCAAAAGAGTGCCGCCACAAAAAGAGCGGCTCCCGGCATGCCCCCCCCTTTCCCCCCGGAAGTAGTTGGGGGGGCTTATTATTGGGGCGGGCCTTACTTCAACGCATGTCCCGAAAAGCCCTGTGGGGCTTAGTTTCAGGACAGGTCTTATTTTCGGGGAAACACGGTATAAATGTCTGTAGAATGTTCAAATTATTAGACTTATTTTTTAAAGACTGCTTTATTATTGTTCTAGAGCCAGGGGTCTCCAACCTTGGCAATGTTAAGACTTGTGGACTTCAACTCCCAAAATTCCACAGCCAGCTTTGTTAGCTTTGCTGGCTGTGGAATTCTGGGAGTTAAAGTCCACAAGTCTTAAAGTTGCCAAGGTTGGAGATCCCTGTAATCTAGACAATTTAACAAAATATAGAAGCTTTTTAAAATAAATGCTTGCTCTGAAGAGGCCCAGTGCTATTGTATCTTCTTTTAAATAATAGAGAATAATGTATACTTCCAGAAATTTTAATTAATTTTAACAGCTCTGTACAAGTATAGTCTGAAATGTAACAGTGTCCTGTTTAGTATTAGAGTTTAGTTACCTTGGAGTAGATCTATTTAAATAACTGGGAGCAGTTAGTGTGACTACATTTAAGAAAACTTTCTGGCATAATGTACATTTCTCCAATTCTTTCCTATTTCTATGGGTCAAGCACACATGCACAGAAATACACAGCAAACAGTGTATATCATCTGTGCTGTTTGCTGTTTGGCAAATTGCTTGGAGGCAGAGGCCTTTTTCCCTTGTTTTCCTCCCCCCAAACTAAGGTGTGTCTTATACTTCGGTGTGTCTTATACTCCGAAAAATACGGTAAATGCATGAGAGAGAGAGAGAGAGAGAGAGAGAGAGAGAGAGAGAGAGAGAGAGAGAGAGAGAGAGAGAGAGAGAGAGAGAGAGAGAGAGAGAGAGAGAGAGAGAGAGAGAGAGAGAGGTTCTATGCATAAGTTGACATTTCAGTTTCTGTGATATGTATCATAACAGAACAACTCAATCTTATTTAAATAGAAGTCAATGGCTATTAAGGATAAATGCCACAAGGGTTTAAAATCTCTTGGAATTAATTTTAGGGTTAATTATCATATTTGCTTGTATGTTTCACCAAAGAAAATGAATTAATTTGAAGCTTATGAATTTGCATATTATTAAAAAAAAGTCTGAAATGTGACTCATCATACTTTTATCTTGAAATAAAGACAGGAAACACATGGATAACAAATACTTTATTAGCCACTCATCTATAACCTCTGTCCCCAATTAACTTTCTTACTTTTTCTTAAGAAGCTGGTGCCACACATCACTTTGACGTCACCTTGACTCAGCGCCCCATGTGCCTTTTTTAAATTAATCGCAGATGGCCAAGGCAGTCCCAAGTCAAAATCAATTCACAAACTAGCTAGCCTGGTAAAACAATGAGGCTACCTGAACCCAGGGCCCTAGCAATTTGCAAGCCTGGAGAGATTTATCTCTATTTATTTATTTATTTATTTATTTATTTATTTATTTATTTATTTATTTATTTATTTATTATTTATTTATTTATTTATTTATTTATTTATTTATTTATTTATTTATTTATTTATTTGTTTGTTTGTTTGTTTGTTTATTTGTTTATTTGTTTATTTGTTTATTTATTTAAATTTATATGCCGCCCAACTCCCAAAGGACTCTGGGCGGCTTAACAACATAGTAAATATTAAAAAATATAAATAAACATTAAAACGATTAAAATGATTTTAAAACCCATGCATATCCTTTCATGG
This sequence comes from Diadophis punctatus similis, assembly GCA_023053685.1. Classification (NCBI taxonomy): domain Eukaryota; kingdom Metazoa; phylum Chordata; class Lepidosauria; order Squamata; family Dipsadidae; genus Diadophis; species Diadophis punctatus. Next base: position 100,271,821 of record JALIGW010000002.1, read on the forward strand.
CCGGATCTCGACGATTATAGCCGCGAGATCAACGGCCCCAGGCCTGCCGGAAGAGCCAAGTCTTAATTGCTTTTCGGAAGGCCAATAGGGTGGGGGAAGTCCGGATCTCTGGAGGTAGCTGGTTTCAGAGAGCTGGGGCAACCACAGAGAAGGCCCTCCCCCGCGGGCCCACCAGCCAGCACTGTTTAGCTGACGGGACCTGGAGGAGACCAACTCTGTGGGATCTCACCGGTCGCTGGGAGCTGTGTGGCAGAAGGTGGTCTTGAAGTTAACCTGGTCCTAAGCCATGTAGGGTTTTAAAGGTAATGACCAACACCTTGAATTGTGTCCGGAGACCAATTGGGAGCCAGTGCAGCTCGCAGAGGATTGGTGTAATGTGGGTGTATCTAGGTGCACCCACAATAGCTCTCACAGCTGTATTCTGGACCAATTGTAGTCTCCGAACATTCTTCAAGGGTATCCCCATGTAGAGCGCATTGCAATAATCTAATCGTGAGGTGACATGGGCATGATTGACTGTGAGGAGAGCCTCTCATCCAAGTAGGGTCGCAGTTGGTACACCAGGCGAACTTGTGCAAAGGTCCCCCTAGCTACAGCTGTCAAATGTTGATCTAATTTCAGCTGTGAGTCTAGGAGGATACCCAAATTTCAGACCCATTCTTAGGGGGACAATTTTTCCCCCCGAAGAGCCAAGGATAGAAAGTTGACATAGTCTTTAGGAGGCAATATCCACAGCCACTCGGTCTTGTCTGGGTTAAGTCTGAGCCTGTTGACTCCCATCAAGACCCTCACAGCCTCAAGGCACTGGCACATCACATCCACTGCTTCACTGAATTGATGCGGGGTGGAGATATATAACTGGGTATCATCCACATATTGCTGATACTTCACCCCGAATCGTCGGATGACCTCACCGGTTTCATGTAGATATTAAATAGGAGGGGAGAGAGGACCAGCCAGGAGGGGCACGGGTCCAACAAACAAGTGGAGGAACTCATCGCTCCTACTGCCTTGTCCACTTCCTCAGGTGTCACAGATTCAAATTCATCCCATACAATAGGACTAAGACCAGGGGCGGGTTCCTAATTTTTTTACTACCACTCTGTGGGCGTGGCTTATTTTATGGCTGTGGCTTGCCAGCCATGTGACCGGGTGGGCATGGCTTGCTGGCCATGTGATCGGGTAGGCGTGGCTTGCCGGTCATATATTAGTTATTTCAGAGAGATGTTACTATTATTTTTGCTATTTTATAGCTTACATGAAAAGCTTTGCATACAAAGTGCGTGTTACACCATGGCAACACAGCAACCTTTATACGCAGAAAATGCTATAGTTAAAAGACAAGCAAGTCTCATACAGCATTTTTGGTTTCAGTCATGGATTCCTTAGACGAAAATATTGAGGACTGTTAAAAGAACAGTATCTTTTAACAGTCCTCAATGTTTTCGTCTAAAGAATAACAGTATAAAACTGTATAAAATTAACAGTATAAAAGGTTAAGCTTTCGGAAAACGCCCACTTTGGGAAGCTTTAGGCAAAAGCGAAGGAAAAGTGTCAAATACAAGCTTCTTATTATTTTCAAGCGAAGGGATGGGGAAAGACTTAATTGTCAGGTTTCTGGGCATGCGCAGAAGAAAATTGTTTTAAAAATTTAAATTTTTTTTTTAAAAAATGGTGGCGCCCAGGCACCGGCAATCGACCGCAGCGGTTCTGTGACATCACCAGCGGGCCGCTACCAGTGCTATAGAGTGGACCGCACCGGTAGGAACCCACCACTGACTAAGACCTGCCCCTGTCATCTTGGTCAGAATTGCCCAATCAGAGTCCAGGTCCATCCGAATCTGAGCGACTTTATCCGACAGAAACTGCACAAATTCCTCAGTTCTACCCTGCAAGGGCGCCTCCGTTCGGTCTACATTGAGGAGGGAACCAGTCACCCTAAAAAGGACGGCTAGGCGCAAATCAGCGGATGCAATAAGTGCGGGAAAATGCAAACATTTTGCCGCCCGTATCACCACTAAATAAGTCCTAATAAAGGCTCTTAGACCTGTTCAGTCAGATTCAGAATTACTGGTCCTCCAGCGTCACTCTAGACGTCTCTTCTGGCGTTTCATCTCCCAGAGCTCCTCAGTAAACCAGGGAGCTTTCCTGGATCCACCGCCATGGAGAGGTTGCAAAGGCGCAATCCAGTCCAGTGCCCCAGATGCTGCCCTATTCCATGCAACCACTAGGGACTCAGCCAAATTGTGGACAAGGGAGTCCGGTATCTCCCCAAGCTCCTTCTGGAACCCTTAAGGTCCATTAGGCATCTGGGCCAGAACCACTTAATTGGTTCCACCTCCCTGCGATGAGGGAGTGGTGCCTTAAAGTCTAACCTCAGCAGGAAATGATCTGACCATGACAAGGGAGAAACAACTATACCCCTTAGTTTCAGATCATATCTCCACTGCCCCAAGAGGAACACTAGGTCAAGCGTGTCGTCCCCCCTATGAGTCGGACCCTGAACTACATGGGTCAGGTCCATGGTTGTCATGGAAGCCATGAACTCCTGAGCTGCATCCGAGGATTCACCAAGTGATGGCAGGTTAAAGTCCCCCCAGTACCATAAGCCTGGGGAACTCCACCGCCAGTCCGGCTACTGCCTCTAGCAGCACAGGCAGGGCCATTGTAATGCAGCTGGGAGGCAGGTACGTCAGCAATAGGCCCAACTGAACCCCTGAGTCCAACTTCAAGAGGAGAGACTCACACCCAACAATCTCCGGGGCAGGGATCCTGCGAGGAAGAAGACTCTTGTGTGCTATAATTGCCACTCCTCCATCCCTTCCCTGGGGTCGCAGCTGATGCAATACTTGAAACCCATCTGGGCACATCTCTGAGAGGGGAACACCCCCCTCCTGGCCCAGCTGGCCCAGGTCTCAGTTATGCATGCCAGGTCAGCTCCCTCCTCCAAGATTAAGTCACGAATGAGGGGAGCCTTGTTAATAATAGACCTGGCATTAAACAGCAGCAGCTTGAGCCCAGGGCCCTGACATCCCAAGTCACCAGGTATACGAGCTGAACCAGAACCAGAGGGGCCAGAACAAGTAATCGCTTTGAGACAGCGAGTCCTAGTTCCCCGAGAGCGGCTATAAAGTAAAAATATTTTCAAATTCACTACCATAGGGATTTGACATAAGGCCACCATAGTAAGTAAGTAAAGTAAGTAAATTAGTAACTAAATAATGGTTCCTTTGAGGGAATATTCCAAGAGATTATTTTGAGGAACTATGATTCATCTACACTAAGTAATGCAGTTCCCATGTAAAAGCTGGTTAAAATATCACAAAATCTGAAATTATCCAAAGCAATCATTTAATTAATTTAATTTAATTTAATGGATTTGTATGCCGCCCAACTCCCAGGGGACTCTGGGCGGCTCACAGCATATTCGAATCCATTACAACAAATACAAAATACAATAATTAAAAAAACATACAAAAGTTAAAAGAGTATCTCATATTCACAAAAACAAGGGGGGAGACCCATATCTAATCTAATTGGTCCCACTTTCACCCCTCCTGCCGGAAGAGCCAGGTTTTTATTGCTTTCCGGAAGGCCAGCAGGGTGGGGATAGTCCTGATCTCCGGGGGAAGCTGGTTCCACAGGGAGGGAGCTCCCACAGAGAAGGCCCTCCCCCTCGGCCCTGCCAACCGACATTGTTTGGTCGATGGGACCTGGAGGAGGCCGACTCTGTGGGCCCTGACCGGTCGTAGGGAGGTATGCGGCAGGATGCGGTCCCGAAGGTAACCTGGCCCTGAGCCATGTAGGGCTTTAAAGGTAACGACCAACACCTTAAATTGGATCCGGAGACTAATGGGCAGCCAATGCAGCTGGCGGAGAATCGGTGTTACGTGGGTGCATCTAGGTGCACTCACCACAGCTCGCGCAGCTGCATTTTGCACCAATTGCAGTCGCCGAACACTCTTCAAGGGTAGCCCCATGTAGAGTGCATTGCAGTAATCATATACACAAAATGGTTGCTTTCAATTTTGATAACATATTTTCCCCACACAGACCAGCATGAGTGTATTTGCTTAAAGATTTCTGGGTTTAGATGTTTAGGGTAGAATTGTCCACCTGTGGGGGGTGACATTTTTCTACTTCTTAAAAAGAAAGACATTTTACTTGGAATGCTCTGTTTCTGCCAGACAATCAGGTAATTATATGCAATTTTGCTTTCTGTCTTATATGTATGTATCTGCAGTTACCTGGGGTTGCAAATGGTTTTCCTGAGCTCAACCATATGATTTTTGTCCCAGTTTGAAAATGCTTTGGAAGGTTCAGGCATGGTACAAGCAGAGCTCAACTGGCTACTTGCTAAAGGACCCCATGTTTCCACATGCATCTTTTAAAAACGTACCACTGCTTTAAGAATTGAATTAGTTTTAATGAATGGATTCATTGTATGTGGTTTTTCATCTTTTTCTTTTCTTGGCCACCTTCCTTTTCTAGATGCTTGCTATCTTTCTCAGTGGTAGAAGTCATCTGTCATCTGTCATATTCTAATGTGGGTCACATTTCTGTATTTACATTATGTACATTCATCTGTATTATCCTGATCTTGACATTTTGTAAGAACAAATCAAACAAAATAACAAGCTTGAATGAAGTTCTGAAATTGCTTGATAAACTACTGAATCTTATATGAAAAAAGTACAATACATGTAAAATATTTAATAATAATTTATCAACAAGCCAGAATAGAAAAATATTTTAAGTACTCTATGTAATGCAGTCACAAGAGAAATTGGCTTGAAATTTGCATGTGGCTCTGAAGAAGAAACTTGCTTACTGCAACTGTTAATTGCTAATCAGTTGCATCTCTTTGGTGTTTTGCTTCTTTCCCCACTAAATTTCTCAGTGAACTTTCAAAGGCTTAGCATTTAAAAAGATACACTAATTACTTTTTTAAAAAAACTCCCAACCACGTTACATAACTTGTGCTGTTTGATTTATTAGCATTTTCAGATGATGTAGAGAGAAAGTTCTTATAGTCTTGTATCTAAATTATAAGTCATTACAGGATGGAAGAAGGACTAGAAAAACAAGGGAAAGCTCAGGATTTATTTTGGAATTATTTGTTCCAATCCATTCAATATGTCTCTATTATGCTCCTAGATTGCCCAGCTTTTTAGATTTTAGGATGTGGGTTGTAGAAATAAGAAATAAAGAATTGGGTCTTATATGTTGCCTTTATTATTTCATCTTTTTAAAAATGTTATAGCATAGTTACTGGATAATTTATAAATCTAATAAATATTAATAAATGCTCCTAAAATGCACTTGGGTGTTGGAATAATGTAGGGAGGGGCACAGAATGAGGAAGGGTATGAAAAGGAGAGGACGGATTCCACTAGTTGGAAAGTTGGCAAGAAGAACCAACTTCCCCCAGAGACCCGAACTATCCCCACCCTACTGGCCTTCCGGAAAGCTGTTAAGACATGGCTTTTCCTGCAGGCAGGGGGTAGAGCGTAATCCATTTGAGCTCACCCCCAAGTATGTATGAAGTTGAATGGATGTTAGATGCTTTTAAGATTACGGTTTTAATTTTTATATTTGTTTTAATGCTTATTTATATTGGTTTCTTGTATTTTTTCTGTTGTACGCCGCCCGGAGTCCTCCGGGAGTTGGGCGGCATATAAGAAACACCAAATAAATAAATAAATAAATAAATAAATAAAAGGGCAGACACTGCAAAGAAAATGAGAGAGAAAGTAGGCAGCATCAACAATGCTACAGGTTTCTGCTTTAATTAACTTTTGTGAATTAACTGACATGTTATGCTATAGAAAGAGCTAAAGTTTGAAAGGTTTGTCATTTTTTGTTTCCTGCTTTTGTTGTATCTTCAGTAACTCAGCATATTCATTTTAATGTTAAAACGGTTATAAATCATTGGAGTCTGGATTGACTGCACTCTGTCTCCTCTAGGCTCATGCATCCGTTGTAGCAGAAGCCCAATGTTGGGATAGATCAGGTTGATTTAAAAGGGATTTTGATTTTAATTTACTCTGGATGGTGCAGATGACTCTCAACTTGCTCCGCTCTTATTCTAAATCACCATAAAGCTTTAGTCCCAGTCCGATTTTTGAGAGCATCTCTGTGCTTCAAATCACTCAACCAGAGACAGTCATGCCAAAAAGATGACGAACTAGGAGGAGTCTTTGTCATGTATGAAGAAGCGTCACTGTGTCTGGGAAGGCAGAGATAGAGGGGAAATATTGGATTCAGACCACTCTTGATCTTGAAGAGTGAGAAGATCTTGGAAGAAGATTCTTTATTTTCCTATCTGTCCTAAGTAGTTCTGAGATAATTATTTTGTGAACTATGAGGTAGCTATTAATTGTAGTAAGCATAAGCATATTATTTTTTATGGAAAAAATAAATTGTTCTCTTACATTTCTGCTTACACTTTAACAATGAACCAGATTCACTTTTTATTATAAAAACAAGATTAGAAGCAAAAGTCAAAATACGGTGTTCAAAGTTCTACAACATTCGGGGCACTTGTGAGTCCCTGTAGGAAAGATAAGCTAAACACATTTTTGAAGAGAGGATGTTGTAAATCTCTCCATTTATTTAGAGCGCATGTTACCCCAGCACCTCTAGCCCCCTTCCATGTTTATAGTCAATAACCTAAGATAATATTCCATTTCTTCTCACATGCTGGATGAATGGTTGGGCAAGTTATAGGAATATTATGTGAAGTCAACAGCTAATTGCCTATACTTAATTCTAATTTTGGTTTTTTTTCCTTATAGAACTTTTCCAAGATACATTGCTTCACTTACAGTAATGAAATGCTTCTTAAACCAAGATGATATTATTTTTCTTCTTTCTAAGCAGTTTTGTCCAATATTTTTCTCAATATGTACATTTTGAGGTCCTGTCTTTTAGTTAATGCTTTTAAAATGGAAGTTGTCTGAAGTCAGGTAAACTCAAGACCAGGTGAACTCCCATTTTACAACATGTTCTGGTTGCCTCCATGGTGGTGATTTGATTATAGTGATCTAACATCCTTGGATGTGCTGTTGAGCCAAACTTGCTGCTATAGTTGTGATATTTGCTTACCTGGAAGAAATCTCATTGAAAATGTGCATATATTTCAGCAACACTGCCTTAGTGCTTTAGTTCTGAATATTCATCAGTACTACTGTTTTTGAATGTAAAATTCCTAATGTAAAAACTCAAGATTCACTTCTAAATATCCATATACAGGATTGTCCTGAGAAATTTTGTCAAAAAAAATATGCAAAAATAAATGTGTTTGCTTTTCTTAGTGTTTTTCTTTCTTTTATGTAAGGGATGGGAATGGTTATGATATAGCATTCTTTTTTAAAGAATGAAATCATTTTCTAAAACTACAATATTACTATACTTATTTACCAAAGACAAATTTCAACTTGCACAACATGTGAGTTTGGCTAACTAACCTTGATTTATTGTAATGAAACAGAATAAAGATGACTGAGGAACATGTTGTTCTGCGAAGTTGTAGCTGTCACAGTGTCCTTGTGGACACGTGATTGCAATTTGTGATCTTCCCTGCTAATTTTCCATAATGGGGAAGCTGGCAGGAGGTTGGCAGGAGGTTGCAAGTCAATACTGCTCCAGTTTTTCACCCACCTGCCTGCTCACCCACCTCTCTGTGCTCCATAGTGCCAGCGATGGCACCTACTCACACACCCCACATACCCCGTGGCTGCTGTGCACTCATCTGCCCACTGCTGTCACCTATAGCTCTTGCTGGCTGGCCTGCTTAACTGGAACTGGAACCATTATAATAGAAATTGATTATCTGAAACAGTATCTGGAACTCACTACCTGAAACAGCATCTTTCACCATTTTTCCTCTGGATTCTTGCCTAGATTGGCTTATAACATCTGGCTGGGAAGTTATAAAAAGAGACCTCCTTTTAGTACTGAAAATGCCTCTCTCAGGGAGAATCCTTCCTTGTTTAAAAGAGGCAATTATTTAAACTCTGCTTAAGAAGCTTATCTTAGATGTCTCAGAAATAGACAATTATAGGTCTGCTCTAACCTTCTATGGTTGGGTAAAGAAATGTAACAGGGGCATCTTAGTTGCAAGTTGTCCTAGAAGAAGGCAATTACCTTTCAAACTGAGTTCAGAGCAGGCTTCAAGGTTAAGATAGACTTGGTGGCCTAACAGATTTTCTTTATCTAGGGATCAACAAAGCGAGTGTAATTCTTTTGGTTCTTTGTGGTCTTTCAGCAGCTTTTGATACAAACAGGGTTGGATTACCTGAGAGATACTATTTCCCACGAGGATTTCAGTTTGTCATTGGGGATAGTCGACCCTTAAAGCAGATATTATGCTTTGGTTTCCCAAAGAACTCTGTCTTGTCTCCAGTGATTTTTAATATCTATTTGTAATCATTGGAGGAAATCTTCAATAGATCTGGAACTGAATACTATCAGTATGTTGAATCTAGTCCTCTATGTCTATGACATCTTCAGGATATGCTGTGGCTGACCTGAATGCTTGCTTCAAGTTGGAAATAGACTGAATGAGGGATAATAAAAACAATCTAGACAAGAATAAGATACTCATTGTGAAAAGCCATAAGTCCAAAGAAATAGTAGTTTTGCCTTTCCTAAATTTGCAGAGTCTTCCAGAAGGAGCAGATATGCAATTTGTGGGTAGTTATAGACCAGGGGTGTCAAACTCAAGGCCTAGGGGCCAAATCCAGCCCACAGGGTGCTTAGATCTGGCCCGCGGGGCCGCTGTAGAAATAGCAAAGGACCGGCCCATGGTGTCTCTGCCAACAAAAATGGAGCTTTCGCTGGCAAAGGGCTGCAGGAGGCCGTCATGGCCGAAAACAGAACTCAGGAGCCAGTTTTTGCTGGCAGAGTGCTTGGGCCACCATAGGCGCCCCCGACACGAGTGATGTCAAGTTGCCCATGCCCACCCTGGCCACGCCCACCCCGGCCCCCGAGGTCAAACACAACCCTGATGCGGCCCTCAATGAAATTGAGTTTGACACCCTTGTTCTAGATCCAATTCTTTCTCTGGTTTCCGAGATTGACAGAATAGCCAGGGATACCTTTTCTTAGTTTAGTGTGTCCTTTTCTGGAAGAAAAGGTTTTTTATTACTTTGTGTACTTGGTGGTTACCTCCTAGCTTGATAGTTGTAATGTCATCTACATGGTGCTGCTTTGTGATTAGTCCAAAAGCCTCAATATAAAAGTTAGCAACAAGTTGGTTTCAGGGAAAATGCAAGGAACCCATATTCCAACTGTCATTAGATCCAATTTGTTTATGGACAATATACCCTAATCTTAAAGCCCTCCATAGCTTAGCTCTTGGCTATTTGTGGAAACTCTTTTATATGAACCTTCACACTGAATGAGATCATCTGAGGAAATTTGCTGACAGTCACTGTGAGCCTTTTCTGATGCTGGCCTAATACATCGGAAAGTATACTCTGCAAAGTTCTAATGTTTTAATTAATTTTTTTAATCCTTAGAACACATCATTTTCAGTAGGAGTCTATTTATTTTTAATGTTTTAATTATGACTATTAACCATTAATTTGCTGTTTTTATTTTTCTTACCAGTTACTTAACCATTTTTAGTATCTTATATATGTGGGGTTTTTTTTAAATTGCCAGGACACATCTGTAGTCAGTGGTATATCAAGTTAAATAAATAAATCTCTCCTCAAAACAGGTACAGGGAGAATATTCCAATATTTTATTGCATTGAAATTCTTAAATGAGTCTTGGCAGGTTAATGCCCACCAAAGAATCAACCATCTCTGTTGTTTTCATATTATTTTGCAAAAAAATGAAGTGATTGCAAATAATTGATAGTTTCTTGTAATAGCCAATTGATTAATCTTTTTTTCAAATTGAATTCCGAAAACAAGTTGGACCTCAAATCATACATTCAGATCAAATCATGCCCTCTTCAAATCTCGGCCTCCAATGAAAATTGAATTAGAGCAGACTTAAGACTGTAGATATTGATTGTGCCAGGATGGATTTTTCAGTTTGTATCTTCCTCCTCTTATCCCTCCCTCTCTTCGACCAATTGTGATTTCCTCTTCACTTAGCATTCTGTAATGTTGGCTGTGGTCTTTCTGGATGAATCAACAGAGCACTGGCACATGGTTATCCACACTGTTGCTGGGCTATCAGGAATATATGTATATAAACCAAAAGGAGCAATGTTTAAGTGTGCAACTGCTAGAAAAAGTTAAGTCATATTATATAAGATGAGGTCACAACAGGTTACAAAGTAATGTTACTGTAAATGATTCAAACCCATACAGTATATATTTTAAAAAGCAATCTATCAGAAAACGTACCAGATTAGAAAATTTACCAACCGATGCACACATTGAATGGGACAAGATGTTTAGCAATTTGCACATCCCAAGATGTGAGTGACTTTAACTTTTAAGTGCCTACTAAACTTACCAGAGTATGCCACCAAGGGTATTGTCAGCATTCCAAATAGCATCCAAAAGTAAATCAGAGTCCGAGTCAAAGTATTTCTCACAGTCCCAATTTATTATCAGAGCCATTTGGTACATCTGGGTGAAACCCGAATCTGAAGTCCTCCGGTTTTCACCACCCAGTTGAAAGTTCAAGTCCTTGCCCCCACACCCACAAATCCATCACGTTGTCCAATCTTCACTTGCCATGCTGGCAGGGTCCACCCATCTCCTTCAGTGCAGGTGCAGAGGTGCAGAGTCAAAGGATGACCTTGGCTTTCTAGAAAGAACTTGTTATGGCTACATACTAACAACCTCATACAATCCCCCCTCCCATTTTCCCACAGTAGAAAATGCATAGTAGAATAGTATAAAGTGTGGCAGGCCAAAGATCCCAAATAAAATGGCTTCACCCTGACAGGTATCACCAATTTCTCTCTGGACCAGATGGCAACATGCTTCTCACCATCTGGAAAAGCTCAGCTGGATAATGCTGGGAAGATGTGCTAGCAGTGATAAAGAAATGTTTTACCACTTATTTCCAAAGAAGGGCTCAGCAATACTTCTTGAAGGGAGGGGGTTCTATTGCTATGGCGACCGAACACAGCCATCCTGTTTCTTTTGCTTCCTGCTGCATCTGATCTCCCCTTCTGCGCTCCTGCCTTGACGCCACAGACCTCGCAATGAGTTGCATGTCACAACAGACTCTGAGAGTGGGTGGTAAACCAAGACAAAAACTTTAAAAGAATTAACACCTTGAACTGTTTGGTGTGGTTCTTTGTTTCTCTGGGTTTATTCCCTATTTTAACTTGGGTCTCCAGATATGAGGTCATGCTTAATTTATAATTTAAAAAGAGTTATAATGCACATCAGTCCCATAATTTAGTATTAATCTCAATGCTTAGTGGCATAATTAATCTAATTTAATTTCAAGGTTAACAATATGAATATTAGATTTGAGAAGGGAATTAATGGTGGGAAATAGAAGTAGCATTACTAAGTTTTACCAAGAGGACCCAAGCTGATGACAATGATTGACAGGGCAAAGCAGCAAACTCTAACCCAGGGGTCCCCAAACTTGGCAACTTTAAGACTTGTGAACTTCAACTTGAAGTCCACAAGTCTTAAAGTTGCCAAGTTTGAAGACCTCTGCTCTAACCTCTACCACCATTTCTGGGACACTGATGTCAGAGTGTCTATCTGAAAATCAAATACACAAAGAATTTCATTGTAATGAAATCCAATTCTGTTCAATTTCTCAAGATTATATTTATTTTTATGCCACCTTTTAAAATCAAGTTTACCCAGGCTGGATTAGAATAATTAAAATCAGATAATTTTGAATAATAATGAAAACATACCATAAATACATTAATTAAAATGCCCAATAAAAAGCAATAAAAGCAGCAGACAACTTGGTGAAAATGTCCTATGTAGCATATATATATATATATATATATATATATATATATATATATATATATATATATATATATATATATATATATATATATATATATAAATTAGCAAAAAAAATTCTTACTCTTGAGAGAATAAAACATTTTTTCAAGAGAGCTGGAAAGGATATTTTTTTGGTGAAGTACTCACTGGGGAAAGTATTCAAGAATCAAGGGGTCAACAGCGAAAAGCTCTATCTTAAATAATCATTCAGTGCACGTCACAGATCTAGAGCAAGTTAATAGAAAATGATCTTTTAATACAAACAGGCTGTTGCTTGATGAGACAGTCAGCTACTGTGATCCACAACTATGGAAACTTCAGGTAACTACATAGTATATCCTACATATGAACCAATAACGAACTGTTCATTATTGACTTTAGCTGTCAATAAAGATAACAAGAAACTGGCATAGCTCATATTCCCCAAATCCACTATTTTGTATTCACTGGAATTTCCAGATCTTCCTCAAAGGAATTCTCATATACAGTATAAGACTTTGCAGTCATTAAAATTATAGGCTACTGAAGCATCAGTTGCTGTAGTAAGCCTATCTGTTCAAACATAAATGTAGTTAGTACATCAGTTTATAGTAATAAAAAGTATTTCATCTATAGGAGCACTCTTCTTAATGACAAAAGTAGATATAAAAACACCTTCAAAGAATGGACCTGATCTCACACAAAGCAGCTCCACCCAATTCAGAAAGTATTTCCATAATGGTATTAGGTGAATTCACTGTGTCTTCCACATATGTCATCCTACAAGGCAACCAAGAATCTAAACAATCAGTTTCATGAAGGAGTGTTTGTATCTGATCAGTCACTACTCTTTGAGCACCTTCTTAAGAAGAACCATTGGCCATGAGATTAAAATTAATCAGGTCTGAATCTTATGGTTTTTTTCAAGACATCTCACAAAGGGCTCCTTTACTGATGCCAAGCCCCATTGCCTTTATTTATTTATTTTGTTTTATTTTATTTGTTTGTCAAACATGTACAGGATAGTAGGTTTTTGTATAAATATAACATAAGCAAAGAAGTACAGATAAATGAGGACAATAGGACAGTAAGACAGGGATGGTAGGCACAGTGGTGTGCTTATGCACACCCCTTACAGACCTCTTAGGAATGGGGTGAGGTCGACTGTAGACAGTCTAAGGCAATGTTTCTCAACCTTGGCTGTTTGAAGATGTGTGGACTTCGACTCCCAGAATTCCCCAGCCAGCAACGCTGGCTGGGGAATTCTGGGAGTTGAAGTCCACACATCTTCAAACGGCCAAGGTTGAGAAACACTGGTCTAAGGTTAAAGTTTTTGGGGTTTGGGGAAGAAACCACAGAGTCAGGTAGTGCATTCCAGGCATTGATCACTCTGTTGCTGAAGTCGTATTTCCTGCAGTCGAGTTTGGAGCGGTTTACATTAAGTTTGTATCTATTGCGTGCTCGTGTGTTGTTGCCGTTGAAGCTGAAGTAATCATTGACAGGAAGGACATTGTGGTATATGAATTTATGAACTACATTTAGATCAGATCGAAGGCGATGTAGTTCTAAATTGTCTAATCCCAATATTTCAAGTCTGGTGGAATAAGGTATTCTATTGCGAGCAGAGGAGTGGAGGACTCTTCTTGTGAAATATTTTTGGACTCTCTCGATTGTATTAATGTCCGATATGCAGTGCGGGTTCCAGACAGGTGAGCTGTATTCAAGAATTGGTCTAGCAAATGTTTTGTATGCTCTCGTTAGCAGTGTAATATTGCCAGAGAAGAAGCTACGCAAGATTAGATTAACAACTCTTAGTGCCTTTTTGGCAATGTTGTTACAGTGGGCTCTGGCACTTAGGTCATTAGATATGAATACTCCAAGGTCTTTGACAGAGTGAGGGTCGTCTACAAGGTCGTGGCCTCCAAGTTTGTATTTTGTATTCTGATTCTTTTTGCCATTGTGTAAGACAGAGCATTTGTTGATTGAGATTTGAAGTTGCCAGTTGTTTGACCATTCTGATACATGGTCAAGGTTTTTTTGAAGGGTAGCAGCATTGTCGGTGATGTTAAATAGTTTAACATCGTCAACAAAGAGAACGCAGTTGCTTATAATATGATCACAAAGATCGTTTATGTAAAGTATGAAGAGTGTTAGTCCTAGAACGCTGCCTTGAGGGACACCACTGTTGACAGGTGCAGGATTTGATAGGGCACTCCCTGTTTTAACTACTTATTGTCTGTTAGACAGGAACGCAGTTATCCAAACATGTAGGGGTCCAGAGATGCCATAAGATTTTAGTTTCAGAAGTAGTTTGTCGTGTACCACTGAATCAAAGGCTTTACAAAAGTCTATGTAAATTGCATCTATTGTTTTACCCTGATTGAGTTGTGTAGTCCATAAGTTTTTGCAGTGTAAGAGTTGCAGATTACAGGATAATTTTTTCCTGAAACCAAATGGTTTGTTTGAGAGTAGTAACCATGACACAATGATTCCTTGGCAAAAGCATGAAACTTTTTTCATCTTCTCCCCAGCCCATGATTAAGATAGTGCTTTCCTGTTTATATCAAAACTCTGAAAAGTGTGCAAAATTAGTGTGGAGTGAATTTAAGTGGATATAAACAGAGAAGTGCTTATGGGATGAGTAGAGGGTATCTTCCCTCTTCTCCAGTCCCAGCCAGTCTCTGCCATTGTCTCCTTAAAAGACTGCACCAACAGCATTTTTTAAAAGGGTTCATAAGATATATCCAAGAACAACAGATCACTTTACCCAGCAAGGCTGAAACAGTTTAACTAGGAAACAACGGGACCAACCCCTTTCCTCTGCTATTTTTGCCACCAGAACACAACACAGAGAAATTCAGACATTTATAAAGATGACTGTATAGAAAAAGGAAAGGAAGAAAAGCAAAATCCTAAATAAAAATACTCTCCCCAAAGAGCCACTGTCAGAACTCTCTTCTATTCATATTTATGCATGCTTTATTCAACTTGTTTTTGACAAATAAAATCTCTGTCAAATGGTGGCGCGCTGTGTGTGTGTGTGTGTGTGTGTGTGTGTGTGTGTGTGTGTGTGTGTGTGTGTGTGTAGAAAAAAACAATTTCTAACAGTAATAGCTGACAGAGACTTGGTGAAAGATCCATCCTTCTACTGTGCTATGATTGGTGGATGTTTTTCACGCTGTCTAGTGACAAACTAAAGGTCTACTGAACCAGTCACTTTGTTATCACACACTGCACGCTATTCGGCAATGGAATAAAGATAGGATAAGGATTGGCACCAGGGACAGCAAATTTCATGCAGATATTGTTTTTTCGCCAACTCAAGGATAGGTCAATAACTCTTTAATTGTATAGTGAGAAAAGGCTCTGAGGCTAAGAATACACCTTTTTATAAGGATCACAGATGGTCACAGATGAGCATCCCATTCCTACAAGAGGTAATCAATCTAATGGGCAAGGTTCAAACAAGCAGGTCAAACTCTTCCAAATACTGTATCTAAGACATCAAATCCATGTTAGAAAATCTGACTAGAAAAATGGCCTTTAATTTAATGTGGCCATTTAATGGCCAAAGTGGCAGTCTAGGTCATAATTAAAATTTATTTCAAAGTATCTAGCCAACACAATACCAAGGCTTCTGTGGGATTTGCTGGGTCAGATCTCCAAAGGTCCCCCAAAACTTGAAAAAGCAGCATGGGTGGACTGAAGATACAACAGGAAAGGAGAATAGTTACTTTTTTGCCTTTTATTATAGCAAAAAAGTACCCTTTATAATGCATTCTTAATCAAGCCTGAGATTAGTTTTCCTCTTCCCATATTCTTGTCAACTACCAGTTTGCTTCATTGCCTACAGCTGTGGGTTATATCAAGAGGCTGAATGAGCTCTGCATGTAAGGAGAGAAAGTTCAAGAGGCATCTTGCCACCTGTTCAGTTTATCTCTGTATTCCAGAGGGCAATATAAGGTCTTTGACAAGGACATCTCCCATACTGGCCAGAAAATCCCTTAAAGGTCTCTAGAACCCATTGGAATTCACTCGCCCCTGGAGGTAGATTATGCTACATCCAGGGGCGGGTTCCTAATTTTGTTACTACCACTCTGTGGGTGTGGCTTATTTTGTGGGTGTGGTTTGCCAGCCATGTGACCGGGTGGGCGTGGGCCTCGGGAGCTTGGCAGTGGCCGGAGAAGCGGGGGGGCATTGCCCACCCACAACGCAGCCCCCCACAGCGGGAGCAGCAAGACCGCGACAGTGGTTGTCCTAGGAGGCTCCATCTGGCCTGAATGCTTCTCCCCATTCGATGATCCTAGGCTCCTGCTGCCTGTTCCCCCTCCCCTCAGCAGCTCGAGAAGCCTCGAACGTGCGAAAATGCCTGGGATCATCACCGCATGTTCGTGGCTTTTCGGACTGCTGAAGAGAGAGGAATGGAGATAGCTCCTGCCACCCGTTCTTTCAGCGTCTCACGCGCTCCCTCAGCCATCCTCCCTTGCTTGGACTCACTGTGGGGTAGGAAGGTAGCTCATGCGCAGTGCTGGAAGCTCGACTTCTGGGCATGCGCAGAGGAAATTTAAAAAAATTTAAAAACTTTTTGCACCGGCAACCGATCGCACTGGTACTGTGACGTCACCAGCGGGCCGCTACCGGTGCTATAGAGTGGACCGCACTGGTAGGAACCCATCACTGGCTACATCCCAGCCACATATTACAATGAACCATCAACAAAGTTGTTTTAACTGGAAAAAACATGAGAAAGATAAGATAAAAATAAAATAAAGGAATCTCTTAGATCTTGGAAGGAGAGAAGATAAATCTCAAAACAACTACTGTGTGATAGTTGTAAAGAAATTAATTGAATATATATATGGATTTTCTAACCAACTTCAACATCAACGTATTTTCTTTTTATCTCACTTTCAACATTTACCCGTACTGAGCCTCAGTTGGAGATATCTGAAGACCCACTGGCCCTTGGGTTGCAAGGTTAGGGCCTGCCAAGCCTGTTCCTCCAAATCAAAATTTGACTGCTCTGAGCAGCCCATAACAGTGGTCATGAATCAAGTTCCTCTTCACACCTACTGAAGGTATGAAGCCAGGAATACATGGGACATTGGGGCATTGTGGGCATAAGTCTGTGTCACCACTCACCTATGCTCTTTCACTTCTCATGAATTCAGGCAAACACTTGAATGTGTGTACAACCATGTCCAGTAAATCAGTTTATGTAAAATGTTAATTTGAAAACCCAGAGTATAATTCATGTGAGAAGAGAGATGAGAATGGGAGGATAATATGAGAAATGGAGGCTTATTAGTATACAGCCATATATAGTAACTGGCATGGATAAAAGCGATTTTTTTTCTATATAAATCTTTCCAGTAAACTGTTTCCCAAGAGGGAAGAAATGACTATGAATCCGGTTCGAAGATCAAGAAGACACTGACAGGCACAGAAAAATTTCAGAGCTGAAAATATTAGGCTACCACACAGTTTTATCCAATGAAAGCCTTTCAGTCAAAGGCATCCGTTAAGACAACAGACAGACCTTTAATCTATATGAATCCTGAAATGAAAATTGACCTTAATAATGACAGGTAGATGCATGTAGAACGGTGAGGAAGAAACGTTGACAGTAATCCAGTCATATTCATTCTAATAAAAAGGGTTCTCTTTTGGAAGTCTTGAAGCAAGACTAAATTTGCTTTCTTAAAATTCCCCAAATACATAAACATGCTTTTTTTTGGCCTGCTATGCATCTTGTTTTGCTCCATAAGTCTGCTTTCTCATGTAGGCCTCTCACATGGGAATGAATTTGGCTGTTTGGCTGTTGCACAAGAGTGAAATATGGACCTTATTTATTTAGATGCAAGGCATTATAAACATGACTGTAGATAACAAATCTGCAAAGTTTCAGGATGGCAGAAATGGCTCTTATGAAAACAAGCCTTTAAACTGAGAGAAAATGTTTCATTGGGGGAAGGCATGGAAATGGCATTTATCATGGATTAATATTTAGACAACATTCTTAATTTTTTCAGGCATACTAGAAAATTAGCTCATGATTTCTCTCTGGCATAAAATATTGGCTTTCTGATCTGCATAACTGTAATTGCATTTGTTGGCACATTTCATTGGAAAAATATTGGGAACTTTAGAATTGCACACTGAATAGAATTTACATATATACATATACATATACACATATACACATATATACATAGACAGACAGACAGACAGACAGACAGATAGACAGATAGATATAATCAACAGTATGGCTTCCTCATCCTGCTCCCCAACTCTATGAGTATTTAAGTTGAGAAGCTGCTTTTCATGCTGACCTCTTGTCAACAAGGCCAAGATGGTGTGACAGATGGCATTTTCATAGTATTTGAGAAATGCCAATTACTGGTAAAAGTAACAGCAATGCAGCTATTGCAAGTATCCTCAGCACATTTACTAAATTCTGCAGCAGACTTGGTTTTTTTTAAAAGATGCATAGAGATATTTTTAGGATTTGGTCATTGATATTCAATAGACTCCCCCCACACACACAAAAAAAGACAGTTTTCCTTATGCTGTGGGCAGCAATCAGTTAGAGACATACAATCATATCAGAAAGCTAGTATGGTCAGAATGATGGAGATATGGAATCTCTTAATAACTTAGCTGAAAAACGTGGGTCTACACCGTAAGGATTGTTATATGATAATTTGTCTCATAGCTGCATCCTCTAGGTGAATAAATTCTTAAGTATTTGGGGAGCTATTCAAATTGAGGTTTTGAGTGTTTTGCAGCTATTACTAGGTAACCGTTCATGAATATTATCTGTACTTAGAACCTAAGATATCTTACAAACTGCATGTTTCTTAATTTATGGAAAGCATAATTAATCTCCAGTGAAGACTTTCAGCTGTGTAAAGCTGTATGTTCTATTTTTTAATGTCCTATTTTTTCCCTTTAAGGGGCTCTCACAATTAAATAATATAGTGAAAATTTTAACATTAAAATAAACCTATAAAATAACTGGCAAGTATAATCCATTAAAATAAAACAAACTATTATAGAATGCCTATCATAAATGAAGAACAAGAGAATCAAAAAAATTAATGATAAAACTGATTTAATGATCCTTTTGGAAGCTCCTGAAATAGAATCTGTGGTTGCAAACCTTATAAATGGATGCCACTAAACATTGAATTCAGAAGTTTCTCTAAGCTTCTGTTTTCTTGTAGGGTTTTCTACAAATAAAACCATAAAACCACAGAGCTGAATTATTTGTATACTTATCATTAAAGTTGTACTTGCCTTAATTTCACAACTCAGAGCACTCCCCCCCCTCCAATAAAAATTGGATATAAGAACTCAATATTGAAGTTCAAAAATTCACAGAAATAGTGACTGCAGCCATGAAATACAGAGATTGGGAGAAATACTATGACAGATCTCGAAATAATACTGAAATGCAGAGAAATCACACTGATAAAGGAACATGTTGTCAAAACCTAGATTTTCCCAGAAAAAGCCGAGAAAGGTTTTCCCTATCAGAAAGCCGAGAAAGCTGTGATATCAGAAACGCTTAATCAAAAACAAGTGATGCCTCTGAATTGTGTTAGAAAAATGGCTGAGAATATCTTGGACTGCAAGAAGGACTAATCATTTGATCCTAGATGAAATCAAATCATTAGAAAAAGTACTAATAATGAAGTCAGCTAGATATTTTGTACATATCATGAGAAGGCAAGAGTAATTGGACACAAGCCTCATAAAAATCAGTGTTTGAGCATGTCCTTTAAGTTAGTATTGACTCCTGACAACTACCTGTGTTAACTAAAAGCCTGGCTGATTCATTGAACCAAGCCAAAAAAAAAACACTGAGTCCAGGAAGGCTTTAAAAAGCTCTTTATAAAATATTCATTGGTTAATGCAAACTCTAACACATCTAACATTTGTGTCCATGCTTTTTGTCTTTCCCATTATATTCTTAGCATATAACATGTTTTCTTCATTATAATACTGAGGAGTGGCTTTTTTAAATATTATAATGAAACAAAGAGTGTAAAAATTCACAAAATGTTCACATCTTTGGACTAAACTAGTCTGTTCTGGTTACTGCAGTCCTTCTGTTTTCATATAGGTGTGCAAGCAAGTATTTACAAACCCTTCCTTCCACCTTTTTGAAGATCAGAAATATTGCTACTCCTGAATTGGTCCCTGTAGTTTACTTGGGAAGATTTTCAGAAGTGGTTTGTCATCGCCTTCCACCTAGGTATCAGAAAGAGTGACTGACTCAAAGTCATGCAGCTAGCTTCATGCCTCAGATGAGACTAGAACTCTTCTGTCTTGTGGTTTCTAGCCTGGTACACACCAAATTGGCTCAGTAAAAACCAGTCAATCAAAAATAGCCCAACAAAAAATAATGTAATTATATACAATCAGTGATGACCCAAGCATATGCTTTCAAGAACTCAAAGAAATAATATTAATACAAAATTCTGACAAAATAATGCCCATTGAGTCATGAAAAGTCAAAAGCAACTGAGCTACTGAGGAACTTGCAATCCAATTATCAAGGTGTTCCAATGTTTTTAGAAAGTCAAAAAAGTTTCCTAATCTTATCCTAGAAGCAATATGATTAATAAAGGGATAGCTTTGGAGAAGATAAAAATTTTACTAAATGCTTTCTCTGATTGTTCTTCTTCAAGTCCACATTGCTGTTGTAACTGCTCCTCATTGTTTCTTGGTTGTATTTTCTATTGAGAGAGTAGGGGGGAAATTGTTCAGTAAGAGAGAAAGCATAGGATATTTTCTGTCTTTTATGTTTGTATTAAATGATTTTTCAGACATTTGAGAAGTGAGCAAAGCAACTTTGCATTACCTCTCCCATTCTGCCTTATGAGAAAATGTGACAAGGTAAACACACAACTGAGTCTCAAATTTATATATTTTTAACATCTTTTAAAACTATGAAAGGCCAGAAAATGCCATACATCCCTCTGAAAATGCATTCTCTGTGAAATATTTAAATATCAGTTTAAAAATATATAATATGCTAGCTGAAATTATTAAAGTAAACTTAGGTTGTGGTTTATTATATATTATTTACTGCCATAACTTGACAAGATGGAGATCAGTCCACTTTTAATTAAGCCCAACATCTTAATTATACCTCACTGACTTTGAAATTCTAGTTTAAAAATTAGTACAATGCATGAATCTAGTAATGTTAAGTCTCTCAGAGTTAAGTCCCTCAGAACCATGAGAAGGGCAGCAAATAAATTTGATGAATGAATGAATGAATGAATGAATGAATGAATGAATGAACGAACGAACGAATGAATGAATGAATGAATGAATGAATGACTTATTCAAGAAGTCCTAATTTTAAAAAGTGTGGGGTAGCATGAAAAGTAAGCCCCCTGAAATGTTTGCATTCAGCACACAAATATCACGAGGCAAATTTATTTGTTGGGGTCCCCACTTCATACCTGCCCCATTTTTTTGTTCTCCAAAACAGATTTAATTAAAGAAAACAGCCCATGACTGAACATTTCAGCATTTAAAAATTGCTCTATTATTTATTACTCTTTTCTCTAAATCCAAGACTTCTACCACAGCATAGCTTTCAAAAGTATTAATTACAGTAGCAAATTGAACTCTTTATATTCCTTCTTATCAGTTGATTCTTGAGAGGAAGTGTGTGTAATTATTCAGACAGTAAATTATTAGGAGGAATATAGAAAGAAAGTCAACTGTCAGCCACAATCAGTTTGGAGAACAGAAATTACATGAGTTTCTGGAAATTATCAAGACTGAAAATGGACACCACAAAACTGCCAAAATGAATTGTTGCCACTTTCACAGTGAAGCCAATTATGGAATTTTCTAAAAGTTCTTGAAAAATCCCTCTCACTTGTTCACAATTAATATAATATAGCTGCCAATTGCCCCTGCAAACTTATTTAGTCCTTGATTTGGAACATGACATAATAAAAGCAATATTGTTAAAGTCTACTACCAGCTACCCAACAAAGGAGAAGATAGGGATAATACTTCTCAAAAACAAATTGGAGATAGTCGAAAGTGGCATGAAATAATATTGATGGGAATTTTGTTGTTTAATTATATATCTGTTGAGGGTGAAATATTTAAGGACTGATCTCTCTAGGACATTTCGGACTCTTCTTCATGAGCAATCTACAGAGAAGAATAACTGCCTGTTTCAGATAACCCATAATCTCAGATTCCAAAAATTCTTTATTAAAATAGAGCTAGTATGTATATAAACTGAATTATGGGGCTAAAGGTATTGTCATGATTCTGCTCATTTTGCAACTAATGCCTATTCTTGCTTTGCAGTGTTTTCAGACAACAAACACTTGCAATGACTGGTGCATACACTTCCTAGTATCTTTTCTTTTTATGTACACTGAGAGCATATGCACCAAAGACAAATTCCTTGTGTGTCCAATCACACTTGGCCAATAAAGAATTCTAATTCTAATTCTAGTAGGAAGCAATTGTTGTCTTATTTTTTTAATGCTTTCAGAAGGCTTTTGCTAGCAGCTTGTTTACAAAAAAACAGTAGGAATAAGCACAAATTTGTAGTATTTTTATCTCTGTTCTAAATATCAAAATATATTCTGAATATCAAAATATATTCATTATAAAATCTATTACTACTCTCTCTATAAATCTCACTAAGGCTTCAGAAGATGAAGAGACGGGTGTTTAGCCTAGTGCCAGACTCTGCAGGTTCCCTATTTTTAGTAAAAACGGCAGTCTTAAACTTGGAGTTCTGCAGACAGTCATTGTTGATAATAAAGATGGACTGTGGTCTGAATCAATAAAAAAAAATTCTCATGCTGCTGGACCAGCTTCCCAAGAAAACATATGGAGCTGTTAGTTTAATTAAAAAGACATCTGTGTCTCAATCTTGGAATGTGGCAGTGAACAAGGCACACACAGAACTCCTTCTTTGAAGTTCTACAAAGTACCCCATAACATTCTGATTAGTAAGCCAGTTAAATGTGGATTGAAAGACATATTTATTATATGCAAGGCACAGCTGGCTTGAAAAGTGTATTCAAAGAGAGCTCATCAGTGTGGATGAATTATCAAATGTGTGCTGCAAGGGTCAGCTTGGTGTCTTTTTTTCAGTATTTTCAGTATTTTTATTAAAGACTTGAATGCAGTGAGAGAAGGAAATTCTTCTAAGATTGGTGTATATCATTAATTTGGATAGAGTAGCTAATACCTGGCAAGAAAGAGATAAAGTTCAACATGGGTTTGGTAGTTTAGTGAACTGAACTTAGAAGAATGAAATTTAACAGACACAAATTGCAATATATTTTTTTTAACCTAAGAAACAGAAATAAAATAGCAGGTTAGGGTGGAGGTATCTGGCTTGATTGTAGTACTTGTGAAAAGGAACATGGGCTACTGACTGGCTGTCAGCAGTGTGACCTGGGAGAAAAAAATGTCAAAAGTTAAATTTAAGACTGAATTAATAAAAGTTTCAAAATCAAAGAAAGTAATAATTTGCATTCTATTCTACATTGGTTAAATCCTTCCTTTAAGAATTGTGTAAAATAGAAATTACCTCCCTTAAACAATGTATTCATTCAAAATCAAAAGTAAGAATATTGATGTGATGAGTGCAATGTGATTTATTTGAATAAAGTTTTCTTGAATATAAATTATGTCAGCCTTCTCTTAATTTAAAAATGGTACCTTTAAATAAATTAAACTTCAATTCTTGCCATCTTCAGGCAGCAAGGGAAAGAATGAAATCTGGTGAGTTTTTGGTATGCTATCATTTCTTAGAATAATATAACTTAGTGCAGGAATTCTAAAAAGACCTATCTGTTGATAATACTAATGACCACAAGCAGCACAAAATCATGGTTTGGTGCAAAATGCATAGAAGCTTGAAAAATGGCTAATATAACCTGCATAAATCCAGCAATCTAATGATAGCACACAACCTATTTAGCCAGAAGCAATGCTATAAGCAGCTAACTAAGCAAAAAAAAACCAACCCTGAGATAAAAGCAGTTATGGCTTTCCCTAATCCCAATGTTACAACAAAGAACCCAATCCTTTTTAGGTACATCACGACAGGACACCCTACTAATGGTCCACATCATCTGAAGAGCTACATATTGAGAGAAGTCTGGGAAAAACATTTCAACGAACTCTGTAGAGGTGGCTCAGCATGCTCTATCAACCCTGAGAAAACTAAAAGTAAAGCAGTATGATGTGTGTCCCTTTTTACAGCCATCAACAAATATGGACGCATTTCAACAACTGGGAACTAGCTTATCCCTGTGTCCATGTATAAAGAGGACAGTAAAACTGACTCTGCTGGACCCATTAGCTTCTTCAATATTTTCAGTAAACTCTATGGGAGACACCTGCAATGAAAATTTGGAAACTGGCTGAAACAGGAAGATCTGCTTGCGAAACAAGTTGGCCATGACTGATCAGAACCGCATACTTCAACATACAGTATATTTGACAAATCCACTTTGTAGAATATGTATCTCTCTCCACTCAACTTTTACTGATCTTAAAGCAGCACTGCATTCCATTTCCCAGACTAAGCTGGGACCAGCTGAAAAATAATTTGGACTTAATATCATGCCAGTGCTATTTGGCATAATAGAGGTTATTCAATATCCCAGTTTAGGGTTCAAAAAGCAGTACTGGCCCTAAGTCACCCTACCAGCTTCTATATCTAAGGGCGGGCAAAAACCTGGGTATCACCAATGCTTATTTATTTGTTTAAGAAAATTTATATGGCTGTCCAACTCACTCTTGGTGACTCAGGGTGGCTTACAAGGATAAAACTGCAATACAAAAAACAATAACTCCCCCACCCTCTGGCAAGAAGAATCAAATGAGCCACTTGAAGAGCTCCATATCACTCAAGGGGTCCCCAGGCCCATTGGCAGAACCATGTCTTCAGGGCCTTGTAAAAGAATGTCAAAGTGAGGGCCACTTTGTATCTCTGTAGGGATTATGTTCCACTGGGAGGGAGCCACCACAGAGAAGGCCTTTCTTCTTAGTCCTGCTAGACATATTTCCTTAGGAGAGGGAACTCTAGCATTCCCTTTCTAACCACGCTAATGGGTCATGTAGATACGACTTGTACAAGATAGTCCTTCAGATAATCTTGTGTTGTAGTCTGTCAGCCACCGGCCTCTTTGGCAGCTGAATCAGATGAGGAGGAAGCATGGGAGTCAGTGTCAGGGTTCCAAGTAACACCCCCAGCAGAAATGAAACTCCAAGGCAGGCATTCTCCTCAAAGTTCCATTTTATTAGAGATATCTTATTGGCACATCTAGGAAAACCCAAATTTGAAATGCCTCCGGGTTTTCCCCACCCAATTCAATATCAAAGTTCCTTCCCTTGCACCCACATGTCTCATTACATGGTCCAATCAGGTCATCGTCCCGACTGGAGTTGTTTCCCAGTCACACCTCTCCAGGTTCAGGCTGAACGTCCTTGACTCCCAGGGAAAAGAATGTTGTTATGGCTATACATCTCATCCTGTTTCCATCCAACCCCCCTCCCGTTTCCCACAGCATGCCCATCCACCAAGTGTGGCAGCCCTGAAGAGCCAAAGTAAAAGATGGTCTCCAGGGTGGACAGTCAGGGCCAGCATCAAGGCAATCTGAGAGCTCCGAGGGGGAAGAGGGAATGGAGCTGTCAGGGATGGAGACAGAGCTTGGGCCATCCATCAGCCCTCAGATGGAGAGTCAACAGCTCCCAGGTCTGGAGGTGGCTGATGAGGAAAAGGAGGAACAGCTAGGTCCAGTGCTTGACATCCGGATGCGCAGAAGGCAGAGAAGAGGAGAGCAGTGGAAATCTATGGGCTGGTCCTTGGGACGGAAGAGCCACCGCTGCTAGCAAAGCCTCACCCTAGCTCTGGGGATAAAAGGCAGAAGGCGGAGATGAATAGGTGTGGCAGACAACTATTCATCTCCTTGCCAGTCCACCACTGATGGCCTGCACTTCCAAATCCTGTCTGGAAATTATCAGAATTCTTCTTGGAATCTGCAGCGCCTTCTGAGCGTGTGTGTGTGTGTGTGTGTGTGTGTGTGTGTGTGTCTGTGTCTGTGTCTGTGTCTGTGTGTGTGTGTGTGTCTGCTGCTGGAAGAAAGCAAGTGCACCTTCCAGGACTTCCTTTGCAAGTGTGGGAAAAGGGAGAGAGAGAGAGAGAGAGAGAGAGAGAGAGAGAGAGAGAGAGAGAGAGAGAGAGAGAGAGAGAGAGACTCCTGCTGTGTTAGGCCAGTTCAGGGGGAAAGGGAGTGAGCGTCACTTTCCACAGGACTTAGAGACTTCGTAGCCTGCTGTGAAAGAGTGGCTCTCCTAATAAAGGAGACATTTCGTTAACTACAAAGGGCTTGTCGTGTTTGGGAGCCGGGTCAGAATACTTGTCTCAAGTCATGTAGAGCTTTCAAGGTGACAACTAGCACTTTGAATTGGGCCTGGAAGCAAACTGGCAGCCAATTCAGCTCCTGCAGGAGAGGTGACACATGCGCAAATCTAGGCTTGCCCCAAATTCTGTGGGCTGCCATCTTACCAGCATCTTACCTATTACGCCATATTGGCTATCATATTCATGATTCCCATTGTCATCTTCTTCAGCAATGATTCTAGGTGCCATGCAAGGTTCCATCTCTTGTGGCTTTAACACATGAACACCTAAATATAACACTTATTTGAAGAATTGTATGTGTGTGTTAAATAGTTTCAACGGCATTGAATATTTGATAAGGGAGGGTCATAGACCAGAACACAAGTTTCTCTGGGGTAGCACTGGAAAACTTTACCCTCAGATGTTGGTCCCCTCATTATACTGCTATTTGCATAACTGTGATTGCAGATGGGCTTTTAAAATTTTGTAGTGGTGACTGGGCTGCCTGTTTCTTCTTTTATATGTTTTTAAATTTATTTTTGGTGGGAGAGAGAGTTACTTTAATCTGTGGTGGGGATGGATTTTATGATGTTTTATGGTTCAGACTGTTTTTGTATGCAACCCAAATCTGGAGATATGGATGGCATAAAAATATTGTTAACAATTAAATTAAATATTCATTTTAATACTGACTGCATTATTTTTTTCACTAACACTATACTGTAGTTACATATGTCTTACAAAATAGACAGCCATCAGTTACCATTTAACAAAAACTAGGTCATTAAAAAGAAAACCCATAGCCACTGGTAAAATGTAAAATAGCAGCAAACCCACTTTAAACTTTCTTGAGGATACTCATTTTATCACCTTCTTAAAAACTTAAAGCTCACACAGTAAGATGAAATCCAAACATAATTTATATATATTTAATGAAAAAATAATCTCTCGTCTCATATAGTTCATTTAAAACCTTGGTATACAACCTCACTGTAAAATAATTTTTACCAAATATACATCATAAATCTGTTCTGTGGAGCTCATTTCTCTGGAGATGCTGGTACTGAATGTAATTTACTTTCTTATTGCTCTACCTGGTACTTATCACGGCTAACGCAATTGAGCCTTGTAACACTAGACAAATTTAAAGGTGTAAATCTCTAGTATGCTCTATTAAAATATTTGCATCTTGCTAAACAATCTTGCTGTATGGGCTTTTTACAAATACATATTTAAGCAGTTATATAGAGATGTTAATTAGTGCATGTCTACCTCTCTTATAAAAAAAGATTACAAAATAATTTTCATTAAATCACTGAGAAGCTCTGCAATTTAAATGAAAATATTCAAAAGCTCTCTATGTAACAATGCAGCACTTAGATCAGGTCCATCTGGATTAGTAATTACTTCTCTGCAGTTATGTTTCATATTGCTACATTTGCAGGAACTATTAATGTAATATATTAAAGGAGCATTCTCAATTTGATTTAAAATTTGTCTATTTTCTCATAACTATTTGTCTATTTTCTCATAACTGTTTTGAAGTTTTTACAAACATTAACCCATATACCTCAATTGCAATACTGCAAATGGTATAATACATACCATTTGTGACCAATATACCAATTATTATATACTAAATAGTATAAACTATTTAGTATATAATAATTGAGTAGCCTTACTGCAATGTTCATAGTTATTTCAGGATGAGATTTATGCTATTGTATACATGTATGAAATAAATAAGCTCCTAACTTATGTACCTTCCTGTACCTTGAAGTAGCAGCTGAGTGATAGGTTGATAGGATCCTAAATTTAGTTTTTATGTACCAATTTTTAATAAGAAAGAATACAGAAGTATATTTTCAATTAACACTGGTTCTCTATTTATCTTGTTTGAAAAAGATCTGAAAACACTAGTCTTTGTACCACTATAACTAAAACATTTTGTTATTTTCAAAGTTTCAGTTCTTCATAGCCATCCATATGGCAAATTCTCCATAGAATAAGTTTGATGAAAACATGTATAACATTTAAAAAAATCCACCAGCCTTTTGAAATTATAGAAAGAGGTCTTTCTTTCTGTGTTCTGATCTTATGCATCTAATATTATACATAATTGGTGATAATTTGCATTAAAACTATTTTCTCAATTCTACCTTTTTAATTCATTAAAAGTCAACTTCTCAATTCCTTGATATATTATTTACAGTTGGAAAGTTATAAACAGTTAGAAGATAGCTGTCCTATAAATGACCTATGAAGGAAATAGTTAGAGATCGAACAAATTTAAGACCCATGGAGAATAGAGCAACAAATATTAATCTTCTGTAAGTGTAATGTAGCCATCCGGACTAATGGTAATTAATATGATTAGCAAATTCAGACAGGTACAAAACTACAGCACTAATTTTTATTTAAGTGCTCATTTTAAACTATGAATTTTGAGCGTGGGTAGGAGGCAGGATATAATGCTGGACCACCTTCTAAACTGGCTCCAAGAATTGGGAGTGTTTTATGGTAGTTCTCTTTCCTCTGTCAGTGATTCCACTCAGGATTTTGGAGGGAAGGGTCTATCCCTAAGTTCCTACAATGTGGGGTACCCCAGGACTTAGATCTCTCACTGTTCCTCTAACATCTGTGTGAACCCACTGGATGATGCCATTTGTATGCTGATGATATCCAGCTATACATCTCCATCCCTGGCAGAGAGGTGATGCTGTTTCAGTGCTGACTCAGTGCCTGGAACAGAGGTGGGATTCAGCAGGTTCTGACCAGTTCTGGAGAACCGGTAGCGGAAATTTTGAGTAGTTTGGAGAACCGGAAAATACCACCTCTGACTGGCCCCACCCCCATCTATTCTCTGCCTCCCGAGTCCCAGCTGATCAGGAGGAAATGGGGATTTTGCAGTAACCTTCCCCTGCAGTGGGGTGGGAATAGAGTTTTTACAGTATCCTTCCCCTGCCACACCCACCAAGCCAAGCCCACCAAGCCACGCCCACAGAACTAGTGGTAAAAAAAATTGAATCCCACCACTGGCCTGGAGGCTGTGAAGGTTTCGATGGGGAGGAACAGGATCCTGTCCAAACTAGCAAGATGGGTTTTTGCTTTGAGTTTTTGCCCCCCTGGTTCTGGTGAAGTGTTATTTTTGACTCTTGATGAGGGAGCACTTCCCCAGACAGAGCTGGTATACAATTTGGGAGTCCTCTTCAGTTGCAGTTCCTGCTTGAGGAGCAGATGACAGCCATGACTCCAGATTCCTTCCTTTAAATGTTGCCATCTGGTGGGACCTAGGAAATGTGCTTTCTCCATAACAGCCTCTGCCCTATGGAACATAGTTTTTCCAGGGTCCAGTAGGCTGCCACAATTTTAATCTTCCAGAATGCTATAACGAACTAACTTTTCTCCAAGTGCTGGGAATAAGATAAAATGGATCCTGGAGATTGTATAGATGAATGGACAGAAATGATGATCAGGGAACTATTTTTTCTTGTGGTGAGCCACCTTGAGTTGGATGACCATATAAATATTGTTTGCCAGTGTAGACATGTTATTAAAACAAAACTTAGCTTCTTTAACCATAATTTAATGGAATTCCCATCAAAGTCTAGCTATAGTAGTTTTATGAGTATTCTGTTCTCAGTCAATATTCCCTATATCAGGGGTGTCAAACTCGATTTCATTGAGGGCCGCATCAGGGTTGTGTTTAATCTCGGGGAGCTGGGGTGGGCATGGCCAGGGTGGGCATAGCCAGCTTGATGTCACTCATCGAGGCTCCGTTTTTGGCCATGAAGGCCCTCCCGGGCTCTGTTTTTGGCTTCGACAGCCCTCCCGCACTCTGTTTTTGGCCACGATGGCCTCCTGCAGCCCTCTGCCAGTGAAAAGGGAGCTCATGAGGGCCACATGTGTTCTCCCTGAACTCTGTTTTCACTGGCAGAAGCACTGCGGGCCGGTCCTTTACTGTTTCCAGGGTGGGCCGGCGGACCAGATCTAAACCCCCTGTGGGCCGGATCCAGCTCCAGGGCCTTGAGTTTGACACCCCTGCCCTATATAATAATAGCAATAGCAATAGCACTTAGACTTATATACCACTTCATAGTGCTTTACAGCCCTCTCTAAGTGGTTTACAGAGTTCAGCATATTGCCTCCAACAATCTGAGTCCTCATTTTACCCACCTCGGAAGGATGGAAGGCTGAGTCAACCTTGAGCCGGTGAGATTTGAATAGCTGAACTGCTGAACTAGCAGTCAACTGAAGTTGCAGTGTTGCTTTTAACCACTGCGCCACCTCGGCTCCTATATGATCTTGCCAAAACCAAAGAAGGCCAATGGCCTCTCTCTATATAGCATCAGCCATGAATTGTAGTTACATCCCCACTGAACTCAGTTTTATTTACTTGCAAGGAAATGCTGGGGATTGCATTGCAAATGAATTATTGAAACAGAAGGC
This sequence comes from Diadophis punctatus similis, assembly GCA_023053685.1. Taxonomy (NCBI): domain Eukaryota; kingdom Metazoa; phylum Chordata; class Lepidosauria; order Squamata; family Dipsadidae; genus Diadophis; species Diadophis punctatus. The sequence goes on from JALIGW010000002.1 coordinate 100,302,622, forward strand.
TACTGCATGCTGAACTGTAAGGTCATGGTATGAGTGAACAAAGAAATACCCCAAAGTCATTTCTGTTTTTTCTATTATTTCATTCCTGCACACAGGCTAATAGCTTTAAAACTTTAAAGACTTTAAAACACTTACTGTTTATCTTTTTCTTTAATTTATTACTATATTGCTATCAAATATTACTCATAGCAGTATCTAAATATAATATATATTTTGCTTAAACAACTGTTGGCAGGGATTTACCCAAATACCCTAACCTTAACCATTTAATAAGCAACATTTAACTTGCAAGACAACAGGAATGAATAATAATTGCAGTATAGAACAGATTTTTGAAGAAATATCATTTGAATTATGATACTTTGTTATATGTATAATTAATTGTCTAATTATATAGTGGTATGGCTTGTTAATCCCAAAAGGTTTCTTTAGCTGAAAGTGATCATTTGAATTCTGCAATGCTCTTTTGATTGAAAAAAAAGCAAATTAAAATTTCATTCGGTAAAACTATGGGGGAAAGTTTTTGGGAATTTCCTTTCATGCACTTGTTGGAAAATACATGCAAAGCAGATATATAATACCCTTTTTTACAGAAAATAAAGGAACATGGCTACTCACTACAGTGATTTAGAATTCAGACTCTCTTGATGGTCAAAAGCTCAGTTCCCAGATTTTCAAATATCTTTCAGAAATCTAGAAAATTAAAGGATAATACAAAATTATATATTTGAACAAGGAATATTTAACTGGTTTTTCTAATATTGGGTAGATACAGCCTTCTAAAATAATTCTGATAAATATAAACATGTTGAATGTTACATTTTAATCAATTAGGCTCAGGAGAACAATTCACTAAATATAGAGCTGTTTTGGTTGTTAGATACTAGATCACTTAAGATTGACAATAAGTTTGACTGAACTCAACTGGGCTATAGAACTGAGTAGACCAGTTCTATAGTGCACTGCAAGCATTCTATGTGAGTTAGAAATTAAAGACATTGGGAAGATACTGTTCCATTTTGGGATAGGGTTATGCTTGCTAAATCATCTTCCCAGCATCTGAAATAGCCTTTTCTGGCTGAGTTCCACTGATCACCAGATACTAGGATCAGACTAAGAAATGTAGATTTTTTTTCCCTCTCGTTTTAGATGTTATCTGCTTTCCCCCAAAATCATTTCTGTTTCATTGTCCTGGGAGCAAATGTGTGTTTGGAGGTTTTTTGCACTTAGATTCTTTAATATCACCTACTGGTGCAGATGATGCTTTAACTATCACAAGAGGTAGAATAGCAAGTATTAATTCCTGCCTCCTCTATCATAAAATATGACTCCAAGTGGAATTTAATTTATGCTTGGTCTTATTGATTGATTGATTTAGCTTATGGTGATGTTACATTAGCTAGGAGACTACAATGCTAATGCAGAGAAGTAGTTTGGCTGCCTAAGACTGCTAGCCCTGTTTGGTTCATGTTTATGTGCTTTCTAAAGTGTGCCAGAGGGGGGGGAGCTAGCTCTGCACCATAAAGAAAGATGAGCACTTTCCTGCAACGTCATCCCGGGCCCCCTTGCTTCACCAAAGCCAAATGGGCGTTGCAATTGAGATGGTCCAGCACCATCAGAATTCTAACCATCTGCGCACCGGCTCGTCTTCCCACTGAAGTGGTGCCTATTTATCTATTCGTATATAACATGCTTTCAAATTGCTAGGTGGGCAGAAGCTGAGGTAAGTGATGGGAGCTCACCCACCACACACTGCTAGGACTCAAACTGCTGAAGCGAAGACCATCTCCATGTCATGAAACCACTGAGCCACCGCGACTTTTATGCTTGGTCTTATTCTCATTTTACTATCTTCATTGCTTTCAGCTTTTCATTAAACTCAAGAGTTGATGCAGAATGGGTCCAGCACATTTCTGTACTCCATAGAATATCTTAAGCTTCAATAATAGTAGCAATAGAATAGGTAAGACCATCTGCAACAAATTTGGGACCACTGGAATGATCAGGCCTCTGGGCTGAACCACATCCACTGAGCTTTTTGAATCCAAAAGTGAATTATCTACCACACCTTCACCCAAGATAATCCTACATCAAATGTAATAGAACTGCAAGTCTCAGGCTCGATGCTGTTTGGACCAGCTGTACCAGTGGTGGGTTCCTACAGGTGCGGTCCACTCTATAGCACCGGTAACGGCCCGCTGGTGATGTCACAGTACCGGTGAGGTCGGTTGCTGGTGCCTGGGCGCCGCCATTTTTTTAAAAAAAATTACATTTTAAAAAAAAGTTTCTTCTGCGCATGCCCAGAAGCCGAGCTTCCGGCACTGCGCATGCACTGCCTTCCTACCCCACAGTGAGTCCAAGCAGGGGAGGATGGCTGAGGGAGCGTGTGAGATGCTGAAAGAACTGGCGGCAGGAGCTATCTCCATTCCCCTCCCTTCAGCAATCCGAGAAGCCACGAACGCGCGGTGATGATCCTAGGCATTTTTGCATGTTTGAGGCTTCTCAAGCTGATGAGGGGAGGGGGAATGGGCGGCAGGACCTATCTCAGTTCCCCTCCCTTCAGCAGTCCAAGAAGCCACGCCCACCCAGTCACATGGCCGGCAAGCCACACCCACAAAATAAGCCACGCCCACAGAGTGGTAGTAAAAAAATTAGGAACCCGCCCCTGAGCTGTACCACTGGTTGTTGGACATGATATCCCGAGCCACTTGTGATTGAGCAACCTCACCAATAATTGAAATATCCTAGGACCAAAAACGTAGAGTAATCTAATGTCATCCCCAAAATTGCAAATTTTGCTTGCTAAACTATCTCATCTCAAAGGCTTGAGTTCAATATTTTGATTCAACATCTGGATCAAATGTACATTTTCCATAAACTTTCTCAATGTTAAGACATACCCAATTTTAGCTTTTACACATATAAAATGGGGGGCAGGGGTTTTTTTGTTTTTTGTTTTTTGCTTGCAGTATAGAGAAATATCAAATACAAATTAACTAACTTTTTCTAGTGAAAAAGAACTACCAAGAAGAGCAAACAGCTCAGCATAACTGACATCCATATTTCAGAGCCATTGTTTTCAATCAGATTGGTTCCTTTGGCAAAGAAGTACTGAAAGGTAGTAGTAAAATAATGAACTGCAGGCAGGCCTGGCAATAGAGCATTTTAAATTCTATCAAAGACTAAAGAGATTAAATAATCAACACGAGAGCATGTGCTAAGACAGGAGAGTTTGAATGTCTATTCACACATGTTAAGGAATGAATCTTGCAGAGTCCAGGGTTTACGAAGCGGAATGGGTGGTTGTGGTTTGATAAAGTCAGTAATTGATAACGTGTTGTAGAAAATAAGCTTTACTCAAAATAAACAGCACAATAACATAAACAGTCCATCCTTACTTATCTCTAGTAGAATACTTGAACTTCTTTGTACGTTATATTCAGAAATCTTTAGTCCTTCACACACAGTGAGTAATAAATCAATCAAGCAAACCTCTCTTTTTCTCTCTGTCAAGCCAAGCTGCATGCACTCCTCTGCATATGCGCTTTCTTGCTCTCTCTTTATAGTCATTAGTAAACAAACCTGGATACACTTAAAGCAACATTGACATATTCTACAAACTTGAATTTCAGTTTTTACTTTTTATATTAGGAAACCCAATCTGGTTAGTTATAACCTTAACAACACAGAAGTTGCATGAGCAGAAAATATACTGTAAATTAACTAACATTTCATCTTGATTTGAATTATGAGGATATTTATGTTGGCTGCAATGATGTCAGGGCTCATCATGTAATGCAGAATTCAAAATATGAACCTGCTGATTTCGAGTTTCGACAGCCATCGTTATCACTACCCACAATAGCATCTCTGCATTTGTCTTTTTCATGATAGTGTTTGAAGAGCTAAAGCATACCTCAATTGTCTGATTAATTAACCCCAAGGGCCACCTATTAAACTTGGCAGGACTAATTATTTATTGCAGTATCTTTCCTCTGTCCCTACCAAAAAGATTCCTTCTGCTGAAGGTCAAATCCAATCTCCCATCCAGGCAAAGAGATTTAATGAGGCAGTAAGGGGAGGGGGGAATCTTGGTATATTCAGAAATAAAAGGACATTTGGCTAGGATATTCATATTCTTCCTGACTGTTTCCAACATTATTCAAGGAGGAGGCATCACCTGCACTCAACAGCACAAGTTTCAACCACAATTGTGCAGGGGGGAAAACCACTTTCATTTCTTTTCTCATTTATTGCCTATGAAGCAGTATTGCTGCCTGAAATTCTCAATGTATTAATAGGACTGAATTAAACCTAGAACATTTCTTACAGAATGAGGAAAGGAAATGTAGGAAGAATTTTAAAATGGCAGGGAAAATATCATCGAGACAAATCAAGAATGGCTCACTTACTAGTCCCCAAGGAAATTAAGAGAAGATGAGGTGTAACCCAGGAACCTTTTTATCATGGGACACAGTCATCATAATTCCCCACCAGGGCCACAACATTATTTTAAGTGGGTTGCTTCAAGAACTTTGGGAAGTGTTCCAAGACAGACACTCTCATTTGCTGTTAATCAAATGAGATTTGAGTTAAATGGTTCAAATCTGAAGTGTTACATTTCCATTGAAAGTTCTGTGAAATACTCTGAATTAGAAAACTTGAAACAATATACTCTTAAGAACTTGAAAGTTCTGTCACAGCTTTTGTGTTTGGCATACATCTTTGAAACATTTCTAGTGGTCACTTGAAACCCAGTTCCAACAGTACCGTCCTTGAGGAATCTATTTATTATTAATAATAATAATAATTTTATTTTACAGTCACAGACCAAAATACAAGTGCAACAAAAAAACAAAAAGAAAACAATACAATCACAAACAATTAACACCAGAAGCCTTGGCTAAAGAGAATTACAACGTTCTCCTCTAATAGTTACAGCTCTTAAGAAAAATTTTGAAACCTGAGAAGTAATATAGGAGGAGTCATCCCCTAGACAATATAAGGCCAAATTACTAGCCTTAGAACCAGATGGATCAGTTCCAAGAAGAGACAATAATTTAATTCTGGCTGTGTTATACATAGGGCAGTATGATAAGACATGCTCCACAGTTTCAACCTCAGCCCTATCACAGGGGCATAGTCGCTCACTAATCAGGAGCCTCTTGAATCACCCGTCAAGTAGTACTGAGGGCAAAACATTAAAACGGGCTAGGGAAAAGACTCTTCTATACTTGGGGATGGTTAGAGTATAGAAATATGAAGCCATCCTCAATCCATAATTATTACAATGGCTGAAGATCAAAGGGGAGCAGGTTTTATTGACTCTGGATTTAAATATTGTAAATCTATGTCCACAAGCCGTTGGACTACCCTAAACTGGGCGTCCTTGAGACCATAATCTCCCAGAGCATCCCCCGTAAAACCTAGCAAGTGGAGTTTCTTCATCAGCTCCCTCTCCCAGAATCTATTTATTGATTCCAGCAGCATATGCTTGCCGTAATTCCAAGAGATCCCTTTTTAATGTAAATTTAATTCAACATTTTCCAGGTTGAAATGATATATATATATATATATATATATATATATATATATATATATATATATATATATATATATATATATATATATATATATATATATATATATATATATATATATATATATATATATATATATATATAGGATTGTTCTAAAAATGCGAGTTCCAGGCATATTTACAGATAAAGAAGCGATAGCCATCACGATCTCTGGAACATTTAAAATTTTATTTAAAACTACTATTAAAATTGCTAAGCTTTCGTCAACCCCTGTTGACTTCATCAGAGTGTAAAATCCCCATGGAAGAGATGCTTGCTTTTATAGAATGCCCATCAATTTATGTAATGTCTGTCAATTTAGACTTTGCACGTGTGACCGGTCCACACCCTTTTCTCTCTCCTGTAATTGACTTAATTGTTTCTGCCTTAGTCATGCTGACAGATGAAGATTTCTCCATGGTGTATTGCCTCTTTCTCTCCCTAGGGGGCAAAGCAGGGCTATCAGGCATTGCTGTGAAGGTGTTTCTCCTGGCTTCCTCCCCCTCATTGTTGTTCCTCTCCCTTTTAGGCACACGCATTGCCTGCTCTAAATTCATCTGTTTTGCCCATGATCTTGTGATGGGTCTGCGTTGTTCTTCTTCACCCCTCCTGTCTCTCTCATTCTGCTGCTCCTCTACTGTGCTCCCTTGTGCGCAGTTAGGGGTTGTCACACCTTCATTGGGGCAATCTCTATGCCTAAAGGGGGTAATTGAGTTCAACTTCCAGGAGACTGAAGTTGTTGCCTATGATGAAACAAAAGGAGGACGCCTCCTGAAAGAAGCCTGGTTCTCTAACAACAACTCTCTTAATAGACACATTGACATACCACCGGCATACCAGGCATTAAGACACCAGGAAGGACTCAAGGGGGGTCGATCACTATGCCTGAATGGAGATATGGGGCAAAACAGATGAATTTAGAGCAGGCAATGCGTGTGCCTAAATTGACAATTAAGTCAATTACAGGAGAGAGAAAAGGGTGTGGACCGGTCACACGTGCAAAGTCTAAATTGACAGACATTACATAAATTGATGGGCATTCTATAAAAGCAAGCATCTCTTCCATGGGGATTTTACACTCTGACGAAGTCAACAGGGGTTGACGAAAGCTTAGCAATTTTAATAGTAGTTTTAAATAAAATTTTAAATGTTCCAGAGATCGTGATGGCTATCGCTTCTTTATCGATATATATATATATATATATATATATATATATATATATATATATATATATATATATGTATATGTATATGTATATGTATATGTATATGTATATGTATATGTATATGTATATGTATATGTATATGTATATGTATATGTATATGTATATGTATATGTATATGTATATGTATATGTATATATATGTATATGTATATATATATATTATATACCGTATATACTCGAGTATAAGCCGAGTTTTTCAGCCCACTTTTTGGGCTGAAAAAAGCCACCTCGGCTTATACTCGAGTCACTGAAAAAAAGGGAAGGCGGGAGGCGAGGAAAGGAGGCGGGCTGCAGAGCTTCAGCGTCGGAGGTCTGGGCTGTTGCAGCTACGGAGCCTCCCCTTCGGCTCCCACCGCTTTTCGGCTCTGCCGCCGCTGCTGCTGCCTCCTCTCCTCGGTGAAATCTTTCTGCTGACGTTAGTACATTATCTTATTGCTCTCAAAAGATCAGCGAGGTTTACTGAGCGCAGCTGTTACAGCTCCTTTCCACCTCCCCCCAAGACGTGTTTTATCCCTCAAATTCAGGCGCCAGTAAACCTCAAGCCAGCCATCGATGCAGGGAGTTTTAGCAAAGCGCGGGACAAATCCCAACCATCCCAGCCTCTTTCTCCGGCTTCCTCAACGTGCGAGCGCTTTTCTCCGCGCGGCGTGGTTTGTCTCGGGCTTGCGTTTGTCTCCGTGCGGCATGGTTTGTCTCGGGCTTGCAAGCAGCACCGAGCTAAGCAGGGGGTGAAGGCTGGGAAACGCCGCACGGAGCGATTGCTGCCGCGTAAGCAGCACCGAGCTAAGCAGGGGGTGAAGGCTGGGAAACGCCGCGCAGAGCAATTGCTGCCGCGTAAGCAGCACCGAGCTAAGCAGGGGGTGAAGGCTGGGAAATGGCAGAGAGCCTGCCGGCTGCAGGACGACGGCCTGCAGGTGAGTAGGCAGGGCTGCTGAAAAGTGGGAAGCCCGAGTAGATGCGGTATGCCCGGTTGCTGCTGCTTCTGCCACGAAATAATGCAGAGATGCCTGGCCTCGTGTTCAAACCCAGCGCCTTTGAAATGTCCCCAAGATTATCCCAGTTCCAGAATAAGTTGTGTGGAATTTGTTGTCTTCCAGCATACTTTTAAGTGGAAAAATAATTCCTCGAGTCAGTCAGAAGGCAGAAAACCAGACGCCCCCCCCCCCCCGATTAAATTGTTATTCTGCAGGGCTTGAGGTGATAAAAAAGCATTCTGGCCTAAACCCGTTTTCCCTTCCTGGCTAATTGTAATTCTACCAGTAGAACTAGGCCACTGACTGACGCTGTCCTGACTGGTTTAATGTGGGACTTGGGCTTGTTTCAATCATCAATCACTTTCCTCAACATGGAGCCCTGCTATGTTGGGGGTGAACACTTGGAATTGGGTGTTCTGCCCCCTGTCACATTATATTTGCAGCAGGTTGTGTGAGGTGAAGTGAGAGCCCCCCAATATTCCTGTTTGGTGCAACTCTTCTTCTTTAGAGGTACCGGTAGTCCTTGACTTAATGATCTCTGTTGAGCCCCAAATTTACGTTGCTAAGTGAGAAATTTGTTAAGGGAGTTTCACCCCATTTTATGACTTTTCTTGTCCTAGTTGTTAAGTGAATCACTGCACTTGTTAAATTAGCAACATGGTTGTTAAGGGAATCTGGCTTCCCCATGGACTTTGCTTGTCAGAAGGTAGCAAAAGGGGATCACCTGACCCTGGGATATGGCAACTGTCATAAATATGAACCACTTGTCAAGTATATGAATGTAAATCATGTGACCATGGGGTTGCTGCAACAGTCATAAGTGTGAAAAACAGTCATAAGTCACTTTTTTCAGTGCCATTGTGACTGAAAGATCACTAAATGAATGGTTGTAAGTTGAGGACTACCTGTACTATGATTTGACAGTCAGGCTGTTTCTGAAGAGATTACTAGCTTTGTTTTTTTAACATTTGGCAATATGTAAGGAAGTGCATCAAGCTTATAGCTCCAAAAATATGATTTCAATGATGGTGACATCTGATTGATCAGTCAGATAAACAATAAAATTAATCAACTGAAAAAATGTCATGATTAATTGGTGGAACATTTATAGATGCTCTTTAATATTTAATTCATGCTTATAAAATGATAAACACAAGTTTAAACAAGGCATTCTCCTTTTTCTTAGCCAGAGGAATGGTTTTCCTCCAAAGACCAAAATATACAAATTTATCTCTTGTTGCTCTTGAGTGCAAGACACCTTTTCCTATTAGCCTGAATGTGTTTTAGCTTGGTTGCTCAATGAGCTAAGGTTTTTGTACTTTTAAAGTTATTGTTGATACCATATTGTTTTTATTGACCCTCTTTTCCACTTACAGAGCTAGTTTACTGTTTTTCTTTGAAATAAATATTCAAAAACATTATTGGTATCTATTTTTATTTTTGAAATTTACCGGTAGCTGCTGCATTTCCCACCCTAGGCTTATACTCGAGTCAATAACTTTTCCAGTTTTTTGTGGTAAAATTAGGTGCCTCGGCTTATATTCGGGTCGGCCTATACTCGAGTATATACGGTATATATAAAATATATATAAAATATCCCAGAAAATATTCATTTACGTTCATGTTCCTGCTCCTGCTTTATCACCATTTGATGGATGGTTATTTCATCTACCATTTGGCCAAAGCATACCTGTGATGGTAATCCAGTAGATACAATGGATGAAATTATTAATCTGATTTTTTTTTAGACTGACCTTTTTATTATTAAAATAGTTTTTGTTTTCTTCCCAGATGCTATTGCTGTTCCAAGATGGGAATAACCTTCAAGGGATTGTGTAGAGAAATGGGCTATAAGAACATTTGTGTCTCCTTGTCCCCCTTTTCAGAATGGAGTTTTTCCAAATTCTCCCTGCAGTATTTAGGCATATTAAATATATTTCAAGAAAAAGAAAAAACATGTTATTTACACTTATTTAAATACTTTGTATTTGATTTGTGCGCCCTCCCAAAGAGATGAACAGAAGAAGTGAGAAATGTGGTACAAATTAAAAGCGATTACAACACTGTTCTGCTGACATATGGAATCAATCAACATCAGCCCTGGGGAAAAAACAAAATGTAAGTCAATTGTTTCAACATTTGGGGGCATTGCTTTTGAGTGAAGGATGACGACTGAGAATAACCACAGGACTTTCTAATGTTGAAGCCCAGTTGGTACTAATCAATCCGATTATACTGCATGATCTTCCCACTGATCACACAGGAAATAATAAAAGACAAACTTTCATCAAGACAACATATTTCAAGCATCACTTGTTGGAATTTTTCACTTGTTAAAAAATATTAAGGCAAGATTAACTGGGGCTCAAATATACCAAAAGTCTTCCATGCAGCACTGACACTGTCTAAACTAATTCATATGAAGTGTTTTAATCCAGAGTACAGACATATTCAGTCAGTTACTGTTGCTTTATACATAGTATAAACTGCAGGTTTTGCTTTAAAATACATGTGAGTAAGGGCTCAGTTCTGTTTGCTGTAATTTACCAGAGCTGATATTACCAATGCAGATTACAAGAACAATATCTTTATTTGTTCCATATGACTTTCGTTTTTGATATTGTTAGGGATCTACAATATCTCAGCATCATTACAGTTCTTTTCACCTTAGCCAAGTACAATACAGCATTTACTAAGATGCTGGAAAAATATTATTTGTTACTCATTAGTATAGGTAAGAATGTCAAGGCTACAATGTTCTTGTTTTAAGTAGGGTGTTGTTGTTTTTGCATTTTCAGATTATTTTTGCATTGGTCTACTTCATAAAGGCCAAAACATAGAAAACAAAATGCACATATTGTATATTAAAGCAGTTAAAAAGTCATAAATAAAATAGATGTAAAATCCAAATCAGCTTACTGGAAATCTAATTATCAGCAGTGCTAGACAATTAAATACCTAATAGTAGTTGCAACTAATTTAGCAACCCGTCAAGAGATCCGATGATCTATCAGCTAAGAGAAGGCAAATAATTTTCTCCTCTGATCTTGCATGTCTTTGGGTTAAGAGAGGTACTTTTAGTTAATTTTGTCACATCATGTAGAAAGGTCATTACAATAGAATATGTAAGATTGTTTCCATTTTTTTTAACAATGTGACTGTTCTCTGGGTCACACAAAACTGCTGGCTAAGTATTTAGTATGAGGGAGTCCACTGTTTACAAACAAGAATTTTTGGTTAAATTCTGCTTGAATGTCAGTACTGAAGGCCTGTTCTTTTTGTTCCAACCAGGCTCTCTCTGGACCAGGTGAAATTTAGGTGAAAATTACCATGGGAAATGCCCATTTTAGTTTGCACCCAGCACAGTCCCAGTCAATCCACTTTCAGATAAAAGCAAGCAATTTGAGTGAATTGAATCACTCAACAAAGCAAATGTATTTAGCCTAGTACGGGTGTTGGCAACCTGTGGCTCTAGAGCCTCATACAGCTCTTTCACCCCTCTGCTGTGGCTCCCTGTGGCCCTGTCATGGCAGAGGGATGAAAGAGCTGTCACCCTGTTGCCTTAGTGAGGGAGCGAAGCGCCCCTGTACTTGCCTTTGCACGGCAACAGGATTCTGCCTGGTACATTTGCTGTTGCCACCAGCAAAGAGGGCTGGGAGAGAACGGCAGGGGCAGATCTTGTGGGATGGGCGCCATGTCCCAAGCCTGGCCTTCCTCCTCCCTCGTCAGCAGGGCCAAGAGAAAAAATTGGGCAGCGTGGGAAAGTGCTCCCCTCCCCAGCCGAGCACCAAGCACAAAAGCCCAGTGGGGGGGGAGTTGGCTGGTACGGCAGAAGCACCCCTATTGGCAAGTCAGAGGGTAGGGAGGCCTGGCCCGGCTCTTGCAGCTGTCCCGCTGTTCGGCACCTCCAAGGCGATGCTGCCACCTTTGAAATGTGCCACGCCTTTGAGGAAACCGGGCAGCGATAGCTGGGGCCGTGGGGGGGGGGTAGCAGAAGCATCAGGGCTGCTTTCCCCCTTCCTCAGCAAGCCAGGCCTGGAGAAGCATGGAGAGTTGCGGGCCGAGCTCCAGAGGGTCACCCCAACACGTGTTTCCAGCGCACGCTCCTCTGTCCCAAAGTGGGATTAAGTGGGGGGTAGGGTAGGGGGGCTTTGGAGAAGCTCAGCTGGCTTTCCTTTTGGCATGGGGTGGGGGAAAGACCCATATCCCCTCCATAGCCTGCCTGCTGCTCTCACAGTACCTTGTGCAGCACAGTGAAAGCACGCTTCACAATGGGGGAGACTGGGTCCCCTCCTCCTCCTGGAGCCCATTCCCTGCCCCACTTGCCCAAAGTACGGGGGTGTTGTCCCATATTTTGCCTGCCAAGTGTCTTTGGGTGTGCCCGGGGAGGGAGGAAAGGAAGGAGGGAGAGAGAGAGAGAGAGAAAGAAAAAGAGAAAGAAAGAGAGAGAAAGAAAGAAAGAAAGAAAGAGACAGACAAAGAGAGACATAGAGAGGAAAGAGAGAGAGAGAGAGATGAGAAAGAGAGATTAGAGGGAGAGAGGGAGATAGAAAGAGAGATGAGAGAGAAAGAGAGAGATGACAGAGAGAGGGAGGGAGAAAGAGGGAGGGAGAAAGGGAAATGGGAGAGAGGGAGAGGGAGAAAGAGAGAAAGAGAGATGGGAGAGAGAGATAAGGGAGAAAGAGATGAGAGAGAGAGGGAGGGAAGGAATGGAGATAGAGACGGAGAAAGAGAGATGGGAGAGAGAGAGAAAGAGAGATGGGAGGGAGGGAGGGAGGGAGAGAGAGAGATAAGAGAGAAAGAGATGAGAGAGAGGCAGGCAGGCAGGGAGGGAAGGAGGGAAGGAGAGGGAGATAGAGAGGGAGAAATAGAGATGTGTGTGTGTGTGTGTGAGAGGGGGGGAGGGAGGGAGGGAGGGAGAGGGAGAGGGAGAGATACCTGTTTCCCGTAGAAAAGAAAGCACATGGAGCCACAAAACCTGGGTAGGCATGGCTGGGGGGGTCATGTGACTGGGTGGGAGTGAGTGACATTGAGTTGGCCACGCCTACCCAGATTTTGTGGCTCCCAGTGTTTTGTTTTCTGTGGGAAACAGGTCCAAATGGCTCTTTGAGTGTTTAAGGTTGCAGACCCCTGGCCTAGTATTTCAACCCACAAAGCAGAGGTGGGTTCCTCCCGGTTTGCACCGGTTCTATACAACCGGTAGCAAACCGCGGGTGACATCATGATGATGTCACAGAACCGGTTCTGTCGGTGCCAGTCCGTGGATGCCACCATCTTTTTGGGGGGGAATCTTTTTAGATTTTTGGGGGATTTTGGGGGGGGGGATTTTTTCCCAGGTTTTTTTTTCTTCTGCGCATGCGCAGAAGCTGAGTTTCCAGCACTGTGCATGCGTTGGCATCTTGTTTTCAGCTTTTTTGGGGGGGGATTTTTTTTATTTTTTGGCACTGCGAATGTGCGCGTGCGCAAATGCACGCACCCACGAGGCAAAGCCACGTGGCGCTGGAGGAAGCAAACCAGCAGCGAGGTAAATTAGAACCTACCCCTGCCACAAAGCTATATGCAGGACTCTGATGAAATTACTCTGGATTCTGATCTTGAAAGGAAGTTAGATATATATGTAAACTAAAACATCTATACTAAAAAAAAATTACATTTTTAGAAATTTACATGAAATTGCCTCAATGGGTTGTGATAGTAAGAAAGTTGTGCACCATGGAGCAAACGACCAGTGAACCTTGGCTCTAAACATTTTCATGTCAGCTCAGACATGCTTATTTCCATTAATGGCTGCCAAAGTACAGAATGGCATTTGAAAGCATATGAACCCAGGCACTGATAACCCTTCATTGTTCATTCCAGGTCACTGAGGCATCGAAGGAAATACCCAGATGTTTGAGTGCCCTAAATTGGTCAGTGCTATTAATTTTCGAATGGTTAATGGTTCCTTGGAGAAAATGACTGCTTTGGTTTTATTGTAATTGAGGATAGGTTGCTCTTCTCTGCAATATTGGGCAACAGCTAAATAAACTAAACTGTGTTGTTTCTCCGTGTCATATAATATATGTTGGTATATGCATAATTTTGTATGTGTTTCTTTCTTTGTTTGTTTATTGTGTCATGTTTATGTAGTGTATATTAGAGGTGGAGACCCTTTGGGTCCACTTGGGGGTTGGACTAGATGACCTACAAGGTCCCTTCCAACTCTAATAATAAATCTAAATCTAAATTTCATTTTATACAGTACGATTAGTGTACATTCAAAGTGACAATAAAGTTATTCTAAGTCTAAATCTAGCCCAAAGGCTCCACCTCAGGCCCAGTTGCATTAAATAAATATTTCAAGCTTTGGATAAAAGCATGCATACCTGCCAGTTGATGCACAGGCTGCTTGTTCCTTTCCTAAATCTTGACACAAATGATGTTGCCTAGTGTTGAAGTGACAGAACTTCTGTAACCTGCAGTATTAGTTCAGTATCCAAATGTGTGCTTTCCACCTCTGAAATCGATATGCAAAGGGAAGAGTTGGATGTTATGTGACAAGGGAATTTACTACAGCCCTGTCCAACACCAAAGTATCTCAGTGTGACCTAGACAGGACACTCTCTTTTAAATAGCATTCCCTAAACACTAAGGCTAAAGTTAGCTTGCAGAACAATATCATCAGGAAATTGATAAACTATACCTGGGGAGCTCAACCATCCACATTGTGCACATCAGCTTTGGCCTTGAGGGTCTCTGCAGCAGAATATACTGCCCCAGTGTGGGGTGCATCTGCACACACGAAACAAGTTGACATCTCTGTCAATGAAGCAGTACACTTAGTGACTGGATGTCATAAACCTATACCAACTGAGAAAATATATCCTCTCACTGGCATTGTCCCATTTAAGATAAGAAGGGAGGTAGCAACAGATGTAGAGAGAACTAAGGAAGAGAATGACCCTCAATGTTCTCTGAATGGATATGCCCCAAGCCCGCCGACTCATATCTAGGAAGAGCTTTACGGCAAGAACAAACATTCTTGAGAGTATGCAAGAACAAACTTGAATTAAAAGATGGAGGAAGGAAACCATCAAGAGTTGTTAATCTAATCTTGCGTAGCTTCTTCTCTGGTAATACTGTACTGCTAACTAGAGCATACAAAACATTTGCTAGACCAATACTCGAATACAGCTCATCTGTCTGAGACCCGCACTGCATATCGGACATTAATACAATTGAGCGAGTCCAGAGATATTTCACACAAAGAGTCTTCCACTCCTCTGTTCTCAACAGAATACCTTATGCCACCAGGCTTGAAATTTTGGGCTTAGACAACTTAGAACTATGCCGCCTTCGGTCTGACCTAAGCATAGTACACAAAATTATCTGCTACAATGTCCTACCTGTCAATGACTACTTCAGCTTCAACCGCAACAATACACGAGCACACAATAGATACAAACTAAGGTAAACCACTCCAAACTCAGCAACAGAATGGTCAATGCCTGGAATGCACTACCTGACTCTGTGGTTTCTTCCCAAATCCCCCATAACTTTAACCATAGACTGTCTACTGTTGACCTCACCCCATTCCTAAGAGGTCTGTAAGGGGCATGCGCACCAACGTGCCTACCGTCCCTATCCTACTGTCCCCCATTTATTCGTATTCATTTCCTGTACTCATAATCATGTTTATACTTATATCTGTTACCTTATACATGCTTGACAAAATAAATAAATAAATAAATAATAATAATAATGATGATGATGATGATTTATTCTTGGCCAACCACAAAGCCAAGAAGGTGGCTTCATTCTGGCAATCTAAAGTTTAATCTAGACATGGAAGAAGTATTAATTCACTGTGAGATAAATTGTATACATTGATAAATTGTTACATCAAATAACTTAACAAAGGAACAAAAGAAAAAGGAAGAAATAAGACAGCAGCTTAATTTAGTACCTGTACTACAACTATGTACTTTATTAACAACTTTACTGTATAGATACTCTCCTTTTTCTTCTCAGTTTTTCTGTTCCTCTACAAACTCAGCTTGCCTTGCCTGGATTCATAAACTAAACAGTGTCAGACCTGCTTGTACTTGGTTAGGAGACCATTAAGAAATGTATCTTAGACTGAGAAATTAAACAAACAATCTGAAAGAGGGCAGTGACAAAAATTATATAGCCAGGTCCACACACACACACACACACACACACACACACACACACACACACACACACACACACAAACGTGTGTGTGTGTGTGTGTGTGTTTGTGTGTGTGTGTGTGTGTGTGTGTGTGTGTGTGTGTACCTGGCCATATATTTTTTGTCACTGCCCTCTTTCAGGATATATATAGAGTGTACACACACACACTTTTGTCTGGGTGACTTGGGGCTAGTTTTTCTTAGCATAAAACTCACCTCACAGAGTTGTTGTTATGCGGAAAATAAGAGGAGGAAGGAGTATTAGATGTGTTTCATGCCTTGAGTTACTTATAAAGTAATAAAGATAGAATAAAAATCTAATAAATAACCTATCTATCTTCTACAAGTTCTACAATGGTGAGGGAATGTGACAAAATATGTGGAAATTTTTAAATTATATATTAATTGTGCTGGATGCTTAATTCATAGAAATTTTAATATGTACTGTCAAGATAAATATTTAAAAAGGTAGCATGACTGCTTCTACCTGGAATTTATTTGCAAAATGTGTACTCAGAAATTGTACACAATTTTTTGTTTGTTTCTGCTTTTCTGTTCAGAAATATATAATATCTGTACTTAGTCCTTTCTTTCCTCCATGAACCTTTTTTATTTTTTTTTATTTTTTCACCAACCTTACATAAACATCCATACATATACCATAATATCAAAACATCCATAATTATACATTTTTATCCAGAATACTATAAACATATACCCTAAATTTGCTCCTTTTATACTTTTATCTCCTGTCTGCTTTCCTTCTATATTTCATACTACTCCCCTCCCTCTATCTCCCTCTCTTCCCTCTACCTTCTTTCTCCCTCTCTCCCTCTTTCCTACTTCTCTCCTCTCTCTCTCCCCTTCCTTTCTACTTCCTCTTTCTCCCTCTTATCCTTCCCTGAGTACATCTAATCATAATCCATTTTATGGTTAACAGACGAGCAATTCAAAAACCATGACTTCATTCCAACATCGGAGCTATTCTTAAACTTATATCTTTCCCGTTATCTATATTTATATATATATATTCTTCTAGGTATATCTACTATTATTCTAATGCTGCCTCCTTCCTCCTATTTTTGTCACCTGGGTCTACCACCTTTAATTTTCAACTTTCATCCAAATTAATCGCTATGGCTTATCTTCCAGACATATTCATTATTTCTTATACCTCTTAATTTTAGGCCGTACTCCTCCCTCTCCTCAATTTATATCTTTACTCTTTTTTTTATTCTGTTATTTCTAAATGCCCTAAATTTCTAATTTCTTTTCCCGTTTCATATCTCCCTTCCAACTTTATTACTCAATTTTTTTTAATTTTAACTCATTCTCCATATTTAAACAAATTCTATTCTTATCACTACATTTCCATCCATTGTTAATAACATTCTAAAATCTCCATAACAAAAAATCCAATTTATAGATTATACATCTTATATATCTTATATTGACATTTAAAAGTAACAATTATACAGATCTTGTATCATTCCAACAATTTCAGCAATCATCTGAATCCTTTTCAATATTAAATCAAATTTGTAAGTTATACAAATCTTATATAAAACAAATCTTATAAAGAAGGGTAGTAATTATTCAAATTATATATCCTTCCAACAATGGACCTACTGTAGTCTAATTTGTTTCCCTTCTTTTCTTTATTCTTTTTTCCCTTTCAGCATCAAAATTTAATTCAATTAATTCAAAATTTAATTTAATTCAATCCATCATGTACCAATCTAATATGGAATTATTAACCTATAAAAAAACCTTTTAACTAAATAATTATGCTGATTAATTATACAAACTTATACACAACTAATATTGTTAACACAATTAAATATAAAACAATAATTCTAAAAAATTTATGACATTCCACCGTCAATCATCCATTTTCTTTTAATCTCTCAAAAATTCCACTTCTTGTAAATTTTTCCCTTCCAACCCCTTCACTTAACTTTTTATTTTTCTTTCTTTTATTTTTGTACCAATAACTTCTTTTTTTCCAAATTCCTTTTCTTCCTTTTAAATATATTATTTGTGTAGGTCTACTCTCAATTCCTCCTAGTCTCTTCTCCCTATTACTGCCCTCATTTTTAAATTGCTTCCTCTGATACCAATGCTCCTCTCTTGCTTTTTTCTTATCACTGTAAATCCCAGTGTAATCATCAATCTATTTTTTATTTTCAGTTCTCTTTTCATCTTTGTAGTCTTCTCGTTCTTCATTTTCTTCATTTTCATTTCCCACCATTGCTAATTCTAAATGTTCTTTATAATCCAGCTTCATTTCTGTTTTCTTTCCATCTCTGATTTCCAAAAGATAATTTTTATATTTTCATAAATGTATTTTAACATCCCAGTCAATTCTTCATAAATACATGCCTCCATATTGTCACGTTCACAATTCACAAAGTTCACAAATTTTTTATTTGAACCTCAAATTCATATAGTCTCTTTGTGTTTCAGTCCAGTCCAATTCAAAATCCTCTTATCTTCTATCACCAAAACATTGTACCATCAAACACAATAGCAGAACACACACTGCTTTTAAGTTCTTTCACACTCCTAGATATCTTCTTCTAGTCAAGGTCAGTCTCCAGCTGTCAGCAAATTCATGCTTCCCACAATCTGTTGCAGTATTTTCTTTTAACCAGCACATGGCGTTGTCAATTCCCAATATAACAAAGCAACTCTTTTTTTAAAAAGTCTCTGTATTTTAAATCCACTTAACACTTGTAAAATATTTTCTTTAGATTCTTTATTTTTTCCAGTCACTTTAACTTCTACCAAGTCAGTTATAAAAACATCCTCAAATTTGGGCTTTTAGTCCTGTTCCTTTAACTCTCTCTATTTCCAATTGCTAGATAGCCACTCACTCCATTTTGAAACCTCTTTTGTTTCCTTTTAAGTTTTAAATTTCTTCTTTTAATCATTAAATCGGCCAAACACTCATTAGCTTCAGCACTTCTTCACCTCTCTCCAGCACAAATGCTTAGATCTTGCCACCCAGGCAATCCACGATCTCTCCATTCAATCAGTCCAATCTTGGCCGTCCCAGCTAATGGCGACAGAGTCGTCTTCCTCAGCTGCTGGCCAAGAGGCTGGTGCCGGCTCCCTGGGGGGTTTGCAAGCCCTCCCAGACCACCGACTGGTGCCTCTCTTCTCCACCGCCCCTCCAGGGCATTCTGATCGGTTCCAGATCTCTGAACAGCTGGGATTCGGGGTTCCCCACAGAGCGCGGGGGACACCCGTACCGCTGCGATGTTGGCCACACCCCCTCTCCTCCTCCATGAACTTAAGCTATGTTCCCCACTTATTCATCATCCTCCTTGTTTAGTCTGCTAGTCTTGCCAAAATCCACTCTGTGAGCCTCCATAATAGAAGGACATCTTGAAGCTGAATTCTTCCAGTCCTCCCAGGGGTGGGCTACTGGGGGTTTGCAGTGGTTTTGGAGAACCTCTGGCTAAGATTCTGTGCAGTTTGGAGAACCCCCAAATCCCACTCCTGGCTGTCCCTGCCCACCCTGCCCCTCCCCTTCCAGGAGTCCCCACACAACCCGTTTTGGATGCAGGTAAGTGCAGGTTGCGCGTGGAGGCTTGGGGAGGGCGAAAAATGGGCCTACCAGAAGTTTGGGAAGGTCAGAAACGGGCCTGTTTCCAGCCTCCAGAGGGCCTCTGGAGCCTGGGGAGGCCATTTTTGCCCTCCCGGAGGCTAGACAAAAGCCTCCGGAGCCCGGGGAGGGCAAAAATGCCCCCCCTGCCATGGTGCAGGAGGCCGACTAGGCCACGCCCACCATGGCCACGGCCACCCAGCAACCAGGCAGAGAACCCCTTGCTAAAAAGTTTGAAGCCCATCCCTGAGTTCTCTCCTATCTTAACCACAACATGACCAATTCTTTCCATATTTTAGAAAACATTTTGTCCATATAGTGTCCCCTGTTATTAATTCAAATAGCAACAAGTCTTTACTGGAACATGTAGAAGTTAATTTGTAACTACTGCTACTGCTTGATGATTTTCTTACTGGTTAATTCTTTTGCTTCATCAGACATCTGCTGTAGTATCTGAAATAATCCATGAAATTTAGGAATTACTTGACTGTTGTGTGGCTTGGTGTATGTGAATGTTCATAGTCATTCTAACAGATTTTGGTTGTCTTCCATAGTGGGATGTAGGTCACCTTTAATTTGTTTTGGGGCAAATTGGGGTGCCGGCCTGTGTTATTCATAATTCCAGATTGAGTAATCTTTTGATAGCCAGATTTTCTGCATCAAGCAGCACATCCTACTTTCAGTCTTCTGCCTGATGTTTTCACTTGACTAGAAACCTGTTTCTGAGTTCTTGGTCTCCTTACTACTCATCTTTTCTGTTGACTATATTCATCCTACTGATTAACTCTAGTGTGTTTTAATATCAAGTCACGTTCTGGTCTGGGCTAGAAGACATAAATCACAGCACCCTATAATTCAGGGAGACTACACTGCAGTAGTTCTTTTACGTCTGTAAACATGGAATTCACATTTTTCTGCATTTTTTGTATCCACTCATCAGTCTCGTCCCAGACACTGTGAGGAACAAGCACATTTTGCTATTTATATTTGTGCCACATATCCCTATTCATGATTTATCTTCTTAAAGAATAAACAACAACTGATAATGTATCTTGCTAGCCTCTGATGGCTAAAAATGTTGGAAAGGGAATTGCAATCAAAGATTTCATTAGAAGAAAGCAATTTGCATTCTGGAGTCGCCATTAAAAATGTAAGGCTGTACAAATCCTTCAAAAAGATGTGTGAGCCTCGAAAATGATTTTGCAGCTTGAGAAGTTGGGAAAGATGCTCTGTATTAGGGCTGTGGTTTGGATTAAAGGGCTCATGAATGCACACACACACCCTACCAGGGGTGGGTTACACTTACCTTTGCCACCGGTTCGCATTGCGACATTGCGCGTGCGAGCATCCATTTGTGCGATTTGGCTTCCACGCATGCTCAGAAGCAGGAATTAGCTGGAAACACAGATGAGGAGCTCATCAGCTGTGCTTTGGGTGAAGAAATAAAGATCAGAATTCATCCGCGGGCGGGCGGAAGGGCCCTTTTTCAAGAAGGGGAAAAATTCACACAAAATAAAAAAAAGATGGCGGCGCGCACGGAACGGCACCGACAGTGATGTCACCAGTGGGTCGCTACCGGTTCGGGCGATCTGGTCCGAACCAGGAGGAACCCACCCCTGCACCCTACATGATGGCAGCTCCTTATACCAAAGATGTCTTTCCTGAGTTCACAATGCAGCTGTGGAGGGCAGAATACATGATATTGGGGGGAAAGGCAGCCACTTTAAGGAGCTGTCAACAAGCACTAGGTGAGCATCCCCCACTTGCTCAAAAGCACCTATTTCGTTTTAAATCTAAGCATTGCACAGCCTTAGTTTATGCACACTCCCACACATTCTGAAAAACCCCTGTCACATAATCTGTTCAGTGATAGGTGTGGCTGCTGCAAAGGCAAATGTGGAAGTTGGTGGAATGGCCTCCCTGGATCCATAGAGAGGAAATAGATTGCACTAGAACTGAGCAGAGTTTTTCTGTCCTGATCCCTCTTCTCGCCTCAAGTTACGATGTCAGCAGTCTCATATTTTAAAACCACCGCAACCAAATGCTGATTCAGAAGACAACTGTCAATCAGGATTTAATCCTGGAAAAGTACATTGATCCCAGACAAAATC
Source organism: Diadophis punctatus similis (assembly GCA_023053685.1). NCBI lineage: Eukaryota > Metazoa > Chordata > Lepidosauria > Squamata > Dipsadidae > Diadophis > Diadophis punctatus. The sequence goes on from JALIGW010000002.1 coordinate 100,324,313, forward strand.
CTGGTGTGGTAGACAAAGTGGTATTCTGTCAAAGATCTGTCTGCTTGGTTTTCAGAGGACATCGCTTGCAAGGTGGGGCCAGAGCTCCTTATTGATTTATTGTGGAGTTGAGTCAATAAAGTGACAGAACAATAGAGCTATGAATTTTATGGGACATAAGCTAAAGTTCACTTTACAGGCTCAGCTATGATGCCAGTGACATCAAAGACGGAACATTTTTCAGTCAGCAATATGCTTGCCCAGAGGTATTTATCCAGCAGAGCTGAGTTTACAATAAAGTAATGGACATTGTTGTTTAGCATATGACCTCTATCCTATGAAATTATCACCCTTCTGTGGTACTGCAGACCTCAATGCAGACACACTTAGTAATTTTAGACTGGCTTTTCCCAGCATTAACCTTAACATTTGTTTTTAATAGATTGTTTTTAATTTTAGTTTTTATTCTGAGTTTATTGGATTTATAAAATATTTCAGGATATTTTTTTTCAGTGAGAAGCATTATAAAATACTATATACAAACCAATGAAATGTATGATAATCAGACCACAGTGCAAAAGAAGAATCTTGAGGGAAAATGAAGTTACGTGACTACATTAAGATTCCTGTTTATTCTATGGTTAAATCAATGGAACTGGTGCAAATTAGTAACTTGAAAGAAACACATGGAAATTATGCAGACTTCAATTTAGGTGGCGCCCAACTCCAAATTGACTCTGGGTGGCTCACAACATAACAAACAAAATAACAAATACAAATACAAAACTTGAATAGAAACAGTAAACATGGAACAAGATGACAAATCTGCTCAACATTAACATATACCCAACTAGGATCTCCAATCATCCTAGCCCAGAGCATGGGGGAAGAACCAGGACTTTAAGACCCTATGGAACACCGTCAAGGTGGGAGTCCCCTGGATTTCAAGGGGAACCTCATTCCAGAGGGCAGGTGCTGTGATAGGGAAGGCATGCTTTGGGGGGATCCAAAAGAAAATATTGCTTAATCAAAGGGACCAGAAATGCACTAACCTAGTCAGATCAAACCCTATGCTATTGGTCTTTATAGCTTTATAGGCTTTATAGGTCACTAGACAACCCTTGACTTCTTGGGTCATCCATATATTCTGACCAGATCCCTCAATGCCTTCAACACTGACTTCTATATACTGCCTTCACTGGAAAAGTTGGGATACATTCAGAGATCTATCTGGCTTAAAAATAACCCATGTTGAACTGGATAGCACAATCAAACATCAACACAGCAATGTTTTATGACATTTTGTACAGGTAGTCCTAACAGTTCACTTAGTGACCGTTTGAAGTTACACTGAAGCACTGAAAAAGGACTTATGACCATTTTTCACACTTATGACCATTGTAGCATCTTCATGATCACATTCAAATGTTTGACAACTGGTTCATATTTATGATGGTTGCAGTGTCCTGGGGTCATGTGATCCCTTTTTGCAACTTTCTGACAAGCAAAGTCAATGGGGAAACCAGACTCACTTAACAACAGTGTTACTAATTTAACAACTGCAGTAATTCACTTAACAAATATGGCAAGAAAAGTTGTAAAATGGGGCAAAACTCACTTAACAAATTTATCCCTTAGCAACATACATTTTGGGCTCAATTGTGGTCGTAAGTCAAGGACTACCTGTATTGTGTTATATATACTGTTTTATTATAATGTTTATGTCATAAAATGTTTTATAAAATTTGCTAACTTTGCAAATTCCAAAGGAGCCATGAGTCCTGGATTTTGGACACATTCTGTAAGTTAGCCCATTTTAAGTACCTTGGTTCAACAATTGCTGCCCTTCTTCTTGCATCCTTTCTTCTAGTTAAAGGTTACAGGAATGACAGTTTTTGTAGCATATAGATAAATAAGATCTCGAATCATACCTGGAAGCAATCTGGCAACCAGTGCTGTTCATGCGCTGGCTGAGGAATTCTGGGAGTTGAAGTCCACAAGTTGTAAAGTTGCCAAGGTTGAAGACCCCTGATATAGAGCATGTTGCAGTAATCAAGTCATGAGGTCACTAGGACATGATTGAATGACTGACATGCTTCTCACTTTGGGAAAGTGTGCCAAAGCCTTCCTGGCCACAGGAACTTGCTTGTTAAGCAGAAGGATTAAGTCCAGGAAGATCTCAGATTGCAGATTCCCCTCTTGAGTGGGGAAGTGCTACCACATCCAAAGTTAGAGAGAGAATAATTTATTTATTTATTTATTTATTTATTTATTTATTTATTTATTTATTTATTTATTTATTTATTTATTTAATCGTTCTTATAGGCCGTCCCACTCCCGCGGGACTCTGGGCTATAATATAATATCCACGGCTGCTAAGTTTTGATTTAGATTGCATAAGAAACAGTTCCTCCCTATCTAGATCTGTGCAGCCTCCAGTCACTGGAGCAGGACCTCAACGGCCTCACTTGGGTGGCCTGGGTTCAAATATATAATTGAGTATAAACAATATACTAATGATACCAGACCCCCAAGTGGCAAATGGGCTCACTCAGCAGCTTTATGTAGATGTTGAATAGCTGTGGAAAGAATGTCAAACCCTGTGTCATTATACAAAATGGGGGGGGGAGGCTGGGAAGCAACATCTTCCCACAGCCAATACTAACTGAAAATGGTCTCAGAGGAGGGAAGACAACCACCAGAAAACGGTGCACTCTTCCCAACCTTTAGAGATGGCTAGAAGGGTACTGGGGTCAACAGTAGCTGCCAAGAGATCAAGGAGTACAAGAATGGACTCCTTGACCCCCACTCTGACTTCATGATAGGTCCTATTACAACTAACTCTATCTCTACACTGAAACTATGTATTTGCAGCAGTCTGAATAAACCCCAGAAAGCTAGGTATGGTTATTCCTTTGTATAAATAAGAATGGCTAGTCAAAATGTAGATATTAAGATCTTAAACAAGGGGAGAACTGAGTGAGCATCCTTGCCAAGAATTGAAACTGTACCTTTTAATGCTACCTAGAATGTTTCTCTACCAGTGGCAATGCAGAGTACATTTTACTTTTGCCTCTTGCTCCTTAAATTTATCTAAGGACGATATTCAGGAGTAGATGTTCACAACTAGCTTCATGATTTTCCTCTGAATTAAGCTGTAACTTGCTAGTTATAATTCCTATCTGGAAAAAAAAACATATGCCAAATAAGTTCTTTGGAATGCAACATTCTATCTGTCACAAACAAGATTAACATGGATCATTAGCAAGCTTCCCATATATTAGAATACTACACAATTGATTGCCTTTCTGCAGAGTCCAAGTTGCCATAAAACGTGGTTGGACTCTTAGTGAAAATAAATATTAACTTTCATCCTCAGCCTCTTCAGCTTCCTTAACAAATAAGACTATCTAGTATTTGCTAACAATATGCTGATGCCAAAGGCAAAGCACCTACAACAGGGGTGGCCAAACTATGGTTCTTTGAGGACCTGTGGACTTCAACTCCCAGAATTCCTGAGCCAGCCATGCATGCATGGCTAGCTCAGGAATTCTGGAAGTTGAAGTCCACAGGTCCTCAAAGAACCATAGTTTGGCCACCCCTGACCTACAAGAAATTTTCCTCTTACCTTGACCTCCAGAGTATTTAAAACTATCATACTACGGTATCTATGGGAGCTGAGAAAGATACTTATGCTCTATCTTCCTTACTGTACTTAGCTCTCCTTGATCCACGTGACAGCTCTGGAATAAACTTTGCTTTTCCTATTGAGACATAGTTCTTTCAGAATAGACTGCCTTGGAACTCTATGTGAGTGTTCCCCATAAATCCTAAAAACCCACATAAAAGCCACACTGCTGAACGATGCTTTTCTTTGAATTGGTCAATTTCTGATTTGCTTTGGATAGTTGTAATTTGTATATAGAAGTGATTGGTGCTTTCACATTTGTTGGAGCATCTCCATTAACTCTAATTTCATATTCATTTGCACTTAGAATTATTAGTGAGTCTATTTTCAGTGGTGAAAGAACTTAATTTCAGCTTTCGGTTAATCATCCACACATTCTATAATAAGTGTCTTGGAACTGGGTTTCTCACATTCCTTTAGCTTTCTATATCCTCTTTCCACCTTTCCCATCATAACTGTTTCTCCTCTATTCTTTGTTCTCTAGAGTACAAAGACATCCTCTTTTCTACTTCAAAGGTCTCTCCCAACTGATTCTGCACTTCTGTGTATTTACTGTGCTTGGCTTCTAAATGTTCAAATAGATTTGTAGTTCATTTCAGAATTCACGCATTGCTCAATTTGCTTTTGCTAGAATTGCAAACAAAAGAAAAGAATTTCCCTTGCTTCAATATAGCAATAGCAATAGCACTTTTCTTATATACCGCTTCATAGTGCTTTACAGCACTCTCTAAGCGGTTTACAGAGTTCAGCATATTGCCCCCAACAATCTGGGTCCTCATTTTACCAACCTCGGAAGGATGGAAGGCTGAGTCAACCTTGAGCCTAGTGAGATTTGAACAGCTGAACTGTTGAACTAGCAGTCAGCCTGCAATGGCTGCATTTAGCCACTGCACCACTTCAGCTCTAATATAATATATATAATATATATTATTCACAATCTCTCCCCACCCCATTTGGCATAGAAATTAGCAAATCTTGGGAACATTTTCTGCCTTGAAAGATAGGACATATATTTATGAAATAAATTGTCATTAAGAATGCAATCCTAAACATATTTCAATGGGCTTGCTTTCAGCCTTAGTATGCTTGTTAATTTTTAATTTCACATAAACATATATATATAGTCACATCAGTATTTTGAATTATAATGGTAATATTCAAGGATTAAAATGGTTTTAGACCACATTACTTGAATGTACCCATACAAATTTACCTCAGCTTTAGGATTAGCATTTTAAACCCTGTTGCTCAGTCCCAAAGAAAAGTAAAATGGCCTGACAATTTTAAAATGCTCTCTCCGCAAAATACCTAAGGATTCTTCTTTGCTGGTCCATAGAAAAATTATGTTATTCTAGTCTTCATTGAGTGCCCTTTGCTTAGTTTTATCTGCTGTAATTTTTTTTGATACTTTAATTATTTGGGTATTAAATGTTATTTTCAGAGTTTGAGTATGAATTTATATTTTAATTACATTGCAAACCTATGTGACATTTTTAAACCTGAAAGCACAATGAATATCATAAATGATTTTTAAAAATTTGTCCATCCATTTCTAGCCCACAATTGGGCCTCAAGGCAGCTTATGCTTACTTATGAAAAAATAATGATACAGCCACGCGAAATGGAGTTCAAAACAACCAGTAAATATGCTCATGATAGGATGGTGGTGGAGACAATAAAAGATCAACATAATCCAAATGCTTGGAGAAATAAACATATGTTCATGTTTCATTGAAAAACCGATTGAGACAGAAGCCTGTCAGACTTCCTGTGGGAGAGATTCCACATTCTGGGGAGAGCGTTTTAATAAGCCACATGCTCCATCCATGTCAATTGAATTTCTGAGAGAAACAGAACAAAGCCATGAACAAATTGGCAGACCCAGCAGATTAAACAACAGTAAAATGATGTCTTGAAGAGCAAAACACCAGGTACTGTATTTTGCATCGGTTAATGTTTCTGGACATTTTTCCATAGCACACTTAGGAATCAAATATATAGCTAATGATAGAATATAAATGTAACAATGAATTTGGAATCTCCGTCACAAAACCAAAGATTTATCTATATACAAACCACTTCAGAAAGTTATCACATCAAAGTTGCACCATCTGTTACAGTGTTATTACTGTTAGAAATTTGGAAATGGAAAAGACACAGAAACATACTTTATTCCAGTCTAGAACAATAATTCAGATTAAGGCTCTCCCTGAATTTGCGAACAAAGCATTTTAACAGATGCTTGGACTTTTAGTATTAGTTGATGGTCTAATGAATGCCTCCAGTAAGGAAAGCAAATTAAAAGTAACAGCAGATCAGCTGAAATAGTATTAACATTGTAGAAACCAAAGAATGGGAAGGCTATATGGATCTTCAACCTCCTTTCATGAACCCTTTCCAGGTCTTCATATCATGTCTGTATTTCCTATACAGAAGCCATGGTGGTGCTATACCAGAAGTGGGCACCATTTTGGAATTGTGGCCACTCCCAAAATGGCACCCACTTCCAGGAATGGCATGAAGCTGTCTCTGTATAGGAAGGCTGTGTGGCAGACTGGTTGCTTCTCCTTGGGAAACACAATCTTTAGAAAAAAGTAAGTGAAAAAAGACATGATGGGGGGATGGGGCGGGAGAGGAGACCCAGCAGGGCAGGATGCTGTACAAGGGGTACCTCAGAGGATGAGGAAAGCCCTGGGAGGCCCAGAGTAGTCCACATGTGACCTGGGGAGGTGGCTGCAGTGCAGCTCTTCCCCACCACCTATGGAACCCTATGCTACACTTAATGATAGTATAGTTGCTTAACAACCACAACAAGGAGACTTGGGATTAGTTAAGGAAGGCAGTTACGTGGGCATCTCAGTTAATGACTACCATGACTTATGATCATAATTCCATTCTTAATTGTGGCCATAAGTCAAAGACTACCTGTAATGAAAAACAAGTCAAATTGATTTTCTTGTCACAGAAGATCTGTGACAAATTGAGTTGGGGCTTCCTGTTTGAAATTTGGGAAGACTCAGATTTAAGAGAGAATTTTATTAAATGGGTAAGATCACTTTACACATCACAGAAAACACAAATAACTGTCAATGGAGAGCTAACAAAACCCTGTGAGATACAAAAAGGAACAAGACAGGGATGCCCAATATCTCCTCTCCTGTTTATTTTAGTTCTTGAAATGTTAAATACCTACCGTATTTTTCAGAGTATAAGATGCACCAGAGTATAAGACGCACCTTAGTTTTGGGGGAGGAAAACAAGGAAAAAAGGCCTCTGCCTCCCAGCAATTTGCCAAACAGCAAACAGCAAACAGTACAGATGATATACACTGTTTGCTGTGTATTTCTGTGCATGTGTGCCTGACCCATAGAAATAGCAAAGAATTGGAGAAATGTACATTATGGCAGTATATTAATCCCAGAAAGTTTTCTTAAATGTAATCACACTAACTCCTCCCAATTATTTTAATAGATCTACTCCAAACATGACTAAGTCAGGGTTTAACTCAGATGCCTTATCTTAATACTACTACTACTACTACTACTACTACTACTACTAATAATAATAATAATAATAATAATAATAATAATAATAATAATAATAATAATAATAATAATAACAACAACAACAACAACAACAACAACAGAGTTGGAAGGGACCGTGGAGGTCTTCTAGTCCAACCCCCTGCTTAGGCAGGAAACCTTAAACCACTTCAGTTCTAACTTCAGTTCTAATTGTTCTAACTGTCAGCAAATTTACTAAACAGGACACTGTTACATTTCAGATTATACTTTTACAGATCTTTAAATTTGATGTGGCTTTCTGGAAGTATAGTTATTCTCTGCTATTTAAAAGAAGACACAATAGCACTGGGCCTCTTCAGATCAAGCATTTATTTTAAAAAGCTTCTTCATTTTGTTAAGTTGTCTAGAACAATAATAAAGCAGTCTTTATTTATTTATTTATTTATTTATTTATTTATTTATTTATTTATTTATTTATTTATTTATTTATTTATTTATTTATTTATTTATTTATTTATTTATTTATTTATTTATTCGAAGTTCTTCTATGCCGCCCTACTCCCTCAGGACTCAGGGCGGCGTACAACATTTTAGGGAACATCAAATAAATGTTAAAAACAATTTTAAACAATTTTAAAACAACAAACATATCATATATACATGGGGGAGACGTCAGATGGAAGGTCGTCTCAACATCACCCTGCCTGCAGGAAGAGCCATGTCTTAAAAAATAAGTGTAATAATTTGAACACTCTACAAACATTTATAGTTATTGACTTACCTCCTTGCATGCAGTTTCAGCAGTCCAACATTGCCAGCAGTTCACCTTCAGGCAATTTGTCTCCTTGCAGCTACCGTAGTTAGTTTCATTTTTAGCACGTGACTGCAGCCTCTCAGCTGACAGTCGGCAGGCAGATAATCACTTCCTTGTGCTAATCAGGCTTGCCCTGTTTGCTGCAAAGAGGTAAATTGCTTGGAAGGCAGAGGCCAAAGGGGTGGGGGTGGCTGGGTGGGGCTACATTCGGTGTATAAGATGCACTCAAGTTTTCACCCTCTTTTGGGGGGGGGAAAGGTGCTTCTTATACTCTGAAAAATACGGTATATAAAACAAAATGAGAACCAGGAATTGTGGGAGTAAAGATTTTAAAAAGAAACTTATAAATTGAGGACATTTACTGATGACTTGGTTTTGGTTTTGTAAGCTCCATTAAAACAAATAGAAAAATTAATAGAAAAATTAAAATAATTTGGTCCATTAGCAGGCTTTAAGATTAATAATCAGAAGATGACGATGTTAGCAAAACACATGAAAATAGAGGATCAAACAGAAGTAATGAAGAAAACAAGTTTTAAAATAGAGAAAAAAGTAAAATATCTAGGTATCACAACAAATATGAATTGCATATATTTCAAAATAATTATCATGAATGAAGGTAAATTATACATGTCCCACTCCTGCAAAATAATTATGTTAGGGCATGGAATGAAGTTTAAAAAACATATGTTAAGATGGAAGAAAATATAAGTGTCATTGTTGGGTTGAATTTCTGTCATAAGAATGAATATTTTGCCTAGAATGATATTTTTGTTTCAGATAATACCTGTTTTGACAACCAATCCACAATTTAAACAGTGGCAAAAGGATATATCTAACTTTGTGTGGCAAGTAAAACACCACAACTAAAATATAATTTGTTACAACCTGCAAACCAAAGAGAAAGGATTGGTTAACCTGATTTGAAGTTTGATGTGGATTTTTAGAATTACTATGTTAGATGTGCCATATTGAGACTACAGAATAGATACAAATACAGGTTGTATCTGGAAACACCTTTGTGGCTCTCTGGACAAGAATTTTTTATATAGAAGAAATAAGAGACAAGCACAAATGATGGACGTACTGTGAGATACTAGTATTCTGTCAAGTGGAATACAAAGACATAGTTGTTAATGGTTTTCCTATTTACAATTATCAGAAAGATTAAAAGTAGACAAAAGTATAGTTTTGATTATTTTAAGACTGATTTGAAATGAAATTGTGTACCAATGATGAACATGTGATCACTAAAACATATAAACCTTTACTGAAATTTGAAACAGAAAAAAACAAGAGAAAGAATGTATGATAAAGTGGACTAAATTTTTTGGTGATAATATACAAATAGAACAATGGGAAAATATATGATTGAAAAGATTGACATTTACACTATGTTATAAACTTAAAGAATTTTTTTATAAAAAGTTATATACCATTTTCTGTAAAAGAATAAAATGAACTGATCTATGGTTTTCATGATTTAGGTAGGATAGATTATAGAAAGAAGAGAATCATGATGTAATTTTAGACAAAGAGGTAAAATTGCAGTTGTACTTACAACTGCTGTAAAGAAGATTGGAAGGCACTTTTTATATGTTTTTACTTTTCTATTTTTCTTCTACTATTTTTTTTCTTTTTGCACTTTAGCTTTCTCATTTCTTTTTCTTTTTTTCTATTCTATTTTAGTTCATATTAACTTTTACTCTTATTTTTAAAACTTTCAATAAAATTATATTTTTTAAGAAGGAATCCCTGATTCTACTAATATGAAGATCTGCTGGAGATCAGCTATGGTTTAATCTGGACTGAGAGTGGTTAATGCTAGGAAGAAAAAGCCATAGTAATCCAAATCAAGATTAATTTTGTCTTCTTTTGAAAGACTCAAACCTACTTAATAAGGTAAAGTGGAGAGATGTTCACCAAAGAATTTGCTTCAGTCAGTAACTAAGGTGGCATAACCCCAGAATGGGACCCAGAGGAAACACAACCTAATTCTTAATGAATAAGAGAATTAAGGGTGGAATAAGGAACAAAATTATTGCCTTTAAGAATTTAGATGTAGTATTTTTAGGCTGAAAACATCCCCATAGAAACACATTAAACTCAAAACTTCAGCCTTCAATAGTTTAATGGCTTATGCAGAGGTGGGTTCCTGCCAGAGCTGCCCAGTGCGCAGCTCCGGTAGGGAGCAGCAGATTGCACAACCGCTCCGGAGCCCTCTCTGCTGGTCCATCGTGTGCGTTGCCATTTTTTTCTGTGAATTTTTGGCCGATTTTGCTTCTGCGGATGCGCGGAAGCAAAATCGCGCCAAAATCTCCCGCCCGCGCGCATCCCCTTGCAAAGTTTTGGTGTGATTTTGCTTCCATGCATGTGCAGAAGCAAAATCGTATGAGGGGGCGCACGTGCGTAGCAAGCATGCACGCGCCCGAAGCGTGGAGATGTGCGCGCAGCGCACTGGCACCAGTAAGGCAGCAACCCGCCGCTGGGCTGATGATACATAGTTGTTGCCATGTTGACTTGCATATCTAAATTGCAAATGACCCTTTGAGGGCTCTTATAAGAAGGAACTTTTCTTGATTGGTAGAAGATTGAAAGTAAATACCTAAATACTTAAGTCATGACCTGCTCATAGATCTTCTATTGATCTTGGAGACCTGAAGGACTTTCTAGAGTTATTAAAATCTTTGTGATTAAGAGTAATTAATCTCAAGATGTTCCCTAAAGCACTGAGAAGGTTATGCTTCAAAGAAGCTATTCAAACCTACCTGGGTTATAGAATGAATAGGTACATTGTCAGTATAGAGAAAAATAGGGAGAGGACAATGGGCAGAAGGTGGCTAATAAAATTCTGATTTAGCAAAAACAACTACAATACCATCAATGTGTAGGTTAAACAATAGTGGGACATGAATACGGCCCTGTTTTATACCTGTAAAGGTGGGCATTTGTATGGTGGTACTAACATACAGTAGATGACAATTAATGCTAGGTGGCGTAGCCTTATACATTGGCCTATAGTTGAATGACAAGGTCTAAACTCTGTGTTAATGGTTTACTTTGATACTATCCAATCCAAGAGTATCAAAGTAAACCACTTTATTAATTACAGATAAAAAATTGATAATTTGCTGTGTCTGATTTGTCCCCTTTTTTGTATACAGAAAGAATAATGGAATTGTGTCATTCTTAGGGAATCTGTAAGGAGTTATTTAAGGCATTAAAAAGGACAGCTAGCCAAACGGTTAAATTTTAGAAGTTCTTTTAAAATAATGTCTTTGCCAGGGGCCTTGCTATTTTTTCAGTTGGGAAATTAATTTTTGAACTTAATATGTAGACTGGAGGCCATTCTGGAAGGGGGTCATCTGGTGGCAGAATGTACAAATCACCATCTGGAGATGTATTAAATAGGCCATGGAAGTATCCATTTCAAGACTCAGAAGAGATCAAGTTGTTATTAGCCGGGTTAGATTTTACTGAGGATTGGGAAATGAGAACAGGCAGTCATCTTTATTTGTTATAGCTTGTTGGATTTTGGTCCAGCTCTTTATTTCTTATTCCATACTTTTGTTTCATCTTCTTTAGAAGTCCTTTTATAACTGTTTTTGTAGAGTACAATATGTTTCCTGGAAGAAAGATCATTGTTACTTTGGACATTCTTACATCTAAATATTACTAATCCTTTCACTGTGACTCATTCTGTATTAAACCAAGACTTAGATTGATTGCTGATTGAGGAGGAGAGTTGATCATGTTTTAAATATTCTTGAGCTAAACCAATAATTTTTTTTAAAATTACAGTGATTTATTCAAAGGCATTGCTAGTCACCTTTACAGCCTGTTGAGATGACCAACTAGAAAGAGCTGAGCTAAACCACAGAAAGCTTCTTAGACCATACTGAATGAGGATAACAGGAATCAGGAGAAAGTGTCTCTGCTTAATTAAATTACTAGCAAAGGATCTTGCGGGTATAGGTGTCTACTCACCACATGAAAAGGCATCAGAAATGTTAACAGTGAGGGGCAAACGTAATAAAAATTAACATATAATCCAAGGAGAGGTTCCTCTAGAACCCTAAAAGATTAATTTTCCCTCTGGGTCACTAGGCAGAGGCCCATTAAAGGAACCTCATATAAAAACCACAATAAATGTTGTGTTATGCGGAAACTGGGGGCTGGGAACCATCTTCCATTTATTTGCATTTATTTAAATGATTACTTTCTTGTTTCCATGGGAACATTCCAGTGTACCCTCAGTCAAATGAAGCACCAACCTAAAGGTAACATTTGAAAAAGTAAATGAAAAGCAGTCATGAGAGTAAAAATAATTCCACACATACCGATAATTTTAAATCAGATTGCCTAAATAGGAAATATTAAAGCAGGATGTAAAGAAAAACTTTTCTTCAATCTCCAATGCCTTCTTCCTTTAATCATTCTGAGAAACAGTCCAATCTCTAGTAAAAACAGAATCTCTGAAACTTCTAAGATACTACTAATCTTTTAGTGCCTCTTCTTGCCCTCTTTGCAGTCCTGGATTTCTTTCTGCAGTCTATTTGCCATTATTCAGCTTTCTCTTCCCAAATCTGCCATCTCAGAATGCAACCTTATAACCAGTCATGAACCCCTTTGAACTTAATGGAACGCAGTTCTGGATAAACATGTCCAGAATTGGCCTGTCTGGCTGTAAATAATCTCTGGCAACAACTCAGGCACTTTCAGTTTTTTGGGAAATAAGTAATTAGTCCAGCCTTTTCATCTTTGAACACAATTAGTTGATTGAAAAGTCCTAAGAATATTTCACAACTGTTCCCAAAGTGGCTTCATGATTGACTTTAACTTTATTCGCTTTGTTCATGTCTCAATAGTATTGAGCTGAATGCTCACGTTGTCCAATGTACAGTATGACAGTAGGCCTAGTATCTGCTTAGAAAATGCAAAGCATTCAAGCATTCATTCAATGATTAAATCTACTTTGCTTGCATTCCATCTGAGCAATCTGCCTCCAACGTCTGAACTCTGTATTTTCTAGTAATCCAATTTATTTTCTAACTACATTATCATTTTTTTTCAAATCTGCATTCATCTTATAAGCTTGTGATGTTTGTTCCACCTAAAATTATTTCGACAGCAAGGATAACAGAGCATCAAACATTTTTTATTTTACTTTCTAGCTTACAACTGTTAGAACAATTACCTCGAACAGTTATTCATTCAACGACTACAGCAGAATTTTAATTCAACTTTTTGGAAATAGTTACGGGTAGGGAGTTACGATATGTGTTAACTACAAATGCATGGGTTAAGGAAGAAGATTAACCTGTTCAAACTTGAAGGAGAACCATTCTTTTACTTATGATTTGCTTTTGTTTTACAAGCCCTTAGATAACATAATTTTAACTGTTCCCCTTCTTTTTTAAGGAGAATTAGCCACAGTTGTCTCAAATTTCACCATTGGTTTTGTTGATAATTATTTTATGATACTCTTCTGTTATGTGTGTTTATTTTATATTATGTATTTTGCTTTATCTGTTATATTGAAAGCCCACAGAGTCATGCATTTGAGATGAAGAGCTATATAAATTGAACAAGTAAATAAATGACCTGTCTGTGACAATGGTAGAGCCAGTTTGGTTTCGTGGTCAAGCCACAAGGCTAGAAGCCAGGAGAGTGTGAGTTCTAGTCCTACCTTAGGCATGAAAGTGAGTTGGGTGACTTTGGGTCACTTACTTTCTCTCAGCCAATGACTGTGACTTGGGTGACAAGCCAGTCAGTCATTTTCTTTTGCAACTCAATGGCTCATACTCTGAAAAAAGCAAACCCTGAATTTGCAGGAAAACACTAGGAAAGGGGAAGAACTGTGACAATGGTGTGATCCAGTGGTGGGTTCCTACCGGTGCGGTCCACTCTATAGCGGCCCGCTGGTGACATCACAGTACCGGTGCGGTCGGTTGCCGGTGCCTGGACACCGCCATTTAAAAAAAAATGTAAAAAAAATTTTTTTTAAACGTTTTCTTCTGCGCATGCCCAGAAGCTGAGCTTCCGGCACTGCGCATGCGCTGCCTTCCTACCCCACAGTGAGTCCAAGCAGGGGAGGATGGTTGACGGAGCGCGTGAGATGCTGAAAGAACGGGCGGCAGGAGCTATCTCCATTCCCCTCCCTTCAGCAGGCTGAGAAGCCACGAACGCGCGGTGATGATCCTAGGCATTTTTGCACGTTCGAGGCTTCTCGAACTGCTGAGGGGAGGGGGAATGGGCAGCAGGACCTATCTCAGTTCCCCTCCCTTCAGCAGTCCGAACGTGCGGTGACGATATCACGTTCGAGGCTTCTCGAACTGCTGAGGGGAGGGGGAACGGGCGGCAGGAGCCTAGGATCATCGAATGGGGAGAAGCATTCAGGCTGGATGGAGCCTCCTAGAAGAACCGCTGCTGTGGTCTTGCTGCTCCAGCTGCAGGGGGCTGCATTGCGGGTGGGCAGTGCCCCCCTGCTTCTCCGGCCACTGCCAAGCTCCCGAGGCCCACGCCCACCTGGTCACATGGCTGGCAAACCACACCCACAAAATAAGCCACGCCCACAGAGTGGTAGCAAAAAAATTAGGAACTCGTCCCTGGTGTGATCCTCTTTTGAGATTAACTTCCAGTTTGTTTGATTCCTCCTTCCCCCAATAAACTTACTATGGATTCCCGTGGAATTGATATTGATTTCAAGATTCTTACTGTAAGTGGTTGTTTCACATGTCATCCAGTAATTTTCAATTATAGATTGTTATAATTTTTCAGAGTAATGGAGTAATGCAGGACATTCTTGTCACTGTGGCTGCACTGTAAAGGCAACATCAGCAGTTGGCACACTTAGCTACATTCTGGGGCTACCTGATAAGGTCCAGCCACAGGTAATTGTTCTTTGGTCTTGGCCAACTCCATTCTTCACAGCCTTAGCCTTAAACCTACTCAGGTTGTATGGAGGTGGCAACTCCACATAAGTCAAGGACACAGATGTATTTTCATTATATTGTTTCTCATGCTGATTTGGCTGTCGCTTCTCCTTCTGTCCCTAAAAGCATGACTCAACATATATATATCAAAGAAAGTAAATAGATATACAGTAGAACTGTTTCTGATTATTTTTAGTGTGTATTATATAAAAAGTATATTGTCTCTTACACTTTAAACATGTACATATGTTTTGAGTTATCTATTTAGGTGATGAAGCAACTTTTTTAAACGCTTGAAAAGCTTGCTTTTATTATAAATATGAATCATAAAATACACATTTCCAACTTTGTCAATTTCCCACAATTAGAGTAATATTCATTTATATACAGGGATATCAATAAATCCTTAAATGTCATTTTAATGTCCACATTAATAGGGAAGAAAGCCATTCCAATACTTTTCTAACAATATGTTTTTAAATCTTTGCAGAGCTTCATAATAATTTAAATTACTCCCCCTATTAATATCAGATTGTGTGAAAGCTGCAAAAAGATGGAAGTAAAAGTTGTGTTTGCACTAAAACACATTGTCATTTTCAGTTGTGGTGTTCAGTTGTGGTGCATTATATGCCACATAAAAGTAAAAAGAAAGTAGGCCTTCTCTTGACGCCATAGGCACAACTATAAATTTTTGAGGAACAACATGTCTGTGGTTTCCCCTTGTCTTGTATTAGATTGTTTTCTCATTTCCCTACCAAGCCTACAGCCTTCCAATTCCCTGGTGGTCTCCCAGGCCTGATCAACAGCTTCCAAGTCCAGAAACGAATGGCCAAATGCTGCTGCATTGCTATGGTAAGTTTGTATGACCAATCACATGGTTTAAGCAGAGTATGCAAACATAGCAATCTGGCTTTGAAAACTGCAGACACCATTGGCAGTTGAGAATTCAAGACAACAGATGGTTGACACCCTGTAAATCAGCACACTTTGCACTCAATTGAATTGTGCCAAAGGATACTGAATTAGAAGTCTGATACCATTCCTGTTCAGTAGAAAATTCTTTTGCGTTCAGATTTTAGCATGGTGCTACAACATATTAACTAGATTCCATTATTCATTAAGTGTATTTGACAAGAAGCAGTTCTGCTCTGGGGAGAAATCAACAACCTCATCAATATCTCAATAATGAAAGGAATTCCCCTGTAGATCCTACTCAAGTTGAAATATAAAAGGCCCATGCTTAGATTCATCTGTGATGGCACTATATTCCCATCTTTTTCAGTTCTTGGTTTGTTCAGCTCAGCATGATGACCTTATTTTTTAATGTTTCAGTCAACTGATCTAGCAAATAATTTTAGATTGAATTTCAATGTAGCAACTGCAGTTTGTATTTACTGTCTCCTCAACCACTTGGTCAACAGGAATGAATCCAAAGTAATTGCTGGCATGTTGCTGAATTGAAAAGTATCCATTTATGAAACTGTAATATTCCTCCAGGTGTTCCACAGATAGTATTGCTAACAGATCTGTGCAAAGCTGTTACAGATTCATTTTGCAAAGGGATTCATGCCATGAAGACAACATGATTAGCTTCAGCAAAGCAAAAAGGTCGCCCAAATTGCCACAACGAAGCAATTTGGGTGCCTTCAGAGTACTTCAGGGAAGTGCTGTTGGAGAAGGCATTTTCTGAGTGATCAGGTTCATAG
Source organism: Diadophis punctatus similis (assembly GCA_023053685.1). Classification (NCBI taxonomy): domain Eukaryota; kingdom Metazoa; phylum Chordata; class Lepidosauria; order Squamata; family Dipsadidae; genus Diadophis; species Diadophis punctatus. The sequence goes on from JALIGW010000002.1 coordinate 100,340,959, forward strand.
GAGCTTAATCCAGCTTCTTCTGGAGAAATCACAACTTGCCAAGATAGGAATCATGCCATTACTGGACTTCAGTACACACAGCATAACAAACTCTACAAGGCTACACTCTGGAAACATAACCAGAGGTAGAGGTGGGTTCCTCCCGGTTCACACCGGTTCGCCCAAACCGGTAGAGACCCGCTGATGACATCACGGAACCGGTTTGGTCGGTGCCGGTCCGTGGGCGCCGCCATCTCTTTTTTTATTTTTTTGAATTTTTTTTGAATTATTATTATTTTGGAAATTTTATTTATTTTTCTTCTGAGCATGCACAGAAGCCGAGTTTCTATTCCTATTGGCTTTTTGGGGGGGGCTTTTTTATTTTTTGGTACTGCACATGCGCATGCATGTGAAGCACACGCATGCCCACGCAGTGCGGGAGGAAGCAAACCGGCAGCGAGGTAAGTTAGAACCCACCCTTGACCAGAGGCATCAGTGAGTGCAAAGTAGTATTCACTACTTGATTACTAGCCAACCCAAACATACTGATTCCATTCCTTTTCAGTTAAAATGTTGAACAGTTTGGAATGCAGAATATTGAAATTAGGCCTGGAGAAGAGGAGGCCCATGGGGAGGATATTTTGTCCTTACATCCAAGCAAGAACTTTACAATTTTGTGGATTTTAAAACATAAATTTAACATTATAAAGTTTTAAATATCTCAACCACTGAGACTTTTGGGATGCAGCCTGATAGAAAACTGAACAAATGAACTTCTCGTTAATTGACTATGAACTGACATCAAAAGACTAGATGTTCTATTTAACTGTATAGAAAGCTAGCAGGAGGAGGATTTGTTTCTGAGATCATGAGTCTCATTCTTGAATCAAGGCTCCCACAAACGACCTGGGAAAACAGCATGACTTTCTGCAATGCTGCTTCCTAATGAATATTTCTGTTCTGTTGCTCTGGCCAAGCTTCAATTTGGAGCACTGCTCTGGCTTGTCAAGTACATGTTTCAGTGATTAGTAATTTAAAACAGAAATGGCTGAATGGGTAGGTGACCCACATGCTCACCACTTGGGCTCAAGAGGTGACTTTCAAAGGCAGATTCTTCCCGAAAGAATGACCAGGTCAGGGCTAAGGATTAGTAAAGTTTTAATTATTTTAATAGTCCCATAAATATTGGTTCAATGGCTATACTTTCTGGCTTGAATCTTCCATCTATTGTTCTGCCTCAGATTAGCAGAATCTACCCATAACTTTTTCAAGGCCTGATCTTGAAGAATATACCTGATAGATTGACTGACTAATGAACTCAAAAAAATTATAGATAAGAAATTATAGTAAAATAATAATGTGTGGTTAGCAAACATTCCTAAATGAAAATCATAAATGTGCAATGCACAACAGTATATTGTTCACTGGCCCAAGTTACTGTGTACAAAGCTAGCTTACGTCAGCAAATTATTCTTATGTAGTTAGCAATATAAGAGAATCCCAGGACACTCAAACATGGCTAAATCTGAGTAGTACTTACAGACACACACATATATATGCAAAAAAAAATAGGGTAATCAAGTAATATTTTCCTACATACAGATATTAAAAACAAAAATGTGTTGTGCCCATGTAAAACATATCTGATAGTTTCAGTTTTGATCTTAATCTACAATAGCCTTAAATTAAATTTAGGCTTTAAATTAAATTTATGTGCTTTAATTAATTAATTGGTATAATTCTAAGCAGCTTACAGTCTCATCCATGGACATCCTGTTGCATTCCAGGATTGGCTCCCACTACTCCAAATCTGTAAATATCTTTTGGATATAAATTTGGGAGGTTTTGTTAGATTGATACAAATGTTGCAGCAATGGCTTTGGGGACCCATCCATCTAGCGGTAATTGTATTTAAAAGCTAACAATAGAAAAGTAAAGTTGGTTTAAGCAAGCAAAGGTCTATGCACAGTTTTTTGTATTTAACGTAAGTTAAATACAACATGGACCAATGGACCATAACTAATTTTTTTCAAAATAAATGCATTAGAATAACATGGAAAAGTATTTTCTTTCACTTTTATCCCCTTTCTTTGTGATCTTTCCACCCATGTCTTAATTCTCCTGGCATTCCTTTCTTATTATATTACTTAACATTATATTTTGTATAGTTTATTCAGTATATTTTGATGTACTTATAATGGTAATGTACTTGAGGGAAACTGTAAAAAGTAGTTGACTTTGATTAGATCATATTCCAGAAATGTTTGTGAACTACAATTGTTATCTTGCCTCACAATCAGGAGGTTGTGAGTTCGGTCCTAGGTAGAGGCAGATGTAGGGTCTCCTGCTTGGGCAGGGGTTTGGACTAGATGACCTGCAAGGTGCCTTCCAACTCTGTTAATCAGTTAAATCTGTTATATTTACCAGAAAGGAATATGAGTCCCCCCCCAATAATAACCAGTGAATGGCGGGAGTGCCAGACTCTTTTACATCCATTGAGGAAACAGTCATAGCTGAGGATATAGATGACGGCAGTAGGTGAACAGGAGATGCAATTAAGTGGCTTAAGTCTGGCAGGAACCAGGGAGGAGCCACTGCTGTTATTCCAAAGGAGTGAGCAGGTTCGTTCTTCTGTCCTCCTTTTGTTGCTTAGAAGACATTAACATAGGAAGACGTTGCTCAAAACAAGCAAACGTGTGTGTGTGTGTGTGTGTGTGTGTGTGTGTGTGTGTGTGTGTGTGTGTGTGTGTGTGTTCAAATAATGGAATTCAAAGCAGGAGAAGCCGCTGATACAATGTCGTGTGAGCTGGAGACAAGCTCTTTTGTCAACTTTTATTTTCAGATAGTGAAGGTTGTTAAGGCTCTTCTGACTGTGGAAGCTCTCAAGGTCCAAATGAGGACTCAGGAAAATCCAAATCCTCCTCCTACCTACCAGTAGTAAAGAGTTGCATGGATAGAGAAGCTCTCCATTAAAGACTTTCATCTGTATATACTGCAAGAAGCAGGAAGAAAATGGTGCTAGCACAGTGACTGAAAAAGATTAATGGTCTTCAATCTATAAGCTGCTGAATTCAGTGGGGCATATTTACAGAATAATCACACAGAATTGCTTGAGCTTGGAGCCCACCACAAAGGCCAGTAGAAGGAAAAAAGAAATACCCCAAGGATACCTTCCCCTGTTTCCATACCAGCTTGTTTAGCATAAGCAGAACTAAACAGATTGATTAACTTCACAGAAGTAGCTCATGCATACTGCATATCTGAGAATAAGTGGGCCTTTGCTAGGGAATAAGCATGCATAGGTTTATGTGTATTTCAAGCAACTTTCTGCATGTGAGTGTATACTTGTATGTGTATGCATGAGAAAGTACTGTATGAGTCTATTCATCTGTGCTGAGCTTCTTAGATAAAGGAGGTGCAAGAAACAGCGTGGGGAAAATTGCAGTTAGGGTACTGTAGAAAAATATTAAGATTTCTGGACTTACAGTATATGATGTTTATTTAGGAGCCAGAGTCAAGTAGTTTTCTTCGATAGATCTCTATTGAAAAGGAATTTAATGCTCACTAACCACATTTATTTGGGGACTGTCACACATCACATACCAATGCGTATCTACATTTGAAGGTTAATGGAGACTTCTCCATTGTTGCATGTGATGTTTCTACCCAAGAGATTATTTGGAAAGTTTTGATAAACCACTGCCTTCTGCTTTCATTGATTTTATTATCAGTTTGAGTCTTATAGAATATTCTAAGGGTCCCCGAACTTGGCAACTTTAAGAATTGTGGACTTCAACTCCCAGAATTCTCCAGCCAGCATAGCATAGCTGGCTGGAGAATTCTGGGAGTTGAAGTCCGAAAGTCTTAAAGTTGCCAAGTTTAAAGACCTCTGTTCTAAGGCTTGTGATGGAGGTCTTAAGGGTATAATACTAAATGCTGTTATTCAGTGAAAATCATGTACTTTGAAAATAAATATGCATTTTAAAATCGATTTCAAAAGTGTATTAACAAGACGTGTGTGTGTGTGTGCGCGCATGCCTTGAGGCCAGTGTTGACTCTTAGTGACTGCCTAGACATGTTCTTGCAGTTTTGGGGGCAAGATCCTGGAAGTGGGTTGCCCTTGCCTGCTTTAGAGGGTTGAGGGAGAATGACTGGTCCAAGGTCACTCAGCTGGTTTTGTATTTAAGGCAGACCTCACATTCTCCTAGTTTCTAGCCTGATGCCTTAACCACTACACCAAATTGGCTCTTTTAAGAAGACAAAGTGTGCGAAGAAAAATCAAGCCCTCCCTTCACACATTCTTCCCTCTGTGATTCAAAATCACAAATTAGAGTAAGCTCCAGACAAACATCAAAGTGTAACAGGAAACACCAAATGTGATCAGGTGAATATTCCTTTTTATCTAATCCTAACCTGACGTCTCTTTGATCAACTAAGAAAAGAGATTTTCCTGAAAAAAACTCCTGCCTTCAATCAACAAGCACAAACCCACATTCAACAGGGAGCCTAACTACAAAGGCGTCACTTCCTGGAAAACCAGCTAAGTGCATTTTCTTAGAATTCTTAGAGGGTGAGCTTTTGTCTTCAAGGAACAATAACAATACTTTCCTATAGAAGGCACTATTGAGAAAGATTTAAACTGTGGCCACCTCCAACAGCTGATTGTGCATGGTGCTCTTGGAATGAACATCACCTCTGATTCAAGCAACTACCTGTGTTCTTTATTCCCAGCTCGGAAACAAACCTGGTAGACTTCTTTATAACAAAAGGCAATAGGAATTTTGCTTTTTTGGTGAACTTGATAGCAAAGAATTAAAGATGGTAGGTATTTTTTGTTTTCTTTCTCTCTTCAAAATAGTTAAATACAGGCAGTGACTCAGAGAAGGAAAACAATGATTAATCCAAATGGCGAAGGCAGGATTATGAAGGATAAGCACATTTTTGTGCTAATAACATTCAGAATCTTGAAGCAATGGACTTTGCTATACTAATGTGTGGCTGTGAACACTGTACCATAAGAGAGGACAAAAAAAACTGTGGACCGCAAGAAGCAGCCATCAGTTCCAGACCAAATAAAGGTTGTCTGCTCTCTTGAAGAGATAATCAGCAAGCACAAACTTCAGTACATACTTTGGAATGTGACTGATTATGATTGGCTAGCCTGAGGAAAACAGCAAAGAAGACTATGGGTAAAGCAGATAGATGTGATCTGGAGATTACCGTGAAGTTTTATTGGTCAAAATGTTTATGGATGTGTTCATTTAGAGTCACTAGGAACTGGACCTAACTAACTAGTGCTTAACAAATTTCAAATCACAAACCTGTTCTTTGTACAAAATGAGATTTTCACAGGTCTGATCTCCAATACCAATATGCATGCATTTGGAAATACTCTATTGTTAGGCTCCTGCACTCATCTATTTATTCAGTACAAAGACTTCAGAGGCCAATGTGACAAATCTGGATTACCTTCCTGAGTTCAGCAATTTGGGTTCACAAACAGTCAGCTTTGCATTTCGGAATATGTACTTTGCAGGTTTGTCAAAATCAAGATTTAAAAAATGTTACTCCAACCTTCTATCCCCAAGCCATTTGCTTCCTTCCATTGTTAGTTTAACAATGTTTCCTTAAAACATGTCTTCATTTTCTAGAAATCCCTGAAAGATACCCATAGACAATTTTCACTCCCATGGGGTATGCCTTGCTGTTGATATTCTAAGTTAGGAATTGAAAGGGTAGCCCCTTTGAGATGGTGTTTTTCCCACTGTGGAGTAAAGTAAAGTAAAAGTCTCCCTTGAGTTACTCCTGGTGACTATTTCTAGGCAACAATAAGGAAATGGTTTGTCATTACCTTCTTCCCTGAGTGCCTCAGGAAATTGTAAGAGTGGCAAGAGACTCATAACTGCAATGGTAAGTCTCATGGCCATATGAAGAGGGAAAGTTCTGAAAATGTTTTTCTCAAGCCTGCCATTAAGTGATGATAAACTTCTCCCACTCCCCCAGCAAAATGCCGCTTTCATTGCTTCTGAAATCAAAAGATAGCTGGCAAGGCCTGTTTTTACAGCCTTGGCCCTAATCTTAAAAGAAAATAAAGCTCCAGCACAGCAATGCCTCTTTGCCCATTCACCCCTTGTTCCCTATTCTTTATGCCCTTTCTCACAAGCCTGCTTCCTAATCTTTGAGTATACCTAGAAAATAGCCTATCATTCCAGGTTTTGAGCATTACCTATTTGGTGTGCAGTTGAAACCTGCCCAAGCAAAAACCTTTTTAAAAAAGGTTTCCAAAACAGTCAACGAGTGAAGGAGACTGAATGGTAATAGGACTGTGCAGTTTTTTAACAGGGTTAACAGATTAACAGAGTTGAAAGGGACCTTGCAGGTCATCTAGACCAACCCCCTGCCCAAGCAGGAGACCCTTGCATCTGCCGCTACCTAGGATCGAACTCACAACCTCCTGATTGTGAGGCAAGAGCTCTACCTCTGGGCCACAGCAGCTGGGTGCTTGGCTTCACTGCAGCAACTGCTCAAACTGCTTTGTGAACCAAGAACCCTCTTGTACATATGTAAAACTGAAGCAAAGAAGCCATTTTTTTTCCACCCACCTCAACTGTCATTTGAAATCATTAGAAAGAGTGTACAGTCTATGCACAGAAGCCTCATCCACCAGAGCTTCTGGTTATCTACTGAAAGCTGCTTATGTCCATTGAAAATGCCAATGGATGCTGTGAGGTTAAACAAGAAGCCTCATTCAGGCAAGAAATATTGTGTCATCGCCTTGATTAAGAGAATCGTGTCACAACCAGACATGCCAATTTGATCTAGCGATTAAGTCACCAAGCTAGAAGCCAGGAGGATATGAGTTCTAGTCCCACTTTATGCATGAAAGCTAGCTAGATGACATTGGACAAGTCCTATTCTCTCCGTGCAACTCAACTCACAGGGTTGTTGTTGTTGTGGGGAAAACAGGAGGAGGAAGGAGTAATTAAATATGTTTGCTGCCTTGAGTTATTGCCAAATTTAATAAAGGTGGGATAAATACTGGATTTATTTTATTGTGCAGCTGGGCATGTTGTGTGTGGTAGCAGAAAAAAATAACATATTAGAACCAGGATTTTGTGCTGTTGGGAAAATGGGCTTCACAACAGATATTAAAATATATAAGAAACAATGAAAGAGAACATTAAGATTGTCTCCTTTCAATTACTTAAGCAGCTGTAAATGTTTATTAATATTTTGAATTACCTAGAACAGGAGTGTCAAACTCATGGCGTCACGGCGGCATCGCATGACATATCGGGATTTTTTCCCCTTCACTAAACCGGGTGTGGCCAGAATGTGATGCATGCAGCCCATGGGCCGGGAGTTTGACAGCCCTGACCTAGAAGCATTATTTCTTTTTTTTTATTTTGTAAGATTTATACACTATATTTTCATCGTGATAAAGAAATCTCTACTACAGCATTGTGTGCCATTCCTTCTCTCTCACTATAATCAACACATCAAAATCCCCCCCCTTTTTTTTTCAAGATGGTTAGATTGTCACCTTGTGAAACTGGGGGTGGAGAGAAGTAAGTCTCTGATAAAATTCTTCAAGCAACATCTGCTCTCTTGCATTTGCTAAGTCTTTGGTTCTGTGGCCTCTTCAATCATCCATAAGAACACAGATGCCCTAGGATGCCATTCAGTGAGTGATGGCATATTGTGATAAATATACTGGTTTTCTGACTCAACTCAAATTCTGTTTCTGGTTATAGATTTCAACATGGCACTTGTGCTAATGAGATGTTCAACATCAGTGCTATGAAGCTTAGCTGCTAGGAGACGTGCCATGAGTGTTGTCACATTTCTGTCTTCATTGAATATGAAAAAAAATGGACTAAATGGCATGTCATTGTAAGAAGAACATTGATATTGTCAAGTTGAAGTGTCTCCTCATATTCTCATGACAGCTCTGCCAGATCAATGTTTGTTCCTAGCCCTGTATGACTTTCCAACTTTACTGAGGATTGGAATGTAGCGAAAGCTTCATAATCAGGTCAGGATCAGCTTTGAAAAGACTGACTCAAGAACTCAACAAGAGAGTGAACCATTTCATTTGAAATACAAACATTTATCCTGTCAGATACATACTGTTGGCATTTCTTGTTCATGTGGTTTGTTGCCAGATGAATTTCTTTCAGACTTGCTGTTCCATCTGGCTGCATAATCATTTCATCTCTGAAAGTTGAGAGCCCGAGTTTTTCAGGTCAGGATAGACTTCACCACATTCAGTTCCTTATTCATTAACAGCAGAAACTTCAGCATTCGACATAGCCAGACACATTTATTGCACTCAGGAATGCATGTATGCATGCATGCATGTTTTTATGCCACTTTAATCAAAGAAATCTAAGTGGCATAAAACTATTAGAATTTATCAAGTGTAAAAAATTCATGTACTGTTTTTTTTATTCAGATTTCTTCATAAAGAGATCTAGAAAATCCCAGGACACTAAGATAAAAGTACAAATAAGAAGAAAAATTATATCCAGATGATTTGAAACTCTTGGGGAATGAAAAGCAGTGGACAATTAACTTCTGCAGTGTCAAATTTCTTGAATCCTTGAATCTCAGCCATGAAGTGTGCAAGTATGTGCTAAGGTCTATAAGCTGTTGAAATATGTATCAAATTTTGATTACTACATTATTTACAGATCAATCTAAAATGTTTGTTCAATGAGCACTACACCAGATTTTCAATAAATGGTAGAAGATTCTTCATTACGCCTCCTTTTAGATTGGAAGACAGTCCATAAACCAGACATCTTACTGATGTTCATCTGTGTTCAGTGAAGATGCCTGCATGATTAAAATATTATTTCTAATTATTCACATTGTGTGTTATTGTATTTCACTGTGAGTCACCGAGAGTTGTCTGGAGTCAGGCAGCACTTAAATTGAATACATTAAATTGAATGATTAAATGTTGTGGTCTAACTGCCTTGCTGCAGGCATTTTCACTCTTTTTCTTCCACAGTTATAGGATTCACTAAAAAATTTTGTTTCTCATCACCAGATTTTGTTATGACTTTCACTAATACATACAATTCTGATTCAATTCATTCTTCCATCACTCTTCGTACAAGTGCGAATAATAAATAAATAAATAAATAAAATTTCTTGATTAGACAGCTTTTGCTACTTTCTGAATGTTTTGCAGAAGTTCTGTACAGTCATTTGGAGACAAATACTAAAAGACCACTTCAGTCCTAGGTATCAATTCTACTTTATTTAAGAAAAAACAGACAACCAACTTGCTCCCAACTAGTTTTGCAGAAAATAAATTTGCATGTACAGTCTATTTTTCAGTATTCCCGATATCTGTAAAAGGAAGGAAGCAATTTTTCTTGGTAAGTTTTTATAGGTCTTGAATAAGCCTGGAAACCTGTGCTGACTCTACATGTGTCAGAGTTGACAACTGGAGCCATTAATACTTTTACTGTGCTAAGATTGTCCAAATGTTTCTGAATGTTCTCATTTCTTGTAAACAGTACAACCTTTTGTCATAAATGGCATTTGAGTATTCTTTGCAAACAGTGTAGTTTATTATGAAACATATACCTAATGTAGCCAAAAGTCTATGGAGATTCTCAGTCATCCAGGTCATGGTTGTCCCAAAGGTGCTTTTTCAGGAGGCAACTGGACTTTCTTGGGTTTTTTGTTTCGTTTTGTTTGAAGACATTTCACTTCTCATCCAGGAAGCTTCTTCAGCTCTGACTGGATGGTGGGGAATGGAAGGAATTATACTCCTTGCAGACAGCTGGTCATTTGCATTCTTTTAGAGAGTCATTGAGGCCAGTTGGAGGTTTACCTGTGTCCTCTGGGTCACCTAAATAGTGCAAATGTGTGTGGAGCCTTCTTGGCTGCAGGATGTTTTCTGCCCTGTGTCCCTTCACTTTTGAACACAGGCACAGGCTATTGGTGATGAGTCTGTGTTGTCTGCATCTCAAACTGAAGCACAAATGGTTCCTGTAGTCTGCAATTTTTCTGGAAATCTGTTCATGTTCCTGCACCATATGAAGGGTGTTCATCCCAAAGTGCATAGCTAAATGTCTATGGAGATTCTTAGTCATTCCAGGTCATGATTGTCCCAAAGGTGTTTTTTAAGGAGGCAACTGGACTTTCTTGTTGTTGTTGTTTTCTTTGAAGACATTTTGCTTCTCATCCAAGAAGCTGCAGATTCATCTGACTGGATCGTGGGAAATGGAAGACGTTTCACTTCTTGGATGAGAAGCTAAACTTCTTCAAAGAAAAAAAACATGAAAGTCCAGTTGCCTCCTGAAAAAGCACCTTTGGGGCAATGTAGCCAAAAGTTCAAACGTATGTCCAGGTTTTGATTGGAAGTTGGTTTTATAGCACTGTTGCAAACTGATTCGACCAGTATCTTCAGCCATAGTGACAGCTTCCTCAAATTGCCTCCTGATCATTGGCAAAGTCATATGAGGGCTTCACAAGATGCTTTATTAATATCAACAGCTACAGGTAAGAGTTTATCAGCAGCTGCTACTTCTGCTGTGGATGATGAAACAATAGGCATTGAAGTGTTGAGGAATTAAAAGAGTGCATAAATCAAGAGATTGTTGTTAAATTTTAAGCTTTTCAAGGTTGAAAACTGAAAGCTTTCTTTGAAGCTCCAGTTAAGTGTTGTAGCCAAATTAGCAGAGGTGAGAATTAGAGGAGTGATTTTTGCTTGCTCCCCACCAGCATGTGTCACAGCAGGTAGCAGCATCAAGCTAACCATGGCTGATTGCAGAAAAGGCTGAGTCACTCAGTCATGGTTAGTACTTTGACAGATATCCCTGGGAAATCCCAGGGCTGCAGGTTAAACAGAGAAGTCGCAAAAATCTTCTGGAAGAAGGCAGTGACGTGTCTATAGAGTCACTATGATTCAATGCAATTTGAGGTAGTCTATTTGTCTTTTTAACCAAAGCACAGTATGTCAAGATAGATTTGCAAGGCTGAGTAAATGTATTGAATTTATATTCTGCATTTCTTCCAGGAGCTCAAGTTAGTGAATGAAACACTCCCTTCTCTTCTTTTTTCTCACAGTAACAACACTATGAAGTAGAACCACTGTACCACATCTTCCACAAATCCTGGAACACAGGGGAACTACCTGAGGACTGGAAAAGAGCTGACGTGGTCCCCATCTTCAAAAAAGGTAAAAAAACAGACCCAGGAAACTACAGACCAATCAGCCTAACATCAATACCTGGGAAAATACTGGAAAAAATAATTAAAAACCAGATCTCCCATCATCTAAAAACAAACCAAGTAATAACCAACAGCCAACACGGATTTGTTAAGAACAAGTCATGCCAAACCAACCTCATTTCATTCTTCAACACTGTGACCAAATTAGTAGACCAGCGTAATGCAGTAGACATAATATACCTGGACTTTAGCAAAGCATTTGACAAAGTAGACCACAACCTACTCCTTCATAAGCTAGAAAAAAGCAGGATAGACAGCTACACAACCAGATGGATTAACAATTGGCTGACCAACCGTACCCAGCGAGTAGTCCTCAATGGCTCTAAGTCCACATGGAGAGAAGTAAGCAGTGGGGTACCACAAGGTTCCGTCCTAGGCCCAGTACTCTTCAATATCTTTATAAATGACCTAGATGAGGGAATAGCAGGAGAACTAACCAAATTTGCAGATGACACCAAGCTGGCGGGAGTAGCAAACACCCCAGACGACAGACTCAAAATCCAGAGGGACCTCGACAGACTCGAACACTGGGCCCAAACCAATAAAATGAAATTTAACACAGAGAAAAGTAAAATTCTGCACCTAGGCAAGAAGAATCAAAAATACACATACAAACTGGGCGAAACCACACTCAATAGCAGCGATTGCGAAAGGGATCTCGGAGTCCTGGTAGACAGCCAACTAAATATGAGCCAGCAGTGTGCAGCAGCAGGCAAAAAGGCCAACACAATCCTGAGCTGCATAAATAGAGGGATACAATCAAGGACCAGAGAGGTACTAGTACCACTCTATAAAGCCTTGGTCAGACCACACCTAGAGTACTGCATCCAGTTTTGGTCACCACATTACAAAAAAGACATTGAAACTCTAGAGAAAGTGCAGAAGAGAGCAACCAGGATGATAAAGGGTCTGGAAAATAAAACATACGAAGAGCGGTTGCAGGAACTGAGCTTGGCCAGTCTAGCGAAGAGAAGGACCAGGGGTGACATGATAGCAGTGTTTCAATACTTGAGGGGATGCCACAGAGAGGAGGGGGTCAGGCTGTTCTCTATGACACCAGAAAGCCAAACAAGGAATAACGGATGGAAGCTGACCAAGGAGAGATTCAACCTGGAAGTGAGGAGAAACTTTCTGACAGTGAGAGCGATCAACCAGTGGAACAGCTTGCCGGCGGAGGTCGTGAGAGCCCCAACACTTGCGACCTTCAAGGAGAGACTGGACTGCCATCTGTCTCAAATGGTGTAGGAACTCCTGCTTGAGCAGGGGGTTGGACTAGATGACCTACAAGGTCCCTTCCAACTCCAATAATAAATCTAAATCTAAAATCTAAATCTAGTTGGGCTGGGAATGAGTGACTGGCCAAAATCACAGTCCAATAATTTCTATGGGTGGATGTCCCTGCTCCTACTTCAGACATTAACCACTGTACACATTGGCTCTTATTGGGACTGTTGTTGTTGTTGTTGTTTTTTGGGGGGGGACACAAATGTTTTGCAGAAAGTTCAAATTAAACAATGAACACAAAAAGGCATTACTTCAGGGTAGGCATTCATTCTATCTGCAGATTCAGCTTGCAGTAATTCAAGAGCAGAAAGTTCTCTTTCAAGAAACATCAACTGTTTAGATTTTAGGTAGGTACCAGTTAGGTACCATAACATGACCTGTCTTCCAGCTTTCTTTGTTGAAATATTGTTATTGGGTATTTGTGGACAGATCATACTAAATCTAGTTTCTGGCTGCCTTGTACTCCTAGAGGACCGTGATCAGTTCCCTTTCTTCAAGCAAGTAGACTTTAATGGATCCTCTGCATAATCTATCATAGTTGTCTGGGTCTGTAATGGTATGTGGGAATGACCATGGCAAGGGAATAATCAGATAAAAGGCAGCTTAGCCCACAGCAGGAATGTTGGTAGGGCAAGATCCTCAGAAGAGACCCTCCCCCGTTTCTTGGGCTTTAAGGGGCACAGGATAAATATGCTTTCAGACTTGCAAGATTCTATTCATGTAACCTTACCACAAAGTAGAATTAGTTCATCTGGCTGTGTTTTGTGTCTGAACTACCACAAGGCTTGACAATAACTAAGGATGCTATCTCCTTTGGTACAATCTTAATTGGGGGCTGAGGACTTCCTCTGCCACTATTAAACACTCCTGTCTTCCCTTGGCTGCTCTCAAGCACATTGTCTCGCATTCTGTAATGTATCCTTACGATTTATATTGACTGGTTCCTAATATGATTTGATTGCTTATTTGTACCAGGTCTATCATTAAGTGTTGTATCTTATGATTCTTGACGAACATATCTTTTTTTTTATGTACACTGAGAGCATATGCACCAAGACAAATTCCTTGTGTGTCCAATCACACTTGGCCAATAAAAAATTCTATTCTATTCTATTCAATACGTATCCATTCAAAATAGAGAGACAAGTAGCAAATAACAGAAGATTTGCAGAAGGAGAAGTAAACATTTGGGAGGAAGTGGAAGAAGAATGAGAGTGCATGCACAGAGACTAACGGGACTAGATCAGTTAAATAAAAGGATTAATAATATATGGATTGGAAAACTCTAAGGAGAATCCAAAACAAGAACAAACACTTGAACAAGATGTAACCAAAATGAGCTACTGAACAATCTCTACTATTCATAAGTTCTCTATAAACAAAGAAGTTTTCCACAGTGAACAAGGGGCAACGATAAAAATCTCCTTCCAATGAACTTGAGTCTTGGAACTTGGTTGCTTGTCTGAGGAAACCATTCCACTTTTTTATAGGACTGAGTACTTTCGTACATTCCTGATTCCATGGTATTTATCAGTCTGAATGGCAATTTAAGTGAATTGCATCCAAATGAGAAATTAGGCATCATTGTTCTTTAATTTAGTGAAAGGAATATGCATCCATCTGCTGTTTGTTTACCACATATTCATAATAAAATGATTTCAGGATCTGGTATACAGGTAATTTTTAGTTAACAACCACTGGTGCAGTGACCGATACAATGGCACTGAACAAGTGATACCTACAACTGGTCTCCAAAGTTCTGGCTATTCCAGCACTCTCACAGTCATGTATTCATGATTTTGGTGCTTGCCAATTGGCTTGAACTTACAATGGTTGCAATGTCCTGCAGTCATGTGATTGCCATTTGTGCAGTTCCCTGACAGCTTCTGAAAACCAAAGTCAATGGGAAAGCCAGCAGGGAAGGTTGCACATCACTCAGATAAGTCTCCCACACTAAGGAGATATGTTTATGATATTTTAGATAGAAATATATTACTATGGATGTTTTGATGATATGGTATATGTATGTATATTTATGTATGTTTGGAGAAAAAAATTTAAAAAATTTGGGGTGGGGAGATAAGTCTCCTACACACAGCAGCAGCCACCACGAGCCTTGCTGTGCTTATACTGCATCATGCCAGACCCTTGTATGTCTCCCTTGCACAACATCGATCCCAAGCCTCGCTGTGCTTGTGCTGTACCTTGTATGCTTGTGCATACTAGCTTCTTGCATACTCTCAAATGCTCCTCACTCCACGGTAGCTACCATAAGTCTTCTTTAAAAAAAACATCCAATGGTGGAGTGCCCACGATTTCTGGAGGCAAGCTGTTCCACTGGTTAATTGTCCTCACTGTTAGGAAGTTTCTCCTTAATTCCAGGTTGCTTCTCCCTTTGATTAGTTTCCAACCATTGTTTCTTGTCCTGCCCTCTGGTGCTTTGGAGAATAATTTGACCCCCTCTTCTTTGTGGCAGCCTCTCAAATACTGGAATATTGCTATCATGTCACCCCTAATTCTTCTTTTCTTTAGACTAGCCAAACCCAAATCCTGTAGCCGTTCTTCATATGTTTTTTGTCTCCAGGCCTTTGATCATTTTAGTTGCTCTTCTCTGAACTTTTTCCAAAGTCTCAACATCTTTTTTGTACCAAAATTGGTTGCAGTATTCCAGGTGTGGTCTTACTAAGGTTTTATAAAGCAGTATGAATACTTCACGTGATCTTGATTCTATGCCTCTGTTTACACAACCCAGGATTTTATTAGCTTTTTTGCCTGCTGCTGCACACTGCTGGTTCATATGATCATCCACTAGGTCTCCAAGTTCCTTCTCACAGTTATTGTTTTTGAGCCAAGTCTCACCTAATCTGTATTTATACCTTTGATTTTTCCTGCCTAAATGTAAAACTTTGCTTTTCTCTACATTAAAATTCATTTTGTTGGATAGGGCCCATTGTTCAAGTTTGTCAAGATCTTTTTGGATCCTGATCTTGTCTTCTGGGGTGTTGGCGATTCCTGCCAGTTTGATGAGTTCCCCTTCTATTCCCTCATCTAAATCATTTATGAAGATATTGAAGAGTACTGGGCCTAAGACAGAGCCTTGTGGTACCCCACTACTTACTTCTCTCAATGTGGATGTAATACCATTAAGGACTACTCGTTGCGTACAATTTGTCAGTCAGCTACAAATCCATCTGGTGGTGATGTTGTCTATTGCACATTTTTCTAGTTTACCAAGAAATAGATTGTGGTCTACTGTTGCACTTGTGTCACACTTTCCTAGCTGCCTGCACATCCTTGAGCACCCCTTCTGTCAGGTAACATCCACTTACCTGCTTGCCAGTTTGCTTGTGAACCATCTGGGACTTCCTGCCAGCTTCCACATTGACTTTGATTGTTGGAAGCTCGCAAGAAGTTGTAAGAAAGTCCTTGCTTAAGATATTGTAATTTCTAATGTCTATGTGTCTATGAATGAAGAATGGCCACCAATATTTCAAAGTGATTCTCATGTATCACAGCATTATGTCTCAATGAAAACAGAATACAAGTTATTTAAGGCAGATTAAGTTTTACTCAGGAAGTCCTCAGTTATCAAATCAGCTGTGCTACTGGCCACCAGTGCAGTCCTTAATGTCTGGGAACAGCAGTTGAGATAGAAACTGTATACTTAATGCTCAGAGGAAATGTAATTTAATTTCATACATTTCATCTGGTCAAATTCACCATCATCAACAAAACCCTCATCCATTCCTGTAATTACCCTAGGCACTGTGACATGCTCTCTATTCCCCTTGCTGCAGAAAATGTTAAAAAGAGGAAGCATATTTGTTAAGTCCTCGGACTTACGATGATGCCAAAATACCCAAGCCGGCTGCAGGTCGAAGCCTGATTGGCTAAGACGCGAACAGCCGGCTAGCGGGAAATTGGGGCATCCTGATTGGTTGCCAGTTTGACAGCTCAACTATAAAAGGAGCTGTCAAAATCCGAGTTGCTGTTCTGTTCACTTGTATTGCCTGTGGTGCTGAAGTTAGTAATAAAGCGTTCCTGTTCCGAATTTTGTCTTGCCTCTGTTTCTGTCAGCCCGGTAACCTCCTATCTAACAATATTAACACGTCCGGCATCAATGCTGCCCCTCCTTCCAAATCATTTTAAACATGCAGATCTTTGCATCAGCAGGAGATAGTGCCATGTAGCCTAGGGGCACCTATTTTGCCCTTGAGCCAGCACTGCATTCTGACTTCAATTTAGTTTGGCCCTCCAGTTTCAAATAAAGCAGTGGCTTTCAGTTCCTGATGCCTTTGGATTAGTGAGCCGTGGTGTCGCAGTGGTTAGAGTGCAGTACTGCAGGCTACTTCTGCTGCCTGCTGGCTGCCTGCAATTTGGCAGTTCGAATCTCACCAGGCTCAAGGTTGACTCAGCCTTCCATCCTTCCAAGGTGAGTAAAATGAGAACCCAGATTGTTGGCGGCAATATGCTGACTCTGTAAACCGCTTAGAGAAGGCTGTAAAGCACTGTGAAGCGGTATATAAGTCTAAGTGCTATTGCTATTGAGAAATCAAGAGCAATCACTGCAATCTTATTTACCCCATCATTGTCCTGATACAAGTCATCTAGTCGGGTAATCAAGGCAAATCCAGATTCTAAATTCTATTTGTAAAGCAGTAGTAGGATGTGGATCTACCTCACCATTCTAACCAAGTTCCTCATCTGATGTTCATACATCACTGCTGCTATGGAGGTATGGGCTCCAATGTTAACAGGATTTATAAGTGAAGTCAAAAGGATGGTTAATCATTTTGGATTTTCTATGATTTCACTAGAAATATTCAAACTTTTTTGTAGTGTAAAATCAATTACATAATAATTGATGCTACAATCCATGTACTAGCAAGCTTAAAAGACTAGATTTCAGACCTCTGAACATACATTATAATACTGCCTATTCTAGATCTCACAGTAGCTAGGACACAGTGGCATAATTGTAATGATACATTGGGATAGTTCATTTATACTCACATCCTTTGACTTTGCTAGCACAGGTGACTTTATTGCTATCCAATTATCACTATGGAAATATCAGCAATTTACTTCCCAAAACTCATTCCTAATATGTTTAAAATGTAGTCATTGAAATAAATAAACCTTTTCAAAGCATCATTATAGAAACTGCATTTGGAAACTTTTTCTATTAAGCTATGAAAACAGTACCATTTTAACTGCCCTTTCAAACTTATTGCTACATGTTCAGTTAATTTCTTTCCGTATAACACATCCTGTATTCACAGTTCAATAAATCATATCCTAGAGAATCTGAAAACATTGTATGGACTCTATACACACAAAATATTAAGCCTCCTCTTAGCTCATTTATTTATTAATTAAACCAAAATGAATAGTTTCCTATCTACCAGAAGCAACTTTAGGCAGTGAACAAAATAAAAACACAACACAATAAAACTACAATTTAAAACAACAAACAACTGATATCTTAATTTGCTTTACTGATATCAATTTAACAAATTTTCAAGGTTTGATTAAGAACTCAGCTTTCCTTTTCTCATATCACTTGGAAATCTGACCAGTGATTCACACTCATTAAAGCAAGCAAACGAATTTAATGAACTTTCAGAACAATCCAATTCTCTGATAATGCAGAGCAGAACCCTAGAACAGTGACCCGCAACCTTTTGGGCACCAGGGACTGGTTCTGTGAAGAAAGTTTTTCCGTGGACCTGTGGGGAGAGTGGTTTTGTGTGCTGCCTGCATCCTGTGGATGGGCTTCGCTTGTTGGTGTGGACTGGTTGCTGGCATTCCATGAACCAGTGCCGGTCCATGGACCGGGGGTTGGGGACCCCTGCCCTAGAAACATAGAGATCAAAAAAGACCAGTTATGCTTTTAAGTTCGACCTGTAGCTCAGTTCATAAATACAAATACTGTCAATTGTCCAATTGCCGAGGTGGCACAGTGGTTAGAGTGCAGTACTGCAGGCTACTTCAGCTGACTGCTAGCTGCAGTTCAGCAGTTGAAATCTCATTGGCTCAAGGTTGACTCAGCCTTCCATCCTTCCGAGGTGGGTAAAATGAGGACCCAGATTGTTGGGGGCAATATCCTGACTCTGTAAACCACTTAGAGAAGGCTGTAAAAGCACTATGAAGCGGTATATAAATCTAAGTGCTATTGCTATTGCTAATTAGCAAATCCCAATGTATTCTGCCATCTCCCCTGCCTTATGACACAGATCCCAGATTCTGCCCGGCGGACTCGGGCAAGATCTCCAAACCTGGTTCAAAGTTTGTCCAGGAGGATGTCCGCATTCCCCAGCTCAGGCACTCCTTTGTCATGGAGGTACATCACCAATTCTGCTGCCTCAACCTCTAGGTTCAAAGTGATGGCATTCATGCAGTTTGGGTACATAGCCCCATACCGTTCCAGATAATTCCATGCCTGGTTCAGAAAGTAGGCTAGTTTCTCCGGCCACCTGTCAAACATGGCTTTTAGAGGCAGGGGCTCCTGATCATCCTGAACTAGCACGTAGCCTGATGGCAGCCCTCCTCCCAGAGGGCTGCTTGAGCCTGGGCTCTTGCCACTGCAGGGATTCCCTGGGCTTGCCCCACAGCCGTGGGGCAACTCCTTGTATGGCATGCTGTTAAGAATTTCCACTCCCCTGGCTCTTCCCAGTCTGCAGCCCTCCAGGACTTCCATTTGCTCCCCCTTGAGTCACAGCAACTCCAGATGGAACCAAGGGGAACTCCAATTCGGCTGCCTTCCCCGCATGCACCGGTGGCTGCTCCGTCTTCTCCACTCTCACTTTGGATCGGGTTACCAGCATCCGCACCCAGGCATCCGCTTGAGCAACTACTAGTGCCTCCCGAGGAGGGGGCGATCCAGGCTTCACTGTGGCATCAGCTTTTCGCTCCATTCCGGACATTGTTAGGTGACAGCTCTCTCGGGGTTATCCAAGTAGGCTGAGTTGAGTTAAGAGAGCTGGTTTAATGTCAACTGTCCAATTAGTGACCCCAAAACATGGAAACACTCTCGGGAGAATTGAATTCCCAAAAGTAAAACTTTATTGGATACACCATGTTGGTACTGAAGAAACAAAACCAACTCTGGTTTCCCGCGCAAATGCTTGCCCTGTTAAACAATATTTTCTCCTTCTTCCCACACCTGGTTGATCACATTGTCCAATTATGAGATGGTATTTTGTTATGAGAATGGTGACCTTGCTGGCTCCATGCTCTCACAATCTCTGCATACATTCACCACGTTCCATCCCCCCCCCAGTTCATTGGGAAGTTGAAAAGCATTAGGTTTCAAAGAAGCAAAGCTGTTCAATCTTGATAAATACAGTCAAACATATCTGAGGGACTGATATCTAGCCTCTGCAAAGATCTACATTTGTCTCAGTAATTTGTTCTATTATTTTTCAAATGGTTACGAGGAAGCCTTTTCCTAAAATTTAGGGAGAAACTGCCTTCTTGTAACAAATCATTATTTGTACTGCATTCTAAAGCAAGAGAGTATATATATATTTTCTCTGTGACATGATTTTGAGTATTTCTACAATGCTTGATGAGCCTAGGAATAAACCTTGTGGTACTCTTCACTCATTTGATGAGAATCCACTGAGGAAGGGTCTTTCAGTTCAGCTTTCAAGCCAGCTGTGGTTCCACCGAACAGCCCTGGCATTCAGCTCATACTTACGATAAGCTCTGTGTAATGAATTTTTTATCAAGATAGGAAAATCAAGAAATTAGGGATAGAGCCAATCTTTTTTTTACCAGACTTTTGCTCAAATAATAGGATTAGTCTTTTCTTCCCTCTCCCCTGTACCTTACCCAGATCTGACATGAAAATCTAAATCCCTCCAGAGTAAAACTAGGGTGGGAGAATATCCATTGTGCTGTGAAATCTTCCATCAATGGATGGAGATACTTGAATACAAATCTGTAACTTTAGATTATTTTAAAAATTATTTCTTCTCGGCCCGTGACATCTCAAACATTTCTGAAGCAATTTATCACTATAAATCTATAATAAAATAATCTATTAAATAGACATGCCAGAAAGAATTCATGGCTGGAGGAAACTGTTGTTAAAAATGGCTTTTAAAATGATGCCTGAAATGTGGCCTGTCATACCAAACTAGGAAGAAGGGACAGGTGCTGCTAAGAAACTTTTCTCCTTTTTCTTTATCATGTAAAATGATTTCACCTACTTTTTTGTATTGTCTAATTTTGTACTGTCACACTAATTTTCTTTGTTAATGTTTTAAAGGGAAGAAATTGGAAATAGAAGACCTTTATAACAGCTTTAACTGAAGGAATAATTTCTGAAACAAAACTAAATATTTTCCCATCGGTCAATAATTTCTTCATTGTAAATTTTATATAAATCTATTATTACTGTATTTTTATTGATTAGGCATTCCCATTTATACTTCAAACTTAACATTCTGTCATTTTAAAAAAATGTAAATTACAAGTTACATTGTTGCTGATTGATGCCTTTAAAAAATATATTATTATATCCAGTTACTGTGTCTTGTGCATAGCTAAATTAGTAAATGATGATGGCTTCTCTATCTGTATATATTTAAGGGTATATAGTGAGAAACAGAAATCCATGTTGCATTCTCAAGTTTTGTTCTAGTAGCAAGATGAAAGGAATGGAAAAGTTGCAACAAGAAAAGGCATTGCCCACCTTGCAAAACGTAACCCAAGGAAACCCAAACTGGATTAGCTTGAAAATTCAGCATTTGTGCCTATCCTACCACTCAGGTTCCCCGGCATAGACACTAGGGATACATTACTACTATCATTAATAGCTACTATCTTCTGTAAATTTGCACTGGTGGCCATCATGAAATTATTATTTATGTTATTCAAGCGCCTGCTATTTGATCATATTTAAATAAGAATTATTCCCATATTGGCAAATATAAGCACTTATAGTATGGCTTCTAAGTGGGTCTAAATGCTTATACAGTATGTGCCTTGACTCTTGCCAATTGCCTGGAGAAGTCTCTACAGTTTTCTTGGTGATATTTTTGGAATTAGTTTACCCTTGCCTCCTTCCCAGGACTGAAAGAAAGTGACTAGCTCAAAGTCACTCAGCTAGCTTTATGTCTAAGGCAAGACCAGAACTGCTGGTTTCGCAGTTTCTAGCCTGGTACTTTAGCCATTACACTAAATTGGCTTCCTAATGCTTATAAACACCACAAAGTGGTAAAGGCAAAAGAGAGAGAATTTACGAACCAAATAGCTTTTTTATTTTACTTTTACTTCTTGTTGCTGTTTATATTTATGTTTCTTTTTTCCCTTAACATGTACAAATAATAATGAGTAGTAATAGAGCAGAGATCTTAAAAGTAAGTACGGGTATTAAGGTTAAGAAAAAGCCATTTTTATATACTAATCTATTTCTCAGTTGTTTATTAATGTCACATTTAGCTTTGATGGAGCATCTGAACTTTATACTTATCAACAGTTAATGTTTTAGAAATAATAATTAATATAAACTCTGTCTTTTAATTTATCTTTAAAGGCTTAAGTTATCTAAATATAAGAGTGTTAGTAAATAAAAATAAAAATCTGGTCAATACTATGTAAATACTACAATACCAAATAATAATAATAAACTTGTTTTTATAATAATACCATAAAACAATAAAAAAACTTGTGCTATTTGAAGACGTATTTATTTTATCAAATCTCCCACAATTAAGTTTTAGTGAATGATCCTGAATTTTAAGAAATGGAGGAAATCCATACAAGCTGAATATACTTTTTCATAGTCTCGCTTTTTCCTCCTAATCTATTTGGCTTTCTCTTTTTTAAAAGTTAAGCTAAAAAGCCTTAAACATTATACCTTCTCTTCACAGGGGAGTTGTTCCTATCCTTTGACCATTTTGCTTGCCTTTCTCTACAACTTTTTCAGCTCTACAATATCATTCTGCATCCTTAACTCCATCTCCTTTATGAACAAATTTAAAAGCACATCTCAATACAGACTCCCTGGTGTGTTCTATTTACTTCACTGCATCACAAGAACCGGCCATTGATTTCTACAGTCTGCTTTTTTTCCTTTAACAGAAAGTTCCTTTAAAAGGTTTTGTGTGATTCCAAAGTCTTCTTAGTTCTGGTAGCAGATTACCAAAAGCTTTGAGAGGGCCTTTTGTCTAAAAGTAATCCCACCTACACTTTTAGCTACTTTATTTTATATAGTAGGATACAACCCTTTTATATTACTTTATGATTTCGACTTGTGAAGTATTCCACCAATTGACAAGGAAGAGATATTAATTAGTTTGTTAGGGGGAGGGCCTTCTCTGTAGGGGCCCCTGCTCTCTGGAACCAACTTCCTCCAGAGATCCGAATCAGCCCCACCTTGCTGGCCTTCCGAAAAGCCATTAAGACATGGCTGTTCCTGCAGGCGGGGTGAGTTTGAGACGACTTTATATCTGATGTCTCCCCCATGTATGTATGGTGTGTGTATGTGTATGTATGTATATATATACACATACATACATACATACATACATACATACATACATACATACATACATACATACATATATATATATATATATATATATATATATATATATATATATATATATATATGTAGTATTTTTTTGCTGAGTCCTGAGGGAGTAAGGCGGCATAGAAAAACTGCCAAATAAATAAAATAAATAAAGATGTAAGTTTCCCGTTAATACAAGGTATGACAGAAATCCAAGCATAAAACTATATTTCAGCCACTGTAAGTCAGCCCCTTGAAAATGGAACAAGGATAACACAGGCATACTTTGCAGCAGTGGTGGGTTCTAAATTAGATTGCCACTGGTTCGCGCCTGCGCTCCTGTGTACACGTGACGCTTCTGCGTATGCGCAGAAGCGTTCCAGGTGGGTGGGCAGAGCCTCCTGCCGCCACCGCTACCAGTGCTAAGAACCAGTCCGAACTGGGAGTAACCCACCACTGCTTTGCACCCTAATACCCTCTTCATGAAATGCAGCATTTCAGAAGATATGACTACTCCCGTATTGAGTAAGTTGTATGTTTTCTGCCATCAAGGTTCCTAAATATAAAGGTATCTTTTGGGCCCTATAAATAGTTATCATACTTGGACAGTAGTCAGCATATAATGCAGGTTCTACTGTTGCTTCTTTAAATTTTTGAATCGAAACTGAAGTAGCTATATCACATTTATCTTTAAACATCTGGATTTGAACCGAATAGATTCTTTCTTGTTTCAACACCAAATGTACAGATAGTTCTCGACTTACAACACTTCATTTAGTGACCATTCAAAGTTGCAATGGCACTGAAAAATGTGGCTTATGACCATTTTTCACACTTACAACCTTTGCAGCATTCCCATGATCATGTGATCAAAATTCAGATGCTTGGCAACTGATTCATATTTATGACCGTTGCTGTTTCATCTTTTGCAAACTTTTGACATGCAAAGTCAATGGGGAAGCCAGATTCACTTAACTGCCGAGTTACTAATTTATCATCTATGGTGATTCACTTAACAACTGTGGCAAGAAAGCTCGTAAAATGGGACAAGACTCACTTAACAAATGTCTTAACAACTGAAATGTTGGGCTCAATTGTCATAATTCAAGGACTATTCGTATTCCCATTATTATTATTTAAATAATATTGCTTCTAGATTGAATTAAATATAAAGGGAGGGAATAAATAAGCCTCATTTCTTATGTCTTCTGGATTTAACCATAAATAATATCAACTGTCTTTACATATCTATTTTCAATATTCTTGGTGGAAGGGAGGGAGATGAGAATGAATATTAGTCCTATATCTGTTTAATTTACATAGCAAATATATTAGTGATAGGTTTGGAAGTGATAGCATTCAAAATATTACCAATCTGAGATACACAAATGACACCACTTTGCTGAAAATAAAGGAGACTTAGAAGAGCTCATAAATAAGAAATGCAAACATAAGCTAATTGTTATGAAAGGCAAGGTGAACCTCCATGCTTAGTGGACTTACAATTGACAGTGAAGGTGGAAAGTTTTGTATTCTTTGATTGCTACAGTAGATCAAGATGGATAGTGTATTAGAGATTTTGAAAGAATATGAATCCTAGGCGGAAACAATGACTAGATAAGATTATGAAGAATAAATATATTTCAATGCAACAAAACTCTGAATACTTAGAGCAATAGATTTCTAGCAGCTGAGAGAGCTTACACTAAGGAGTGAGAGAAAGAAGACAAATGCCTTTGAATTATGGATTTGGAGATAATTACTGGGAGTACCATGGACTATAAGAATCAGTCAATCCATCATGAACCAAATAAAGGCTGACGGATCTCTTGAGCAAACAAAAACACTTCGGATGTATGGTTTGAGCAGATTATAAAATAGAAAAAGTAACTCTTCTACACAAGATAGAGAGAAGTAAAGAGGAGGAAAACAATAACTATGGCAGATGGATAGGATCTGAGATATTAATATCTGCTGAAGAGTTACTTATTTTTGCTGAGGGCAAGGAAAGCCTGATTAAGTGCCATCTACATATGACTATTATTTCTATCCTTTCCTTTCCTCTAATATTAAAGTGCAGTTTATTTTCTTATGTGTCTTAATATGTACTTAATAATACATATTACCTTTTTATCTTCTGCTATCTATTCTTCATTTTATATTTATTACCATCCCTAATGACTTTGCAACTCAGCATACCAAGTAATCTATTTTTAATTGGTCACCCATTAAGTTTAAATTCCTTTTCCCATATACACACACTCTTTTTTTGATATAGAAACACTTGTTTTCTTTTGTATCATATTCCATGAGTACACATTATTATCTATTCCTTTTACAGAAGCCACCTTCTAATCCACTGTGATCACTTTACTGATGGAATGGAAAGGGGATGTAAAAATCAAAACAAAGAAAGGTTATGCATGGTCCTAAATTAACCTTCATGGGTAGCTGGGACTAAAACAGCTTATCCAGTTGGTATATTCTTTTCCCTTGTAAACAGTCTGTTTTATCGGTAAGACTTAGTTACAAGTAGGGAAACTTTATTTTTGTCATAGAATAAAATAGGGCGGGAGTCAACTGTGCTAGTAATGAGATAAGATACCTACCAACTGACTGGTATTTCTCTACCAACAACAGTGCCCACATTTTGTGTCCCCTTTTTTACTAATGGCATTCACTTTGGGGGGTTTTAACTTGCTTGCCAATTAAATTGTATGATGCCACGATTTTCTGATTGCAACCCTTTAAAACCCGTGTTTCAGAATGAATCCTCGCACTTGTTTGGGGGCTAAAAGGTCACAAATGCTCTCTATCTATTCTGCACAATAAAGCTTTTAAAGAGATTTCTGCCTCGCGTGACTGATTGGTCTTTGCACACCAGGTTCAAGGAACCCAGAGCCTGCTTGGCTGGGACAACATTATTTTTCCTTAAACATTTAAATATTGTCTTCCCTTCTCCATAGTTTGAACTCTGTATAATTACAAACCTGTATAAACATTAAACCTGAGCAGGAAACTCTAGCAATAATGTTTCACAAAGGGTCATTTCCATCTCCACTCCACAAAATTTTGGATTAAAATAAGCCAGTACTTCACTGAGCAAGTGAACAAAGCATGCTAATATCAGAGCTTTGCAGAAAAGCCTTTGGAGAAATAGGTTCATCTGCCTGGCTGCTGCTTGCTACAGACAGCTTCCTCACCACTGCCTGTCCACTGTGACCGACTGAATGCACCATGCTGAGCAAACAGAAGCTCTTTCAGAGGCCCTGAATCAAGGGTGCACAATTGCCATTGGCTCAGGCTCTGTACTAGGCTTTGTGTGGCATGTAGAGGCTTGCTCTTCTTTAGGGGGAGGGGCGTCCATTATTTCTTTTCTTTCTCCTATTTTCTTTTACAACGCTTTGGGTCATATGATAGAATGGGAAGATGAAAAGAAAGACTGTAAAACACACAAAAGCTGGAATAAAAGGCAAAAGGTCATACTGTATGTAGGCTAAAATGAAGAATACATGTTTGCTGAAATAAGCAAAAATGGCTATGTACAAGACCATGCTTCTGCCCACTTCATGATACGGGAATGAGATCTGGGTATATGAGAAGAAACACAAAGTGACTTGAATGCAATGAGAATGGGTCATTTGAGAAGTATGTGTGGAAAGGCTATGCTGAGGCTGCAAAAAAGTGTATATAAGATGAGCAAATGATTGAGAGGAAGGAAAAAAACAGAATGTTATGGTGGGGTAGTAATGATGATATCCTAAAAAAAGGTTTAAAGAATAAAAAGCCTCATGTTAAGCAAAATATAGACATGGTAAATAAAACAAGATGGTTGGCAAAGATAGAAAGGTACCGAAAAGTATAGTAAATAATGTTGGTGTAAATTTTTATTTTGTTTATGTATCAATAAATTGAAATTTATTTATCAAATTACTTTTTATTCCTGCCTTCAATTTCTTTTGCTTACTATTTCTATACCAGTGATGGCGAACCTTTTTTGGCTCGGGTGCCAAAAGAGTGCGCGCATGCGCGATAGCGCAAGCGCGCGTGCCCACACCCATAATGCAATGCCCTGTGCATGTGCACAAACCACTGCCCCCCCCCCCCGGACATACACACAGGCCTCACTGAAGCCTCCTGACTTCCAGTAGGCCCGTTGGGCTGTTTTTCGCTCTCCCCAGGGTTCAGGAAAGCCTCCTGTAGCCTGGGGACTGCGAAAAATGGCCCAACGGCCCAATTGGAAGTTTGGAAATGAAAGGAAGTGGAGCTGCCCTACTACTTACCTTCAGATAGTTGCAACCAGGCCTTGCACACCTCGGCCCATTTCTTCTGCAGCCGGGAAGGCTTTCAATCGATCTGGAGCTCTGTTATTGGCTGCAGAGGCCTTCAGGAAAGCCTTGCTGGCTGCAGAAGAAATCAGCCGAGATGTGGCTGCAACTGTCCAAAGCAGAAGAAGTTCCTGAAGATCTCTGACAGCGAAAAGGAAGCTGAGGGTGAGCATACAAGTGAACTTCCGGTTGGTCCATTGGGCCGTTTTCGCCATGCGGAGAGCGAAAACGGCCGAAAAGAAGGCCGAAAATCAGCTGGCCAGTACACACACTGGAGCTGACATAGGGCAACGCCTCGCGTGCCCTCAGATATGGCTCCGCATGCCACAGATTCGCCATCACTATTCTTAAGGTGACCAACCATCCTCCTTTAGGGAGGACAGTCCTTCTTTTGTAAGTTCTGTCCTCCCTCGAAAAGTGTCCTCCCACATGTCCTCCTTTTCGATATTTGAAGACTAATCTGTTGCGCGTTATGTGACGTATTTGTATTTGACATGACGATTCATCAAGGCTCGGTACAGTGCGGTATAAGACGTGATTATGAGACGCATGCGCTCTGCATCCCTGCGTCGCTGCCGGCAGGAGCGAGTTTCAAAACGCTGCCGGAAACAGCCCAGAACAGCCGAGCCAGTGCTGCGGGGGGTGCGCGTAGCCACCTCTCACTTTCTCTCTCTCTCTCTACTGGCCAAATAGTTCCCACCGCAGAAAGAGCAACTCCCGGCTGGGAGAGCGAGAGCAAGTCTCTTCGGCTCTGCCTCCCAATGCCGCCTTCCTCTGCCTCCCGCTGCCGCCCCGTGCCTCCCTTGCTCGCTCGCCCGCCACACAAAGAGCAGCTCCCGGCCGCTACAGCGAGAGCAAGTCCCTTCGGCTCTGCCTCCGAATGCCGCCTCCCGCTGCCTCCCGCTGCTGCTGCCGCCCCCGCTGCCGCCCCTCGCCTCCCTTGCTTGCTCGCCCGCCACACAAAAAGCAGCTCTCAGCCGGAAGAGCGAGAGCAAGCCCCTTCGGCTCTGCCTCCCAATGCCACCCCCTTGCCATCCTCTGCCTCCCGCTGCCGCCGCCGCCTCACTCGCCCGCCGCAGAAAGAGCGGCTCCCAGCCACGACAGCGAGAGTGAAAGCAAGCGAGAGGTGGGTGAGCACACACCCCGCGGGTCTAGCTCAGCTCCTCTGGACAGGCAGAAGCCGTAGGGTGAAGACCGACCAGAATCCTCTCCCGCAACAGCCGAAGTTTGGGGAAATAAAGAAGGACTTCTGCTGCTTCTGCTTTTGGCTGCACGGAATCTCCTGGGATCTCCACGCGGGGAAGGGCTGCAGGTGGCCCTCCCTGCCTCTTTTCCAGGGGAGAAGCGGCTGGGGCTTTTTTGGCCATCATGCTTCTTCTGCCCGGCTGGATCCTGCTCTGGGCTCTGCTAGGAGCGGGAGAAGGGGAGGAGGAGCCCCCCGCAGGTGAGAACAGCCGGGCCTTGCGCTCCCACCCCGGGAGGAAAGGGGATTCGAGGGGGCCGGGTGGGAAAGCCAGAGCCGGGGTTGCCCCTGTGTAAAAGCGCAGCGCTCTTCTCCCACCAACCCCGCCAGTGCTCGTTGTGCGCAGGGCCTCGCGAGAAGAGTTTCTGTAATATGCAAAGTTTTTTTCCTAAACAGACAAGCCAGGAGACTACGGAGCTGCAAAACTCCAGTAAGTGGTGCATCTCGTGGTTGGGCAGAATTTGGGATTTCGGGCAGGGGATGGGGCGGGGCAGGCCGCGAGACCCTTCCCCAAGGCCTTGACATTGACAAAAAATATTAATACATTGACAAAAAATATTAATTCAATGGAAAAGTACTCATTTAAATAATAATTAACAGGCATGTAAGCATAATTACAATATAAAATGTTACAAATGTTTTTATTATGCATATATCATATTATAGTGTATTATTGTTGCAATGAATAAAATGTTTTATTTACGATATTTTTTTTCCAATTTATTTGTCCTCCTTTTCATTGTAAAAAAGTATACTGTTCTATACTCTGCAGATATCTTATTCTGAAAAATAATTACATGATGGGTAGGTACATGCATACATATGTACTTTTTAAAAATTCATTTTAAAATCTTCCTATATTCATTTTACTTTATTAACTTTATTTATGTTTAGATTTGTTTAATTTTTCATTTTACTCAGAGGGAATTATATAAGCAAACTTTCAAAAAGCTGCATAATTTTTCTTCACTGATAGGTAATGGTCTAACATTCTACCATTTTTTAACAGCTTCTTGCGCTGATTAACATTCGCAGCATTTTTGGAAGTAATGGGAGCTAAAATGTATTCTAGAAAACTAGGGACACTTCAACAGACATCTTCATTTCAATTGCTTCACTTCAGATGATTGGAGATTGAAGATTCTTATAGACTGACAAAGGAAATGTTGCAGCATTACAAGAGACGTTATCAAACAAAAAAAAACCAAGCTCAATGAATAGAAAAGATTATCAGAAAAAGAAGATTTATGAGAGAGCATAATGAACTTGTGAAGAGCCCTATAGAGCAGAAAGGATGCAACTGCTAGTTGCAAAATAAAGAAAATAATAGGATGGTTCTGACTTAGTGCCACAAGGAATAGAAATAAAGATGTCACCAGAACATTTGGCTCATAGATACATTAACCAACAGGGCTGGAATTGTGATAGGACAACCACCTCAGATTCATCAAATTCACCAATAATAAATGACCACTTCCTGCTCATTCATATAAGAACAATTGAGCCATCAAAAAGAACTACATTTATTGTAGATGTTGTCTAAAAAGAACTTGTGGGTCTTTTTTAAAAAACTTGGGAAACTTGATTATTCTGCAGTCTATTAGGCACATTGGCAAGCATTCTTGACTTTTTAACAACTTTCTCCTTCAAAAGTTGAAGTACGGTACATAGGGACAACTTTTTTTTACTTAATACTAACTAGTTAGAAAACCCTAATCAGTAAAATGAAAGTAGCAACAATATTCAGGGAAGTGGCATCTTAATGGGAGCATTTTTAAGAGGAAATAATGTTGGGTAAGAATAAACATCTTGGACTTCATGTAAGTTATTTTAATAAGCTCAGAAAAATGACAAAAATGATAAAATCATGTTAAGAGAAACTAATGTAAAAAAGATAATATGAGGAGGAATTCCTAATAAGGGGGAATACTATAGGAATAGTCTCAAGGAATTGGTAAAAGCCAATGTAGCTGCAGAAAAAAAAATTAGTGATGATCTGAAAATAAACAAGGACAGAAATTAGAAATTGGATAGAGGAACATATCATCAAGTAATATCTCCAAGGATCCTGAAATTGTAATTATGGTATCAAAAAGGCAAAAGGATAGTATGAGGTGAATTTGACAAAGGACACTAACAAAGTAGTTTCTTCAGATATGTTCTGAAAAACGATAGAAAGATACCGGTTCTTTAGTCTATTTGCAGGAAAGATGACAACATACTAACTGATAATAAGGAAAAGGCAGAGATCTTCCATTTCTATTCTGACTCAAGATTTGGCAATTGTGCATAGGAGGTTGAAGGAACGAAATCATAGGTGTCAGCCAGAGGGATGGGGAGAGTGCAAAAATGAGTGCCATAATGTCATGACAGAAACTCAATGTGTCACAAGTATGATGAGGTTTGCACTGGGTTATAACAATGTATGTTTTGTTCTTTTTATGTCATTGAGGTCACTAGCAAATGCCCATCAGTTGGACAGCAGCATGACGATGAAAGGACAGTCAGGAAAATATGTTTATTTGGAATAAATTCAAAAGTTCAGGGCCGGAATAACTACATTCTAGGATATTGAAGCAACATGGCTCAGTTGAGATGTATTATCTTTGAAAATTCTAGAGAATAAGTTAGGTGCCAGACAATTGAATGAAGAGAAATATACTTATTTTCAAAAAGCAGTATTTAGGAACCAGATTAGTCAGTCTAATATCAGTATCTAGGGAGATTTTGAAACTGAGGGCTGATCAATAAGTACTTCGAAATTAATGCAGCAATTATTAAAAGGCCTCAGTGATTTTTCTATAAAGATCTGAAATCTTAATTTTCCAGGATTCTACCTCTATCTAGCTCTTTTTCTAGAGGGTTAGTTTTAAGGCATAAGCATCACAATCATGCTTATGACCCAAGAAAAGCAAACATGTGAAATCAGTGGGTCTAGAATCACAAAAAATGATTTGGGGGAGTCACATGCAGTCCATCTATCATATAGTGCCCTTATGTGCTCAAAAAGCAATGTGATTACGTGTTGTGAGCATTATGCATATGTTTTGCCATATAATTGCTGTTTCCCTGATTTTATCATCTGATGCTATCTGCTAGCATAGCATATAATTTTGGCTTTTTCTTTTTGCTAGAAATTTGGGTCTGGGTCGTTTGGGCTTTGTCCTGGTGTTCCTGGCCATACTCTGCCAAACTATTACCACAACTTTATCAACTTGTATCAAGAATGCATAATAAAACTGGGGAATGAATGCAGGAACGGTACACATATGTTCAGAAATAAAAATCATGCAGATTACCATATTGATAAAACATTTTCTTCCTTGAGTTTCTTCTCACTCCGTGTGTGTAGGTGTGTGTGTGTGTGTGTGTGTGTGTGTGTGTGTGTGTGTGTGTGTGTGAAATGCCTAGATTTACTGACATGTTTTCATAAGCAGCTTCCTAAGTACTTAGGACTGTTAATAAATATTTCTTCTGTAGTACTTGCTGTATGCAAACCCAGCCAGCATCTCTTCTGACTGGAAAATAGCACAATCCAGGACTGTAAAATCAGGACAGGATTTGTTTCAAAGTGATGGGCAAAGTAGAATTAATTCTCTTTTCTCCCAGTTTTCTGCATTTTTATTACCGTATTTTTCAGAGTATAAGACGCACCGGAGTATAAGACGCACCTTAGTTTTGGGGGAGGAAAACAAGGAAAAAAGGCCTCTGCCTCCCAGCAATTTGCCAAACAGCAAACAGTGCAGATGATATACACTGTTTGCTGTGTATTTCTGTGCATGTGTGCCTGACCCATAGAAATGGCAAAGAATTGGAGAAATGTACATTTATGGCAGTATATTAATCCCAGAAAGTTTTCTTAAATGTAATCACACGAACTCCTCCTAATTATTTAAATAGATCTACTCCAAACATGACTAAGTCAGGGTTTCTCAGCTGCCTTCTTTTAATACTAATACTTAATACTAATACTTAATACTAAAACAGGACATTTCAGATTATACTTTTACAGATCTTTAAAATTGATGTGGCTTTCTGGAAGTATTCTCTGCTATTTAAAAGAAGATACAATAGCACTGGGCCTCTTCAGAGCAAGCATTTATTTTAAAAATCTTCTTCATTTTTTTAAGTTGTCTAGAACAATAATAAAGCAGTCTTTAAAAAATAAGTCTAATAATTTGAACACTCTACAAACATTTAACAAAATAACATATTAACAGAATCTGCCTCTACCTAGGATAGAACTCACAACCTCCTGATTGTGAGGCAAGAGCTCTAGCTCTGAGCCATAGCAGCTATAGCTTGCCTTCTTTCAATTTCAGCAGTCTAATATTGCCAGCAGTTTATCTCCCAGCAATATGTCACATTACAGCCACCGTAGTTAGTTTCATTTTACCACGTGGCTTGCAAGCCTCCATCAGCTGTAGGTCGGGAGGCAGTTTATCTCTTCTTGTGCTCTTCTTGTGCTTTGCCCTGTTTGCTGCAAAGAGGTAAATTGATGGCAGGCAGAGGCCAAAGGGTGGGGGTGGCTGGGTGGGGCTGCATTCGGTGTATAAGACGCACCCAGGTTTTCACCCTCTTTTTGAGGGTAAAAAGGTGCGTCTTATACTCCGAAAAATACGGTAGTTAGTCCACAAATTTCTTTACATGTTCTGAAGGCTGAAAGTCTCTAGGCTCAATGCAACCCCTCAGCTGAGTTTCTATCTTGACCAGACTGAAACTACAAAAATACAATGGCATGAACAATTTTTCTTCACCTGATGACAAAAGTTGGTTCTGTTAATACATTAGGTGTTGTGGTGAATTTTATGAGTGTTCTCGCTGTCCATCCTTCAGAATAGGTCAGATCAGAAAACAGATTCCATGTGAAATACTGGAACAATATTGATATTGATAAGGTTCACTCAGCCTTCCATCCTTCCGAGATTGGTAAACGACCAGGGGTGAAATCCATCAGGTTCTGACAGGTTCTGGAGAACCGGTAGTGGAAATTTTGAGTAGTTCGGAGAACCGGCAAATACCACCTCTGGCTGGCCCCAGTGTGGGATGGGAATGGAGATTTTGCAATATCCTTCCCACAGGAGTGGGGAGGGAATAGGGATTTTGCAATATCCTTCCCCTGGAGTGGGGTGAGAATGGAGATTTTGCAGTATCCTTCCCCTGCCACGCCCACCAAGCCACGCCCACCAAGCCATGTCCACAGAACCAGTAGTTAAAAAATTGGATTTCACCACTGGTTAGGACCTAAATTGTTGAGGGGCAATATGACAATAATGCTTACATTGTAAATACTTACATTGTAAACTGCCCAGACAGTGTTATAGGGTGGCATATAAGCCTAAACGCTATTACAATTGCTATATAGGCTATAGGTCATAGAAAGACTGACAACATTTTCCCTTTCTTCTTTCTTATACAAAAGAGAATCAAGATACAGTTCTTTAAATAGCAGCGACTGTGAGAGGGATCTAGGAGTCTTGGTGGACAACCAACTAGATATGAGCCAACAGTGTGCATCGGCAGCCAAAAAAGCCAACGCAGTCCTGAGTTGTATTAACAGAAGGATACAATCTAGACAGGGGTGAAATGCTCCCAGTTCGCTCTTACCTGTCGGTCGTCGCAGAGCCGATGGAGCCGGTGGTGGTCGCGGCGCGGGGCTGCCCCCGCCCACTTCCCCCGCCTGCCTGGATGCCGCCATTTGAGTTCTTTTGCCCTCTGTGCATGCAGAACGCTTTGCACATGCGCAGAGGGCAAAAGAACTCAAATGGCGGCGTCCAGGCAGGCGGGGGAAGCGGGCGGGGGAAGCCCCGCGCCGCGACCGCCATCGGATCTATTGACTCTGCGACGACCAACAGGTAAGAGCAAACCGGGAGCATTTCACCCCTGAATCTAGAACTAGGGAAGTACTAATACCACTCTATAAAGCAGCGGTTCTCAACCTGGGGATCCCTTTGGGGGTCAAAGGACCATTTCACAGGGGTTGCACCAGCATCCTCAGCTCCCCACCCACTGCCACAAGCCTGGCCATATCGGCTCAACTTGCCCAAGCCCGCCGATTGATCAGGAGAGGTGCCATTCGGCGAGAGGTGTTTGTGACGCCTGGCGGCCAAGCTTTGAAGGCATCAGCTAAGTGGCGCAGTGTCGCAAGATTGTGCGCTGGAGAGTGCAAGGCGGTGCTTAAAACATATGTGGCCACCCCTGTCTCCTGCTTGCAGAGGCAGTTTCTTCCCACTGGTGTCGAAGGGAAAGGGAGTCACCTGAGGGAACGGCCAGCCAACAACCACTTAAGTTTAACAGTGCACGATGGCGGGAAGGAGGACAGCCGGGTCGGGCTCATCTGTCTGTTCTCTTGCCCTCGGCTGGCACGGAGACCCAGCGAACAAAGAGGCAAACAGGGAGAGAGGGAAGAGAGAGACTGAGATATATTAGCGCAGGGCTAGCCTGATCATACAGCCTCAGTGCTGAGGGCGCCACCGCCGGGGGCAGGAGGAGCTAAGCCGGAGGGAACTGGAGAAGGAGGTGGTGCCAGAGCAGGGCGGCAGCGATGGACCATGCTCCGGCACCATCTGGGGAAGTGAGGAGAGGAAGAGTTTCTTCCGGATCCTTTGATCGGCTTGAGTGGGAATAGGGGGCAGAAAAAGAGAGAGAAAATGCCTCGTGGCTGCTCTATTTTGAAAAAAGCTTTTGGGAGCGTGGAAATGGGTAGTAAGAGGGAATTCTGAGTTTGTGCCCTCTCTGAGGTCTGGGCTGACTTTTATTTACGATTCATAACAGTAGCAAAATTACAGTTATGAAGTAGCAAAGAAAATAATTTTATGGTTGGGGGTCACCACAACATGAGGAACATGTATTTAGGGGTTGCGGCATTAGAAAGGTTGAGAACCACTGCTATAAAGCCTTAGTTAGACCACAACTAGAGTACTGCATCCAGTTCTGATCATCACACTATAAAAAAGACATTGAGGCTCTAGAGAAAGTGCAGAAGAGAGCAACCAGGATGATAAGGGGACTGAAAACTAAAACATACAAAGAGCAGTTGCAGGAACTGAGCTTGGCCAGTCTGGTGAAGAGAAGGACCAGGGGTGACATGATAACAATGTTCCAATACTTGAGGGGCTGCCACAGAGAGGAGGGGATAAGGCTGTTTTCCAAAGCACCAGAAGGCTATACAAGGAATAATGGATGGAAACTGACCAAAGAGAGATTCAACCTGAAAATAAGGAGAAAATTTCTGACAGTGAGAGCAATCAACCAGTGGAACAGCTTGCCTGCGGAGGTTGTGAGAGCTCCAACACTTGAGTCTTTCAAAAGGAGATTGGACTGCCATTTATCCGAAATGGTGTAGGGACTCCTGCTTGAGCGGGGGGTTGGACTAGATGACCTACAAGGTCCCTTCCAACTCTAATAATAATCTAAAAGTTTTTTTCTAACATTATCTTCCTTTCTGGGGCTAAATTCATGTTTTGCTAACTACTGTATACTTTCTCAAAGTTGTCTGTCTATGTGAAGAGAAAAATGGAATGGGGATGAGTGTGAGTATGACAAGTTAACAGAGAGATGGGAGAGCATGCAAAGGAGGATTTTAAACCAATAGGTCCTGTCTTGGAAACCCTATGTTCGTAATAAAGATGGCCTCCTCCAGACCCTGACAATTGTGTGTGAACTCAATAATACTGCCTTGCGTATATCATTAAGGACTGGAGATGGGAGAACAATCATGG
Organism: Diadophis punctatus similis; assembly: GCA_023053685.1. Taxonomy (NCBI): domain Eukaryota; kingdom Metazoa; phylum Chordata; class Lepidosauria; order Squamata; family Dipsadidae; genus Diadophis; species Diadophis punctatus. Next base: position 100,377,289 of record JALIGW010000002.1, read on the forward strand.
ATAATTGTTATCTTTTGTCAGAGGGGAGGAAGTGAAATATTCAATGTAAGCAACAAAATATTTTATTTAATCTGCACAACTCAGACAGCTATTCCAGAATTGCTGCCCAGTTGACTGGGTACTCATTGCAAGAGCAAATATTGTATAGTTGCTTCTCATAGGCAGGTATATTTTTTAAGTTAAAAAAAATAGCATGGAATAATGTATAATGTATATGTGAATTTCTACAAGAGGCCAAGTTGGATGTACTTGCTGTGTTTGAACAATACAGAACCGCAAGCATGCAAACTCACCTGATTACCCCCTCTCCACAACCTTGCATTTCAAAAAAATGTAACCATTTTGGTTCCACACCATAAACCCCATTCAAACGTCCTTACAGTTGAAGAATGCAAATTTAGAGAAATGTGGCTTTATGCCATATCCTCTGATATATAAGATTCGCAAGTATATATTGAAATCCATTTATCGTGATTTTCTGCAGAGCTAGTGTTCCACCATTCCAAAGGATGGTAGTGGATTATTCTCAATGGGGTAGTTTTAATTTCTGCTGCTCTTTTCCCCCTTTTTTTCTTTTTTCTTTTGTAGTTTATCACATGGTATTGTGGTTAGTTGCGAAGTTGTGCCCAACCCATCGCAACCCCATGGACAACGTTCCTCCAGGCCTTCCTGTCCTGTACCATCTCCCGGAGTCCATTTAAGCTGACGCCAACTGCTTCAGTGACTCCATCCAGCCACCTCATTCTCTGTCGTCCCCTTCTTCTTTTGCCCTCAATCTTTCCCAGCATTAGGCTTTTCTCCAGTGAGTCACATGGTAGTGGATGGGAAATATTTAAAAAAATAAGTATCCCGATGGTTTAGGAGCTACACTTCTATTTTTAAATGCACCTGAAACTATTTCCTCAATATTGACAAAGTTATATTAGTAATTCAGTTACATGTATATGATGCTACATTGGCATAATCCTTATGATATGCTGGCACAGAATAGCAATAGCACTTAGACTTATATACCGCTTCATAGTGCTTTACAGCCCTCTCTAAGCGGTTTACAGAGTTCAGCATATTGCCCCCAACAATCTGGGTCCTCATTTTACCGACCTCAGAAGGATGAAAGGCTGAGTCAACCTTGAGCCGGTGAGATTTGAACTGCTGAACTGCTGAACTAGCAGTAGCCTGCAGTGCTGCATTTAACCACTGCACCATCTCGGCTCTAGAATCTACAGCAATGATGTAATTACAAGCAGTTAGACTCAAAACTACTAGATTAATTCAGGCCTAGTAGACTTAGTGGACCCTTTGGCTTCTAATGTCAATATGGTGGAGGTCTCTAAACATATAGGTTTTTATCTTGTAACAAATGCTGTGGAATGGTTTGCATGTGTTCTTATCAAAATAGTTTTCACCATACTTGTCTTTTTTATATATAACATTATGCTCCTCTGTTCATAAGGGATTAATATCTATCTATCTATCTATCTATCTATCTATCTATCTATCTATCTATCTATCTATCTATCTATCTATCATCTATCTATCTATCTATCTATCTATCTATCTATCTATCTACCTACCTACCTACCTACCTACCTACCTACCTACCTACTGTATCTATCATCTCTAATCTCTCATCTATCTATTGCTAAAACTCTGATTCCTCAACTGTGGTCATACATTGAGGACTATCTGTACTGTAAAACATTTTATGATATCAAAATTATCTTTAAACAGTTTATGATATAATACAAAATGTCATAAAACATCAAACACACTTGATGTTTGACTATACAGTTCAACATGGGCTGTTTACAAGGCAGCTATAATTCTGAGTATTTCCCTGAATTTTTAAGAACCTTTCCACTAAAGCAGTGCTTCTCAGGAAGAAGTAAACATTTTGCGCCCCCCCAACTCTCCAATCTGGGCCCCAATGGAATTTTAGTGTTAATATTTATTATTTTACTTATTATAAGCTGCAAGCAAACTATTGGCTGGGGAAGGCAATTGCTTTTTTCACTTCCTCGACCAAGCGGTAAACAAACGACCTGCTTTCCTCCTTCCTCAGATGCCCTTGCACTCTTTCTGGGATTTCGCCATGCAGGTCTAGGTGCAAGTGACGTCACAATCGGGGACATCTCCTCTCCACACTCCTCTCCCTTCCTCACAAGACTCAGTGTTCTAGAATCCCTTTCAGCCCCCACCCCGTCACTGGGTCCCAAATGGATGAGCCAGAAAGAGAGAAACGACTGGCAACAAACACGTCTCCTCTTTCCGCCTTCCACACAAAGTCCGCTTAATGTAATTTAATTAATTTCATGTAATTTCATTAGGGTTCCTCGCCCTTAACCCGAGACGAGGCTCACCCAAAGAAGGGGAAGGCAGCGGTAGCTCCATAGCGAAGGTAGCCATCCATGCCGGGAAAGCAGCAGCCACTGCCAGACCGGCCGCGTGCACAGCAGCCGCCTCTTTCTTGCCTCAGCCCGTCACTTTCAAATAAGGCGGAAGTGCCACTCTTGCCTGCGGTGGGGAAAAGGCAGATGCCACTTCCTCATAAGAACGGAACATAAAGTTGAGGCTGGCGGCCTCTCCTATAGGTTTCCCCGGGGTCACACGCGCCTCCTGGCATCGCTCCATGCCCACCCAGGGGGGCGCACCCCACTATTTGAGAAACACTCCACTAAAGGAACATCATCAGATGCTCTGTCATTATTGAAAGCATTGAGAAATTTAATACAAAAAAATCTGTGAAACAATTATTCAATAGGTTACTGTTAGTGTTAGGGTTAGTGTTAGGGTTAGTGTTGGGGTTAGGGTTAAAAATACAAACTGTTATAAAATGGTTAAAAGCGTTATAATTAACTAAAACTAAAAAAAGATGTCATTCTTACAAAAACAGATATAGGGTAAAAATCAGTGGTTGAAGTGGTTTACTTATTTATTGCACTGGGGAAAGCTTTATTCATGAGTCTGTAATTCTGAATGGATATAACAATTGCAACAAAGGAAGTTTTAATGGATAAGAGATGTAACAATTGCAACAAAGGAAGTTTTATGAATGTAACTAATCTGTGGCCTTCGCAAGCTTATGCAGCAAACTGTAGCAGTGTTTCCAGAAGCTTACATTAAATATTGCTGCTGGAATGGTTTTCCTTGTCTTTTATTATTCTTGGAAAGTCAACCAAAAGCCATTAACCCTCCTTGTCTAAATGCAGTGACTTGGACTGAACCCAATTCCTAAAGGAGAGGTCTAAGTTATGTGAAACATCCACGCGGTTAGCAGTAAATGACACTATACCTGACATTTCCATTAGAAAGCTGAAAGACTGGGTGATAGGAACTGGTCTATAACAGAGATATGTGGTACTTCCAGATGCCCTGGTAGTGTGTGAAAGTGAGAATCTGAAATCTCCAGAGGCCTCCATGGGCTGTTGTGTTTTGAAAGTATGATAGATAATTTTAGGTGGAAATCTTTTAGCCTTTTACATCAAACTCCGTACATCAACTTGGCAGTGCAGTTCTGAGATTCTTGAATCAGTGCAGCTAGACTAAACTCTTGGGTTTAAACTCAGCTGACAACAACATAGCACAAATAGATAAGAAACCTTATTGTATGCTAGGAAGAAGGCATTAAAAGAGGTGATTGCCCTATTACCTTCTTAATAGCCCCCTTCATCACCACCCTTCCCAGTTTAATAGACTTTTCCCCCTCTGCTTTTCCAACTGAGAAGCTGAGCAACTCTTTCATTGACATCTCAGAAATCCTAATTCACAGCTTTTGGGAAAGATGTGCTGCTAATCTAGTCTAATTTCCACACCTGCAAGTGAATGAGATGGTAAAGAAGAGATAACAGTTTGAATAATAGAAGGGACACTACTATTTTGGACTGAAACTGGAGAGCAAGCAAACAGGAAAAAAAAGGTGTTTTAGGCACAACCTGTGTTTATATATATCCCACATTCTCAATATGGCATATCTAATAAAATTATTTTTAAAGTTCATGTTAATTTTAACTATCATATCATAAATACACATGCCATCCAAATCTCAGGTTGTGGCCTTCTAACTAAAAAAGTTTCTTATTTCTCAGCAACATCCATTCTTTAATTCACACCAAACAACAAGCAGTGAAATACAATTTTAGATTCTCCTCTTTTGTTTGCATCTCGTAAAACTTTATGTTTAGCTCTTGTTTTTCCCTACCTGTATATCTAAATATACAAAGTTACAATGGCACTGAAAAAAGTGACTTGCAACCAGCCATTATGCTTAACAACCATTGTGGCATCTCCACAGTCACATGATTCAGGCACTTGGCAACAAGCACATATTTACAATGGTTGTAGCATCCCATGGCCATGCAATTGCCATCTGTTACTTTCCCAGCCAGCTTCCAACAAGTAAAGTCAACGAGGAAGCCAAATTCACTTAACGACCACATATTTGCACTTAACTGCAGATATTTGCTTAACAAAACAAAACAGATTGTGAAATTGAACTGCAACTCAATTAGCAACTCCTTTGCTTACCAATAGAATTTCTGGTCCCAATTGTGAGTATAAGACAAAATCTACATGTAATTTTTTTTGCCATTATTTAATGATACACCCATTGCTAAGGTTTCAATTCAAGCTTTGTTTTTATTATTATTTAAGAAAAAATTAGGGGTGCAATGCAGGGGCGGGTTCCTAATTTTTTTACTACCACTCTGTGGGCATGGCTTATTTTGTGGCTGTGGCTTGCCGGCCATGTGACCGGGTGGGCGTGGCTTCTCAGACTGCTGAAGGGAGGGGAACTGAGATAGGTCCTGCCGCCCATTCCCCCTCCCCTCAGCAGCTCGAGAAGCCTCGAACGTGCAAAAATGCCTAGGATCATCACCGCACGTTCGTGGCTTCTTGGACTGCTGAAGGGAGGGGAATGGAGATAGCTCCTGCAGCCCGTTCTTTCAGCGTCTCACACGCTCCCTCAGCCATCCTCCCCTGCTTGGACTCACTGTGGGGTAGGAAGGCAGCGCATGCGCAGTGCCGAAAGCTCGGCTTCTGGGCATGCGCAGAAGAAAAAATTTATTTATTTTTTTAAAATGGCGGCGCCCAGGCACCGGCAACCAACCGCACCGGTACTGTGACATCACCAGCGGGCCGCTACCGGTGCTATAGAGTGGACCGCACCTGTAGGAACCCACCACTGGTGCAATGGCTCAGTGGTTAAAGACACTGAACTTGTCAGCTGGAAAGCTGACAACTTGGGTTTGGGACCCAAGCACTGCGTGATGGGGTGAGTACCTGTTACTCGTCCCAAGTTCCTGCCAACTTAGAAGTTTGAAAGTATGCAAAGTATGCGAGGAGATAAATAGGCACCACTTTGGTGGGAAGGTAACAGCATTCCGTGTGTCTTGGCATACAGTCATGCTGGCCACATGACCACACAAGTGTCTTTGGAGAATGCTGGCTCCTTTGGCTAAGAAATGGAGATGGATACGATTCCCTAGAGTCAGACACAACTGGACAGGGGAAAATTTTACCTTTACCTTTTATTTCAGAAAATAAGCCTACTCAGCTGTTATGAGTCCCACCAACTGAAAGATATCCTTTGGTCACTTCATATATTTTAAGTATATGCAACTTGTAAACCTGTCAGAGTTTTTTATGTTGAAGACGAAGTGAAGCATCCAGAGAAGGGTAAGCCAGAAAACAGGAGGAAGGGGAAAATACAGAGAAAGCCCCAGAGAATAACAATGATTGAGAACAAAAATTGGGGTGGGGGGGAAGCGGTAATGGAAAAATTATGAATCTTTCCTGTCCTTTCATATGCAATCTACCTGGACATCAGATTCTTCAAACAAACAAACAAACAAACAAACAAACAAGGTTATGTGCATGTGTAAGGTGTAGTTGGACTTTTGGAGGAGCCAGAGGGTTTTATTTTTAGTAGTTATTTTTAAATACACCTTATTTGATAGAGCATTAATTTTTTATAAACCATTCTGAGTTTATAAGTGGAAACATAATTTACTCAATAAATATATTTCTTTCCCTAAACTCTCTCTCCTTTTGTTTTGCTGACTGCAGGTCAATTTTAGTCTGGGAGGGGGGGAAATTGACCCTTGTCTTTGGTGGAATATTCAGGGGCAATGCCATATATATATTGCCATTTTGGAAATTTGTTTTGTATTAAAATTAATGTGGCTGTCAGTATGTAGATATACTATAATTTAAACCCTTTCTAATAATAGAGACTGTGCTAAATCATTTCTTTGTTTACTACTATAGTGACAAGGAAATTGTGTCATCACCCATGAAAATGGTTTGGTGCTCTACTAGATATTGTAGCAATTTTTCCTCATTGAAAGAGTCAAATTGATTCTAGGTGGAAAGCACATTTTTCAGGATTGTGAGTGCTTCTGCTAAATATCTGTTTCTCCACCATAGGCATCTAGTAAATGTGTGAATCAGATCAATCTACTGTACTTCAGACAAATATTTTTGATATAAGATGAATCCAAAATAAGATGAATCCCATCCAAATCTATAAGTGATTGAGTGCTTTAGATGTGCAAATGTTTTCCGTTCTCTGTATAGATCTACAATAGGGAAAGGGGGAGGAAGAAGAGTGACATTAAATGATTGAATTCTGTGCCATCTAATTCTGGTACAATTTAATACTGTCTAACAATATCACAGAACCTACAGGTGGCTCTGCCCTGGGCAGGGTTTGATCTAGAAGACCTCCAAGGTTCCTTTCAGCTCCATTATTCTATGATTCTATGAATTCATAGTTGGCTGTATGACCACAACCAAAAGGTGCTTATTAATGACTGGAGCTTGAACAGAAGTATCAAATGAAACACTACAGGCCTTTCTTTGGTTCTGGAGCCATCTTCTTCACCTTTTTTGTAAATGAGCTGAAGAAGGTGAGAAAGTCTGCAGATGATATAAAACTGCTGAGTCTGCAGATGCACAAAATTAGATGATAGCTAATACATTAGATGAGAAAGAGAACATTTAAAAAATATCTAGATAGGTTTAATTAATAGGTTGACATAAATGTAATGGAATTTAAGTTCTTCATCTGGGCAGAAAAAATACAAGGCAGAAGAATAGGATGGGAGACACCTGGTCTGGAAGTAGTAAATGTGAAAAGGATCTGGGTGCCCTTATTAAAGTTAGATATGAGCCAGCAGTCTGATGCAGTTGCTAAAAGGGCAAATTCTCTTTTGGGGTTAATAGGACCACAGGAGTCCAGTTCATGGGAAAGAGTTGCTTCATTCTATTCTGTCTTGGTCAAATCTAATTTGGAGTTCGGGCTTTAACTGTGATAAATGGGTGCAAGTTTGGAGACAGCCTAACAAGGTGAAGAACAGATGTGCAATAAAGCCCCATGAGGAATAGTGAAAGGATCTAGGTTTCTTATCCAACACTCTCCCGATGTCTCACTTGTTGTCACACATAGGCTAATTCTCTGTTGCCCAAGAGGGCAAGATTAGAATCAATGGATTAAAACTACAACAAAGAAGGTGCATGCTTATAGCACTAGCAATAGCACTTAGATTTATATACCACTTCACAGTGCTTTACATCCCTCTCTAAGCGGTTTACAGAGTCAGCATATTGCCCCCAACAATTTGGGTCCTCATTTTACCCACCACAGAAGGATGGAAGGCTGAGTCAATCTTGAGCCCAGTGAGATTTGAACTGCCAAATTGCAGTCAGCCGGCAGTCAGCAGAAGTAGCCTGCAGTACTGCACTCTAACCACTGCACCACTGCGGCTCATCATCATCATCAGGAAGAACTTATTGACCATACAACTTATCAGCCAACTGTGCAGGCTGTTACTAGAGATCCTCATATGAAGGCTAGATGGTTATCTGAGAGAGATGATACAGCACATCCTGCATCAAGCATGGGATTGGGATAGATGACCTCAAAAGTCCCTTACATCTCTGATTCTATGAAAAAGTAGTCCAGCCTCTGTTTGAATGCATTCAATAAAGAGAATTCTACTATGGTAACAAGCTGAATTACTGGTTCTATTACTGACCTGTAATTTGCTGGTCAGTAATATTCCGCTGATAAGAATTTTAAAAACAGTCAATTGGAATCCACTGCCTGTTACTTTAAACTATTATTTGGTGTCCTGCACTATGTAATGAAAGAAAATAAGTCTTGACCTTCTGTGTCCCATTCCTTCAAAGCACTTGAAAAGTATTCTCAATCCCCACTCTGTCTTCTCTTCTCAAAGCAAATATTAACACTTCTTTCAATCTCTCTTCAAAGCACTTAGTGTCTAGTCCCCTCTCATTTTCTGAATTAGTTCTACTGTATCTTAAGTCATCTTAAACTGTGGTACCCAAAGCTCAACACAGTATTTGTTGTGCAATGCAGCCACTGCAGGCTGACTGCTAGTTCAGCAGTTCAGCTGTTCAAATCTCACTAGGCTCAAGGTTGACTCAGCCTTCCATCCTTCCGAGGTGGGTAAAATGAGGACCCAGATTGTTGGGGGCAATATGCTGAACTCTGTAAACCACTTAGAGATGGCTGTAAAGCACTATGAAGCGGTATATAAGTAAAGTGCTATTGCTATTTGAGTCCAGAATCAATCTCCAGAAACAGCTAAAGGATTAACACAATGTTGTCCATTACTTCATTCTGAAATGTCATCGAATCAAAGTACTTATTCAACATTCCTTATTTTGCTTTGAGGAATCATTTTGAGACCAAACTATATGCTCAGGCAATGGCATTTCTTGCAAATATCATTTTATTCTGTTCAAGAGCCTCTCCATGTCGTTTTATAATTTGGAAGACTTTTTGCCAAAGGGAACCTATACTATTGCTATAGTTTTCATAGATGTTGCCCATCAAAAATTCGGGGAGCTTATTGATTTTTTTTTACCTCCCCAATGTTTTAAATATTGATTTGGGGCAAAAAGGCTTTTGTTTTGTTTAAAATTTGATAAGCTTTTTATTCACCAGAGGAAAGTCTGTTTGCAAACTGTTATATCGAGAACATTACAGTGCTTTTTTTCTTTAGAAAGAAAAATAGAATTAAGACAATCCATCACTGTGAAATTTCTGAACTTGGACGTATTTCTTGGTAGATAGCCACCTCTACAAAATTAATCGTCTCCCTTTTTTCCAAAATTTTAGGTGTTTCCTTCAAATGGTTTACTGTGCCTACAGAATTCATAGTTTACTGTGCCTATAGAACTTTTCTGTTGAAAAGTTACTATTATTGGTGGGTTTCCTATGCTAGCCAGTGGAATTCATAAATCAGTCCAATCTCTGTTAAACCAATGTATTTTCTGAAGGATCAATTACTACTGCAGGGATGGGCTGTTCATAAACCTTTTTTTTTGTTAAGCTCCAAGAGAATGCATTATTAACAGTGGCAAATCACCAAGCTGTAGAGACAAAGGTGTAAATTGCCTGACTGGCTTAATGCACAGTCTCTCCAAAATACACAGTCACAAATGTCTCAAAATAAGTCCATCTTCACTTATTTGTGTGACATCATTAATTAATTAATTAATTAATTAATTAATTAATTAATTAATCAGATTTATATAGCTGCCCATCTCACAAAAAGTGATTTTGGATGGCATACAACAGTTGAAAAAAAACAACATACAAAAATACAAAATGTAAAAATCTACATTAAAAGGCAAGTATTATAAAAACAAACCATAGGGAAAGAGAAGATAAACCTAAGCATATATAGATCATAGAATAATAGCATTGGAAGTTCTCTAGTCCAAACCCCTGCTCAAGCAGAAGACCCTGCCTATGCCATTCCAGACAAATGGTTGTCCAGTTTTTTTCTGGAAAACTTCCAGCAATGGATCACCCACAACTTCTGGAAATAAGCCATTCCATTGATTGATTGTTTTAACTGCCCAGAAATTTCTCCTTAGTTCTAGATCAGATTGCTCTACCCATTACTTCTTGTCCTGCCCTCAGGTGCTTTGGAGAATACTGTAGGTCAACCCCTTCTTTTCTGTGACAGCCCTTCAAGTACTTGAAGACAGCTATCATAACTCCTATTCCTTCTCTTCATTGGACTAGGCATACCTAGTTCCCTCAATTATTCACTATATAATTTAGCACCCTGATCCCTTATAATCTTTGTTACTCTTCTTTCTAGGTTTCAACACCTTTCCTGTATCATACTGATCAGAATTGGATGCAGTATTCAAAGTGTGATCTCACCAGTGAATTGCATTTTGTTGGATAGAGCCCAGCCTTTGTGTTTATCAAGGAGCTTCTGAACCTTGAGTCTATCATCTAAAATATTGGCTATTCCTGCCAGATTCATGTCATCTGCAAATTTGATGGTTCCCCTTCTATCCCCTCATCTAGATCATTTGTGAAGATGTTGAAGAATATTGGGCCTAAGGCAGAATCTTGAGGTACCTCACTGCATGCTTCCCTCCATGTAGATGTTCCATTGAGGACTACATGCTGAATGCGGTTGGTTGGCCAGTTTCAAATCCATTTGGGGGTGGTACTGTCTATTCCACATTGTTCTATCTTACCAAGAAGTAGGTTGTAGTCTACTTTGTCAAATGCCTTATTTAGGTCTAAGTAAACTATGGTATGTCCACAGCATTTCCCTTATCCACCAATTTAGTCACTTTATCAAAGAAGGCAATAAGGTTTGTCTGGCATGACCTCTTTATGACAAACCCATGTTGGCTTCTAATAATTTTATTGTTCATTTCTACCCTGTTTCCCCCAAAATAAGACATCTCCTGATAATAAGCCCAATCGGGCTTTTGAGTGCATGGCAATAAGGCCAAGCGCTTATTTCAGGGTTCAAAAAAATATAAGACAGGGTCTTATTTTCGGGGAAACATGGTAGGTGCTCGCAAATGCACTGCTTGATTATCTTTTCCAGGATCTTCCCAGGTATCGATGTCTGGCTGATTGATCTGTAATTTCCTGGATCCACTTTTTCCCCTTTTTGTACTTTTTGCCCCAGGCCTGATAATATAATCAGGTCTCGAGGGACTTCTAGAATGTCAAAGAGATGGAGCTAATCTAATTCAACACTGCAGCAGCTATAAAAGGTCTTGGGGAACTCCAGGGAGTATCAGCTGATCACAGAAATGTTACTTAATACCCTTTATAATGAAAATGTTTGTAATCTTGTCCTTCTTCCTGAAAGGAAGAGGTTAATCCCATCCCTAGATGGGTGATTGATGGGTTTCCTAGGTGTTTCCCTGCCCTAATCCTGTCAGTTTCTGTTGTTTATTGATTTTATTCAAGGCGTGTGTCACCTGCATTCCAGCTGCAACATAGTAGTCTGTTAAATGGTTCTTAGCTGTCTGCCCAGAGCTATTAACTGAAGGGAGGGAGAAGAAAAAAAACCAGCTCTTGCACTTTATTTTCAGCTGGTTCTCCAAACTGCACAAGCAATTCACTAATGGTTCGGGTAAACTGGTGCGAACTGTCTGAATCCCACCACTGCCTGTATTGCTGCATTCTCTACCAGCTGAAGCTTCTAGATATTCTTCAAGGGCAGTCCCGTGTAGAGCACATTGCGCATGACTTATTGTAAGCAGGGCCTGCTGATCCAGGAACGGGTGCAATTAGCGCACAAGACAAAGCTGTGCAAAGCCCCTCCTAGCCATGACTGCCACCTGTTCAAGCAGGAGTCATGAATCTAGGAGTACACACTGGGTCTCTCTAGGGCAGCGCCACCCCATCCGGCATAAAAATGGTAAAATTCTGGAACCAGTGGGCCCCAAAATTCAGAGCCACTCAGTCTTGCCTGGGTTCATCTGAAGTCTAGTATTCTCCATCCAGACCCTCACAGCCTACAGAGATAAGATACTCACGGCATTGTTTAATTCACCAGGGGTGGGGATGTTCAAATGGATATCATCAGCATATTAATGATACCTCAACCCATGGTGACTGGATGGACTCATCCAGTCTCATGTGGATATTAAAGAGGAAATGATACAATCCCAAAGCCTTGGCATACCACATAGTAGGGGCTGAGGGTGGGACCTCTCCTCCCCAATAATCATAACTGGAATTGACCCTGAAGAAAGGAAGTGAACAAGCACAACACCGGCCCACCCACTGCCTATCTTACTTCCTGCCTGATCATTGCAACCTTTCACCACTGAATTTGATAAACAACTACCATCAAATATCATCCAATCTCTGCAGAAATGTATATATTATGCAGATTATGCAGAATGCACACACATTTTAGTTTAGGTTCTTTGCCATGATGGATGCTAATTAATATAATGAGCAGCTAAGTAACCATCTTCACTTTCCTAATCAGCTTACTAGGATTTCCTGCATGATGCTTTCCTCAGTAGGATTCGGGTAAAGTGTATCCAGATGTCTTAAACAGGAATAGGGTGGTTTTTGTTTTCCTTTATTTTGTTTATCAAAACTCCAGGGAGCTGCATAATTTGCAACATATACAGGCAGGTTAAAATACATTTGGAAACTTGGAAACTGTTGATTTCAATATGTTGTGTTCTCCAATAATTGCTTGCAAAGCATTGTTAAAATTCTGAACAAATCTTCCAATCAATGTATTTGTAGCTGGTGACAGAGTGCTGGCATTCCATTCTTTTTTGGGAATTTCTAAAACTGTTATTGGTGACTGACTGTTCTGGAATGTCTGTTTTCACAAGGAGTTCTGTCAATACATCTATGATATGTGTGTGACTCTTATTGAAGTTCCTCACCTGAGGACACCGAACATCCATCCTACACAGCTGAGCAAGTTGTGCTCATAAGTGCTCATAAGTGGTCCTGGAAAGTCTATTTAAATTTTTATCTATTTATTTAATTAATTTCTATAGCCACCTATCTCAGCAAACAACTCTGGGCGGCTCACAATTCAAAAACATATATCACAATTAAAACCCTAAAAACAGTTTAAAACAATGAAAAGAATAAAACCATTAAAATACTAAAAAAAAATTGCCATTGTATGGCAGGGTATTCCTGTGACTGAACTGGATGTCTTTTGAGCATGTCTGAAATCTGAGCAATTCATTGCAGGTTGTTCAATTTATTACTGTATTCCAAGCCATCAGAAAAACTACAAGCTAGCGCCTTCAATTACTCCATGATGTTCAACATGCAGCCTCTTTGATCCTCAACATCTCTCAGCACAGGCACTACGATGACCCTCTCAATCCTCATATGAGATGACCACTGTTAAACATGAGTTAATCATGGCACTGATAAAACTCTATAAGCCAATGTTTTTGTTTGCATTCCAGTTTACTGTGGCTTCTTGTGCAGTCTTGATCTATGTGGGAGAAAATATATCAAATGTTATGTTTGAAAATTCTACAGGGGTACTAGCTCTGCTTATATGAAAATTACCAGGAAGGCTAGAAAATCTTTATGTGAACCATCTTCTAGAACAGGGGTGTCAAACTCGATTTCATTGAGGGTCGCATGAGGGTTGTGTTTGACCTTGGGGGGGCCGGGGGGCATTGCCAGGTTGGCCATGGTCAGCTTGACGTCACTTGTGTCGAGAGTGCCTGTGGTGGCTCAAGCGCTATCCAGAAAAAATAGAGCGTGGGAGGACTGTGCACAGCCTTCCCAAGCTCCGTTTTCACCGGCAGAGGCACTGTGGGCAAGTCCTTCGCTGTTTTCAGGGCGGCCCCGCGGGCCAGATCTAAGCACCCTGTAGGCCGGATCCAGCCCACGGGCCTTGAGTTTGACACTCCTGTTCTAGAAGATTCAAAACTCTTTAACTATTCTGCTGTATCTAAATTCTGTGCTGCTAAAATCAAAATAAGGCATACAGTAACTGGTGACAGGAATATCCACTTTTATTTTATTCATTGCTTCATTTTTATTACGTGTTAGCTACTTTGTTTTAGGTGATACACATTTTTTACCTTCTAGATTGTATTATTATTAGAGAGTGAATTGTTATTTTTGCACAGGTAATTAGCCTACGATTTTAATAGTGTATGTTACATTTTTAAATTCCTGTTATGCCAGCATTTTATCTTGCCCATTTGATTTTACCTTTGTCTTGGGTTTTTTTTCCCAATTTTTGCTGGTCACTGATTGATTAAAGATTATTTCATTACATATCAAAGGAATATCCATCTGATGTGGACTTTTTGGACTGTCTAATTTACCATTATTTGGTTAACAATTTATCCCTATTTGCATAATTGTCTGGATTACTGAATTCTATTTTATATAAGTTCCTCCAAGGAGCAATGTCTGATGATACATTGGAGCACTTGTTGTAAATTAAAACTCTTTTTTCTGTACCAAGAATTGTCAGTAGTGACTGATAAGCAGTAATGAGGATGACCCGCCCCTTCCATACAATCACTGGGAGAAACATTTAGTTCCTCAACTAAACTCTGCACTCCCCATTCTTTTTGTCCCTTATTCTTCTCTGCAACTGCATGTGTGATGTAAAAGCTATTGGGTATTCACTGCCACTTTTCATAACATGACATAACTGCACTGATCCCATTTTGTGAAGCATCATAAGCCAATTTCACCAGTAAGTGCAGGTTATAATGGATGAACACTGCATCTGATGTCATCATTTTCTTTGCTTCTGTGAAAGCTTTTTCAAATGGTTTTGTCCACTGCCGTACCCTCTTTGCTTGTAATTCAAAGTGTTGAGTGCCAAAGCTAAAGTTGGCAAAAATCTGTAATAATAATTAATTAACTGCAAAAGCAATCATAGTAACACATTTTGGGAATTGAGAAGGCCTTGGAAATTATGACTGCTTGAAATGGATCAGTCTTATGTATCAATAGTGTAACTACAACTATTAGGTTTCAAGAACTAGCATTTGTTTGATTGAAGACCGTGGACTGCCACTCCGTAGAATGCTGCCTTGATGTTTTGCAGATGCACCTCACCATTTTCTCAGGCATCAGGGATGTCATTGCATTAGCTTGGAGTCCCAGAACATTCATGTATATGTGGTCCATGGCTCTCTGACAAAGTGCTGCAGTTAATGCTATTCCAAAAATGAATCTGTTACAATTATAGAAATCTTTGCGTCTTTTTACACCGAGAAGTACTTTCGAAATCCCCCCCCCACTTCCTTCTATATGTAATCGAGAAAGTTGTAACAGAGTTGGCAAATGATTAGATCTGGTGTAAAGTGGTAGGGGCTTGCAGTGAGAAGCAAGGAAATTAACCTGAGTGTGAGGAATCTGGCTGCATGCATCTGTAATGAAGAGGCTTTGGCAAAAGAAAACAGGATCCTTAGATCTTAAGGTAAAGAATAGCAATAGCACTTAGACTTATATACCACTCCATGGTGCTTTACAGCACTCTCTGGGCTGTTTACAGAGTCAGCATATTGCCCCCAACAATCTGGATCCTCATTTTACCAACCTTGGAAGGATGGAAGTCTTGTGTCAACACTGAGCAAATCAGAATCAAACTCCTGAAAGGAAATATATCTTGGACTTATTTTAAAAACAGCATGGAATCTGTAATAAAATTGGAACTGGGTACCTCTGCAAGGAATGGGGAGATTGTTCCAAGAAATCTTAATGGACAGAAACAAAACTGAAAGAGTAAGTAAGGGCATAAAGCTATGGGTTCTCTCCATTGGGCAAAAACTCTACAGCCAGACACTCAGAGAGGAGGAAAAAGAGAGAAGCAGAAGATGTGGCTAGGAAAAAGAGAAGAAATAGTATATAAGGTACAGCTTAAGGCAGTAAAGGGATAACAGTCAAATTTAAAGCAAGAGAGATGGAAAAACAACTTATGGGTAAGAGGTAAACAGGGAGAAAGCACAAAGCCTGCTTCCCAAGGGGAACTAGCCACTTCGAAGAGGAAGCAAAGCGGGCTGAATTCAGATAGGCCAGAATGAGGATGGATAGGCAAATCACATGACACTTTTTGCAAAGGCAAGCTATAACCTTGAGCGTCTTTATTAAGGGGGTGGGGACAGAGTTGGATTGCTCAAACTCATACTGTTTAAAGTATGAGTTTGAGCATACTTAAGGAGGTTAACACCACTAAGCAAGTTTTTCAGAATGTATGAATTCATGTCTCCTGGATCAGTTTATTCAGCTCAGTATGTCTGGTTGTTTAAAGTCATTCTTGTACACCTGTATTATTGTCTGTATACCTGCATGGATATTAGACCTTAATGGAAGTTGTAAAGTAAAACTGTTATTTTCATAATCGGAGCTTTATATTCTTCCTATTGGGTCCATGGAGGGGTGAATCACCTCTTAGTGCTCCCCTTACTGACTAAAGAGTTGGCAACTGGTTTGTTTATAATGAAATTGATCAGTTCAAGGAATCTTGCTGAAAGATCCCCTTGGGAATTGCTTCCGCAACACAACACAACACAACACAACACAACACAACACAACACAACACAACAACAACATAACTGCAGTGCCCAGATGCTTTCCAATGGGAGAGCTACTTTAGAAATGGGTTTAGTTGCAATAATGACTTGAATTTAAACACAATTGTTTAATGTATAGCTGAAACACACACACACACACACACACACACACACACACACACACACACACAATCCAGCTGTTTTTGGACCTCTGTTTCTAGTGGGTACCTAGCTAAGTACTGTACCTAATAACCTTCAGCATTAGACCTAGAAGGCTTATTTACTTGTAGCTCATATTTAGCTCTTACTTTAATGTAGGGGGTAAAATAAATATATTATTGTATTGCATTGTATATTATACAATTAATATTATATTATACAATAGAATATTATACAATATATTATTATATTATATTATATTATATTATATTATATTATATTATATTATATTATATTATATTATATTATATTATATTATATTATATTATATTATATTATATTATATTATATTATATTATATTATATTATATTATATTATATTATATTATATTATATTATATTATATTATATTATATTATATTATATTATATTATATTATATTATTATATTATATTATATTATATTATATTATATTATATTATATTATATTATATTATTATATTATATTATTATATTATATTATTATTATAATATTCCCATGGTCCTATTCCTTTAGGAATGTATATTTGCATCCCATAAAATTGCTGAGGTATAATATTTGCTTCATAAACCTTTAATGCTGCTGGAATAAAAAAAAGCTACTTGTGCTACAGAATTTAAGAACTGCTGTTGTTCCCAACAAATAGTTTATATGTGCCTACCAACATAATATTTCTTAGAAGACTACACCAATGTTCTAATAAAGTTACATTCCCATCAATTGGCTTTACCTTTTCTTCTTTTGCAAAGACTAGAATCTTAAAAAAAAATATTAATGGCCAGCTGCTCTGCTATCTACTTAATCAGGACCTAGTATTTTTTATTCTGATGAGAGAGATTAATTAACAAACATCCTCATCTGCACATACTGTAGTAAGTCTTATAAAGGTCTGTTGGCAAATCTAGGGAATAGAAAAATATTTAATAACTTAATTTATATAGAAATTCAACAAGGTAAAATTATATTCTTGTCTCATATCTTAACAAATAAAATTATATTTTTGTCTCATATCCTGATGATCTCTTTTGCACATAGATATTCTCATATAATGAGTTAATAAACAGAATGAAAATGGAAGTTTCTTTCCAATCCTTTCTTCTGAAAACGCAGATCTGAAATCCACAAAGTTGCTTATAAAGACTCTTAGACAGAATTTATATGTTTATTAACCAAATGGTTAAAATCAAGCCTTGATTTATTGTCCTTTGTTTTGCATTAAATCCCACCTACATGAACCATCTTACTATGCAACCAATCTAGAAATTTGCAATAAAAATATCTAATACACATTTTTTTAAATGCACAATTTATTTATGACATGTAACAAGCTGATCTATAATAACCAGTGCCAGTTGTATCTCACTTTATTAAATGGATAAAGATCCCAAGCCCTCGGCCTTTGGGCATATTCTCTATACACTCTATATGCTAAGAAGAGCTGCAAGTATGAGAATCCATCCACCATTCAAATGTTCTGGGGCCATAAAGCCAGGAGCTTTCCCAGACTTCAGCTGTGAAATAAACTGACACAAGTCAGAAGATGTAACAAGCAACCATTCCAGTAATAGATAGATTCAATTAATGATTCATTTCTGGAATCTATTGTGAAGATGGAACTAAAATATTCATGCCAGACATCAGCTGAGATCAAAGAGTCAGTACAGGGTCCATTACCCAATGCATCCCCACTAATCAGTGCCAAAAATGGCAGACCTTTTTAGCTTAGCAGCTGAAATATTGGTTGCCAATTGCCTCCAAGGCATTCATCTTTTGCTATCTAATTAAAGCTTTGTAGTGTGATTTCTGCAAATGCAGTGTTTGTGGATGACTAGGCCAATTTTTTTCCTGCAAAATTCCTTGGCAGGGAATCATGTTGAGTTCGAATTCATCTTTGACATTGCTCAAAAACTATTACTAATTTCAGTTTAGTATATAGTCGGACACTTTACGTTATCATTCTGGTATCACGACTTATACAGACATATTGAGGAGTAATGTGCAGATCCTCAGTGGGGCAAAGTACAAAAGGTACAAAGTACTCTTTAATATACAGTAGCTGCTGACTTTTTTTCTGCCCTCAGCAGCCTGCCAGTCAATTTCTAATCAACACCCTAGTGCAAGTTGCTCCAAATGAGAATTTCCAACCATTGCTGCTGTTCTTGTTTTTGGTTTTGCCAATTTTCTGTTAATTATAAAATGATTTCATTGAATTTGATCCATTTGACAGCTATTCATAATTTTTTTTATAAAAGAAAGATGGGATGTATGTAACAGCCAGGATGTCTTGTGGCTGTCACTGTAGGCAGTTTAAGAAGGTCCTAATCTTCCCCATCACATCTAGTTCTGGAAGGTACTGTTTGGTCTTTGGAATACTTGTGGTACTGCATGTAACCCATTTTCATGTTAGTCAACTATCTTTTTTGCAGTCACTTTTCATACTTGCTTTAATTTCAGCTATTGAGATAGTTTGATCCCATCCTTCCCCAACGTGGAATAGCCTCCAAGTAACAGAGACTGCCAGAGTTCCCAGTCACCGTGCCCATTCCATTAACTTCTGGAAGTTCAGTCCATTTAGCAGGGGTGTCAAACTGGTGGCCAGATGCATCACGCGCAGGCCACACCCACCCTGACTCCGCAAAGGCAAAAAATGTCATGATACATCATGTGGCATCATGTGACGCAATCCAGTTTGACACCCGTGACTTAGCTGGACTTGCAGAGGTCTGAATTTGCCAGAAACATAGAAGTATGCCATTATCTACAGTGTCATAAGTAGTGTAAAACAGTTGTAATGCAAGGAGGATAATAACTATGGTTTTTAAATTAATATTCTGCATTATGTTAATTTTCAGGACAACCTTCAAATCACAGAAATTTTGTGCCCAACCCTGTCAAGCATATCTACCAGGCCTGATGTTTCTGGATTGATGAAATGTTGATTGATGAACTTGTAGGATTTAATCTCATTTTGTTTCAGCCTATCCAGATTCCAAAAGTTCAGGAATTTCTCATCTTTATTTGGGGTGGCAATGTGTAACAGTCATCAGCGTACTGATGGCATCAGATTTCAAACAAATGAACTTCTCTCAATGACTTCTCATTCTACATTCACAGAAAACTTGTGAAACAGACAACTAAGTGAGCTTCATGGGTGAGCAATGATGTAGATACAATTTTTTAAATCTATAAAATACAGACTTGACGAACATTCCTCCAAAGCATAGCACAGTTGCTTGAGTTTGAACATTAACTGCACACACATAGTGTTTTTGTACCACAAATCCCTCTCCAGAAGGAGGGATGGAGCTTCAAAATAGAATTCAGTTCTGGAACATTATCCCAGTAAACTAATGTACGGCTTTGGGTCTGTCAGCTCAGCTCACATTGTCCCATAGGGGCTGCTCTTGCTGTAGGAACTGATGTAGTAAATGTTCACCAGATATATTTCCTGTATGGCAATGGATTGCTGAACTCCTCATGAGAAAACATTTCTTCCATAGCCATGTAAGTCATGGGCAACATCAGTAAATAAAGAAGTAAAAAACTCAGAACATCATTAAAAATTCAATAGTCCAGTTTCCAAAAATGCACCCAAAGTGTTGTTCATACACTGCAGATTTTATCTTCAGAAATAGAAGGATATTACATTTCTTCTTGCTGTTCCTGTTTAAGAAATAAATCCAAGAACCCAAACCCATAGCTCTGTGTCAGAAAGTATGTCAGGATTAGTAAGTGCCATTTATTCTGTCATTAATTAAGTTACATGCAATATATTTAAAATCTTAAAAGGCTGTGACAAAAAGAATCCACGACATAGACTAAAATATTTTTAGCTAGAGCAATTGTGATATTGAGAAAGATATTTAGACTTGTTTAGACTCTTGCATAATATTAGAAAAATAAGAAGCATTCTGTCCTGAAAAGAATTCTGCACACCAACTTGTATAGCAAAGAGTATATGAACTCTTTCTGAAAAATGCTTTGAAAGTATTGTTAGCATATGCTGGTTTAACATTAATTCAAGCCACATTTGTCCCCTTCAATCTGTGAATGGAGGGAATGTCAGCTCAGATTTGCTGAGAATATACGGTAGTAACAGAGAAAGAAGTTGCTGAAAATGAATGGATGAATGGGTTGGATGTACAAATTGTAATGAAAGCAAGTGGGTAAAATGGAAAAAAGTGAGTGTGAAGCTGCTGCCTTCATTTCAAGGACTTGAGACAGAATGATGACCCTGCTACCCTTCTTGCTGTCATTACAGGAGTAGAAGAAGCTATGAAAGGAAATGGTTGAAACTATGGCAGGACAGAGAGGAAATACTGCTTTTGTTCTTTATGGAGAGCTTCTCTTGTACCACTCTATGTGTACATGGTGAGTGGCTATCTGTGAAAGCCTTCTGTATTCAAAGGCCTCTTCCTCCAGATGAGGACTCTGGAAAACTAGGATCTCAATCAGTGGAAATTCCATTGATAGAGAAGGTCTCCAAGACTGACATTCATCCTCTACAAATGCAGAGGAACTGAGCTAGAAGTCCTAACCATATTTACTTGGGGAATAAGAACTGTCATAGATACCCATTCATGCATTCATGCCCAAAATGTGCAAAATCACAATGTAAATTCCACCTTTCCATGCTTTTGTGCTGCAACATCACAAGGAAATATTAAAGAACGGAGTTTGTTTTAGGGCATTGTGACTTTGGGATACTTGCTATACAGCAACTGAATTTAATGAGAATTATCACAGTAAAAAGTATTCATGAGCCATCTTGTTTACCTGGTTGTAATCAGGGAGAAGAAGACTCAATATCCCAAGGATCCTACTTAGGGTAAGTTTTCATCTTAATGTATAAGGAGTAAGCCAGACTGAATAAATCCTGCATCCAAATAACCTGGGGATAAGAGATATTTAATTCATAGAATTTACTTAAGATTAAGCATACATAGTTAATGCTTCCTGGACCCAAATGTCCATAGTCTGAGAGAGAGAGAACTGGAGAAGTCTGTAAGAAATGTTTATGTGTGTGCATACAGACAGGGAATCAATTAATTTTACAAAGGGTGTACACTATTCCACAGGCAATTAATTTGAATCAATAACCATTTATTTATTGAGCTGCATTTTTTCTCCTGGTTGTGACCTTGATCTGGTTATGTAGCTTCTGGCTTTTTATACAAGAAAGCACATAGATAACACCCCCCCCCCCACACACACACACAATATACATATCTCATCAGTGACCTGCATGGACATAGTTGGTTTCAGTGGGAATTTTGAACCCTAATAGAACCCCTTCAGCATGTAACTTTTCCTTGGTATGTAGAACTTTCTCTTTCGAATCTTCAAGAGAAGGGGCATTGTCTAACATTCAGAATTGTCCCGGGAAGGGGGAAGATAGGTTAGCTAGGTGATTGAGTTTGCCTCCTGTCAAGTAGAAGGATAAATGCCAACTTGGCCTCTCTACAGCAATAATCTGGCTATGTTTAAATAGATATATACTTTTTCACCTATATATAAATATATGATGTTTAGGTTTCCATTATGTACCAGATTTGGCTGACTATATTAAATATACCATTGTTTAAAAATATTTTGGTTCTTTCAAAGTATTTTATAACCTTCACTTCGTAAGATGTTTATAAAAGCATATGAAACAATTGGTCTATAAAGTCTCTTAATAGCCATGCAGAAGTAAAAGTACATGACACGGCAAACATGCAAAGAGTGTGTACATGAATGGTTTTAATAAATAACTTGCATGCTGGGAAGATGTGTATATTGTAACGGGGCACATGCTGTGGGGATACAGAAAAAAGGCTTTTGCTTGGAAGGAACAATGCAGCATGTTATCTTTGAAGTTTTCTGTCCCATTGCATCCATGCCCACTACTTTGGAATGACTGGTGGGTTTAGTCAATTTGACTAGAAAGCTGCCAGTTTCCTTAAATGTGCTTTTATCTAAAATGTGTGTGTGTGTGCGCACGCATGTGCGCAAAATGTAGCTTACTAATATTTGTTTATTCATTCATTTTACATCACACATCAAAGTGGTTTACAGTAAAAAACAAAACACAAACCCAACTGTATAATAATAAAATACAACATAATAAAACATTGCCTTCAACTTGTGTCTAAAATATATAACAAAAGAATTTAATTTCAACCAGGAAAGGGCAGGCACCACAAGAAGAACAATCTCCTTGTCTCTTGCAGCATACATATCACAATTTTATTTGATTTAACTTAATTATCCAAGACATGGTTTTGCCAGTGGGCCTGGAGACCCAAAGTGATGCTTCAAGTACCTTATTTGATTATGGTTGTCAGGGGAGTGAGGTTCACTGGGTTTTGTATTGGGGTTTACTTCTGTAAATTGCCTGGAGTCATAGTGAGTGAGTTGGGTGGTCATTATATATATTTTCTTAATAAATAATATAAACTAGGCCAGCAATGGCAAAGGGAGTGTTGTCAGATGTCCTGGTCCAAAGTTTTTTAGGGTTATAAATCTCAAAAGCATAACCTTTAACCTGGATTGATAGCTATGTAGTAACCCCTCAATGGCTGAATTCATACAACTTGCCAAACCCAAGCTAGATAACTATCTACAACTTAGTATGTTGAGTTAATCAGGCCATATACTCCTTCCTCAGGTGTCTGCTAGATTTCAGCACTCCACCATCTTGGAATCAAAGGAGAAAGAAAAGTTTATTGGAGCAAGTAGAATCTTTGCCAGTATCCTTCTGTGCCTTGGCAGAACAATATTTCAATTCACACATTGTGCTAAATAGTTTTCTTTTAAAACTGTTCCTCTAGCTTTTCAAATCTAATCCTGTTTCCCTGGGTTTCCATGACTGGTAAGTGATTTTTTTTTTATTTTTCCCCTCCAGCTATTCCTCTTCCACAAACACACCTGCATTTAAATCAGGGATGAAATTCAAATTTTTCCCCTATCGGTTCTGTGGGCATGGCTTGGTGGGCGTGGCAGGGGAAGGATACTGCAAAATCTCCATTCCCACCCCACTCTGGGGTTAGCCAGTGGTGGTGTTTGCCGGTTCTCCGAACTACTCAAAATTTCCACCACTGGTTCTCCAGAACCTGTCAGAACCTGATGAATTTAACCCCTGATTTAAAAGAACAATACCTGGTGAGGAAACTTAGTAACATCCCTTGAGATTAAACTCTAACAGCAATCCTTCATATAAAATCCTTCATATAAAATCCTTCATACCATCGTGCCTACCATCCCTGTCCTAATGTACCCATGTATTCATAACATTTCCTGTACTCATAACCATGCTTGTAGTTCTTATATATTCACAATCATGTTTATACTTTGTTTATACTTTGTTTGTAATCATATACACACTTGACAAAATAAATAAATAAATAAATAAATAAATAAATAAATAAATAAATAAATAAATAAATAAATAAATAAATAAATAAGCAGCTTCCTCACGAAATAGTTTCATCCTTCACACCCTGCTTGAATTTCCTACCAAAATATTTCGAGGCAGAGAACACGAAAGCAGGACTTGACTTCCGCCAAATCCCCAATGTAATGCCAGGGCTACTTGTGGAGCATGTTCAATGACATAAGGAATCGGATTCCGCCCTACCCTCACTCCGCTCCCGATTCCAGCGTTTGAAAGGGGAGTTTGAGGCGCACGGGCATCCTCCAACTAGTACTCGGACCTCTTTCCCCAGCAGAAAGACAGTGGGACTTTCCCCACCCCCTTTCCTGCCCGGTCGCACAGCCGGGCATGCGTGTCTCATTCACCCACCCACCCACTCAGGGGGTTGGGGGGTAACTCCCTCTGCTCTTCCACTTACGCGGCTGTCCGCATCAGGAAAGATAAGACTATCTCTCCCGGTGTCGCGACTCACCAGAGAAAGAGGCTCACCGGAAAGGAAGTCAAAAGAGGCATCAGCAACAAATTCAGGCGCCGAGTTTCTTCGCTGAACGGGAGCTACAGCTGCTGCTTCCTTCAGTCAGGCTACACTGCTGCCCTGTCCCTGACCCAATTCTGCTTGCTTGACAAGCGCCGCACCGACCTTTTCTTCTCTCACCGAAGAAGAAAACACGCCAGGGACTTGAGCTATCTCTTCCTAGGAGCGCTCCGCCATCGGCTTAATTCGTAAAAAGGAAAAATAACCAGACGGCCAAATGGACCCGCACAAACTTCTTCCCATCTCTGAAGCGAACGAGGCGCTAAGGGGCCTTCTTTAAACCTCTTCGTCGGCGACCCGCTAGTTGTCCCTGAATGGCGCAAATGTAGGAGCCAAACTCCACTCTGAGAAGGGCCATGGTCGCCCTGACGGGCGGCCGCTGTTGCTTCTCCTACCTTGCCTTCAGAACTCTATTCTGTGTTTTGAGGATTTACTTGCATTATGCTTAACTGATTGACTGTCACAGTTAATTCTATGGAAGCAAGTTTAATTTTGAAATGCTGGATTCTTTGAGAAAATTTTGCTCCTTCCATACTCTCTTCTACCCATTGTTTCTTTGCAGCCTGTAAAGTTCCACTGTTATTTGCTATTATTCCTTTGTTATCCTTGCAAGAATGGTAGGACCAAGCACAATCTATTAAAGACTGGATAGAAGTAAGCTCAGAAGTAATTAGTGAGCAAATGAAGCACCCTGCATAATTTCTCAGTTCATTAGAAATACTGCACTAATTCTACATCAACTCAATTAAAAATGTGCTTATATTAAAAATATATATAAATATAAACCACGGATTACTGAGTAGAGTGTATGAACATGCACAAAAACAGTATGAACAGAGGATAATTACAGGGAAAGCAACTAGGGGACATGTTATTACTTTCAATATTAGATTTCGTTCCTTCACACATTTTGTTTTCAAACTGCAAGGATGACATTTTCCTCTAAAGCTAGCATTTGTAATGACAGTCAGTAAAAGTCAAGGATTCAACATTATATATTATTGAGCTATTGTTCTGTTTTCATATTTATTGTTATATATTTTCAATCATATTTCTATCATAATTAGGCAACTTTACAAACTGACTAAACAAATAGATACAGAAATTAAATTACTCCTGGAAAAAGAAAATTCCACATAGAAATAATTATGTAGGTACATTCAGGATTCAGGCATTTTGAAATCTAAAAACACAAGTTTTGCCAAAAGACACAGAATGAACTGTATGAAAAAGCAACATGTGTATTTCAGAAAAGTCACATAAGGAGAATAGCAGAGTAGTGAGCAGGGCAAGAAAAAACTGGGAACCGGGCTTGCGTCCAGATATACTTTCTCCTAACTTCTTGAAAGGAAGGGCTGAATCTCCTTTTAGGAAACTGAATTTCCAAACAGGCTCAAGGAAATAATGAAGAAAGCCAGCTTTCTTTTCTCTTTGCTGGTGTAACCAGTAGATGTCAAGACTAGGAAATGGGAACGCAAACTCATTAAGAAGCTGTGCCTTACTTCACTTCTTTTTCACCCATCCATTTGTCTTTTGTGTCAGATCTTTCAGAGTATAAATCTGCCAGCAGGAAATTTTTCAGTTGTAATTGTTCATTTGTTACATATATGCCGTATATTAAAACTGTATATAGTTTAAGAAGCCAGTACAATGTATTTCCAATATTCATATTCATCCCTTCCTACTTCCCTTCCTTGTTGATTTTCTTTCAGTTTATTCAGTTAGAAATTAATTGGAAGAATTAAGAAATTAGAAATTAATTGGATTTAAAAATATGTCAAGGAAGACTCATTGTCCATTCCATTTTTAAATTTTTGAAAAAGGATACACTTCTGACCCTTAATTGATAGCAGAGTTAGATCTTCTAAGGGGCACTTTGTGTCAATTGAAGTTTACCAAAGTATTTCTGAAACAATGCCGTGAAATGATGCAGGGTCTTGTTGCTAAAGATTGGCGCAAAAGGAGCTGCTACACTTTGTTTTGAGCTGACAGGAGTAGCTTCTTTACATGATCAAGCCAGTCTTGATGCTGTGAAACAAAGGTCTTTAACAAGGCAGGGTGAAGACTCTCTTCAAAAGGCTTACATACTCTATTCAATCTATCAGAATAGAGTAGGAAGGGGCCTTGAAGGCTTTGTAGTCCAACCCCCTGCTCAAACAGGAGGCCCTATATCATTTCAGATAGGTGGCTGTCCAGTCTTTTCTTAAAAACATCCAGTGATGAAGCACTTACAACTTCTGAAAGCAAGCTGTCCCACTTGTTAATTGTCCTCACTATTAGGAAGAGTCCCCTTAATTCTTAATTCAACACAGTTCTAGGCTGCATTAACAGAGGGATAGAATCAAGATCACGTGAAGTGTTAATACCACTTTATAATGCCTTGGTAAGGCCACACTTGGAATACTGCATTCAGTTTTGGTCGCCACGATGTAAAAAGGATGTTGAGACTCTAGAAAGAGTGCAGAGAAGAGCAACAAAGATGATTAGGGGACTGGAGGCTAAAACATATGAAGAACGGTTGCAGGAACTGGGTATGTCTAGTTTAATGAAAAGAAGGACTAGGGAAGACGTGATAGCAGTGTCCCAATATCTCAGGGGTTGGCACAAAGAAGAGGGAGTCAAGCTATTCTTCAAAGCACCTGAGGGTAGAACAAGAAGCAATGCATGGAAACTAATCAAGGAGAGAAGCAACTTAGAACTAAGGAGAAATTTCCTGACAGTTAGAACAATTAATCCGTGGAACAGCTTGCCTCCAGAAGTTGTGAATGCTCCAACACTGGAAGTTTTTAAGAAGATGTTGGATAACCATTTGTCTGAAGTAGTGTAGGGTTTCCTGCCTAAGCAGGGGGTTCCAAGGTCCCTTCCAACTCTGTTACTATTACTATTGCTAACTCCAGGTTGCTTCTCTCCTTGATTAGTTTCCATCGTTTCTTGTCTTGCCTTCTGGTGCTTTGGAAAATAAGTTGACCCTCCTCTTCTTTGTGACAGCCCCTCAAATATTGGAATATTTCTATCATGTCACCCCTTGTCTTTCTTTTTTCTAGACTAGCCATACCCAATTCCTGCAACCGTTCGTCATATGTTTTTGTCTCAAGCCCTTAATCATCTTAGTTGCTCTTTGCACTTTTTCCAAATGTCAACATCTTTTTTGTAATGTGGTGACCAAAAGTGGATGCAGTATTCCAGGTGTGGTCTTACTAAGGATTTATAAAGTGATACTAATACTTCACATGACTTTGATTCTATGCCTCTGTTTATAGAACCAAGAATTGTATTAGCTTTTTTGGCGGCGGCTGCACACTGCTGACTCATGTTTAAGTGATCGTCCACTAAGACTTCAAGGTCCCTCTCTCAGTTTCTGTTTTTGAGCCAGGTTTCGCCTAATCTGTACTTGTACCTTTGGTTTTTTCCTGCCCAGGTGTAAAACCTTGCTTTTCTCCCCATTAAATTTCATTTTGTTGGATAGGGCCCATTGTTTAAGTCTGTCAAGATCTTTTTGGATCCCGAGCTTGTCTTCTGGGATGTTGGTTATTCCTGCCAGCTTAGTGTTATTTGGAAATTTGATGAGTTCGCCTTATATTTCCTCATTTAAGTCATTTATGAAGATATTGGAGAGTACTGGGCCTAAGATGGAACCGTGTGGTACCCCACTACTTATTTTCCTCCATGTAGATGTAGTACCACTAAGGACTGCTCATTGAGTATGGTTTGTTAGCCAGTTACAAATCCATTTGGTGGTGATGCTGTCTATCCCACATTTTTCTAGCTTCCCAAGTAGTAGGCTGTGGTCTACTTTGTCGAATGCCTTGCTGAAGTCTAAGTATACTAAGTCCACAGCATTTCACTGGTCTACTAATTTAGTCACTTTGTCAAAGAATGAAATAAGATTGGTTTGGCATGATCTGTTTTTAACAAACCCATGCTGGTTTCTAGTTCTAACTTTATTTTTTTCTAGATGTTTGCATATTACTTTTCCAGTAACTCCCCAGGTATTGATATTAGGCTGATTGGTCTGTAGTTTCCTGGGTCTGTTTCCCCCGCCCTCCTTTTTTGAAGACTGGAACCAC
This sequence comes from Diadophis punctatus similis, assembly GCA_023053685.1. NCBI lineage: Eukaryota > Metazoa > Chordata > Lepidosauria > Squamata > Dipsadidae > Diadophis > Diadophis punctatus. The sequence continues at coordinate 100,405,839 of JALIGW010000002.1, forward strand.
ATCAGCTCTTTTCCAATCCTATGGTAGTTCCCCGGTGCTCCAGGATTTTTGAAAGATATGACACAATGGTTCTGAGATAACATCTGCCAGCTCTTTCAGAACTCTGGAATGTAATCCATCAGGTCCTGGTGATTTATATTCATCAAGGTCAGACAGGTGTTCTTTTACCATTTTGCTGCTTACTTTAATTTTTATTTCTAATCTATCTTTTACAGATACATTTTTGGTAGGTTGATGCAAAGAATGAGTTAAGCAGCTCTGCTTTCTCTCTACTGCCTGTTACTTCCTTGCCATCTTCTCTCTTTTGACTGCTTCCTTTTTCTTGTTATTTATATATTTAAAGAAACTTTTTTTAAAAATTATCTTTTACTTTTGTTGCAAGTCTTTGTTCATTCTGAGCCTTTGCTTTCCTGACTTCATCTTTGCTGATTCGGGCTATCTGCTGACATTGTGCCTTAGTTATGTGTCCCTCCTTCCATTTTTTTGTATTTATCTTTTTTGTCTTTCAGTTTATCAGAGAGATCTTTGTGCAACCAGGCTGGTTTCTTTTTGCATTTATTGTTTTTCTTTTTCAGTGATATTGTGTTAGACTGGGCTTTTATGGTAATATTTTTCAGAGTTTCCCGTGCTTCTTGAGTTGCTTTCCCCTTTAGGATTTTCATCCATGGGATTTTTTCTTAGATTCTCTCTGAATTCGTTAAAATCAGCTCGTTTAAATTTTAAGACAGTGGTTGGATTATATTGTACTGCTTGTGTTTGCATTATATTGAATTCCAATATGACACAATCACACATTTGTGATCACAAGGAATCATTTGTGATCTACACAGACTTATTAAAAGTGATTTCCCCCTCTAAATACAACTTGCCATTACGGGATACAGAAACATGAAACAGATGAACCTAGGGAAGCTCTTTTATAGTTTTATATTATTTCAGCCTTTCTACACCAGCTGATCATTATATAAGATGAGGAAGTTTTTTAATGTTCTGCAGTTATTTTCAGAAAATTCCATTACTGCTAATAAAATCCAAACTATGCATTCCAGCATTCATTTACTACAAACAAATCAAGCAGTAAACCTTTCAAATGTGGAAAAAGTATATTAAAAACTGTTGAGATGTATTAGGTTGGCCATTTCTGTATCTTTGGATTCTTTAGATGGTTTGGAGTCTTCTTCTATTTTGACGAAACTGGTTTTACAAATTCTGGGCTATTTCCAAGATGATGTTCTTGCACATTTATTGTTTTAAAAAGCACATGTAACTATAAAGCTGGTAAAGAACACAAATATACTGGCCAGCTGTCACAAACTCTGGAATTGACATGCTTTTCAAAGTCCTGCCTGCAGTGAATCCTTACCTTGGTAAATTCAAGATTTTCTTTTGCTGAAGGAGGATAATTAGCTGTAAACATGTCAGGGTTCCAAATAGCATCCAAAATTAAATCAGAGTCCGAGGCAAAGTATTCCTCAAAGTTCCAATTTATTAACAGAGCCATGTTGGTACATCTGGGTGAAACCCGAATCTGAAGTCCTCCGGGGTTCACCACCCAGTTGACAGTTCAAGTCCTTACCCCCACACCCACAAATCCATCAATTTGTCCAATCTCCAATTGCCATGCTGGCAGAGTCCACTCATCTCCTTCCGTGCAGGTGCAGAGGTACAGAGACAAAGGATGATCTTGGCTTTCTAAAAAGAATTTGTTATGGCTACATACTAACAACCTCATACAATCCCCCCTCCCATTTTCCCACAATACAAAATGCATAATAGAATGATATAAAGTGTGGCAGGCCAAATATCCCAATAAAGATGGCTTCGGCCTGACAGTGCAAACTTTTGCACTTCTTTTCTTCTGTTTTGTTTCAATGGATTTTTTTTCTCCCTAGGGGTCTTCTGGTAGAGCAATGTGAAGAGGAAAGACAGGGAGAGAAGATACATAAGAAGCTAAGGAGACAAATTAGAGCTGCCCTGAGACTTAACATGCAGAGCAGAAAATAATGGGTCTGAGGGATGGAATCACTAATGGATAGCAGGTAATTCTTGCCACTGCTATGGGAATAATTTTTTCTTTCAGTTTTTACTTCCTTTCTTCGAATCCCAGGAAGTCGACCACTACAGCATCCATAACAGATAGCTATCAAATACTTAGTTAAATATACAAACCTAAGGAGATTCTGTCTTCCCCTCAAACTGTTCCATTTTTGAACAACTCTTATCATTGGGTCATTTTTCTTGAAGTTCAACAAAAAGTGCAATCTTATAATATGAATTAATTTCTTATTCGGTCTTCTACATGACAGCCCTTCAGGTGGTTGAATACAGGCATCATATTACTCTGCAATTTTGTCTTCTTCCAAACATACCTCATGCCTCTACTTGTTCCTTAAAGTATTTTCCTCTACATTCCTCATCATCCTGGTTGTTCTCTTCCATTTCTTAAAATGCTGCCCTTAGAACTGGATGCAATATTCTAGGGCAGCTTGACCAATGTAGAATAAGGAATGATGATTTATCTTGATCTCAACACTGTATCGCTATTGATCCAGTAGAGGATTGTGGGGTTTTTGTCCTTGATCACAACATTAGCTCACATTTAGCATGTGATTCACCAAGACACCCAGATCCTCTTCACATATACTGCTGCCAGTATAGTCTCCTGCCATGATATACTATTGCCTTTGTTTTTCCTACCAAATTGCATTTTTCACTGTTGAAATTTATTCTTCTGGATTTTGTCCAGTGTTTCTGCTTGTAAAAATCCTCTGAATTTTAATACCGTCCTCCAAAGTGTATGTTATTTCCCCTATCATTCTGTCATTTGCAAATTTGACCATCCTTATTTTTTCACGCCTTATCCAAGACATTTTTAGATACCTTAAGGAGCACAGGGCTTCCAATGGCAGAGCTCTACCCATGGCAGAGCTCTCATCTACCAACCAATCTGAAAATTGCTTTTTCTCTGTTTCTCTGTGAGAAAAACAGCTTTAATGAAGTTTATATCTGCTCTTTATAGATTGTTAACCTGTTTCCAAAATGAAGGAAAGGACTGTAACTATAATGCTACCCCTCTTCTTGACATGAAAGATTGCCAAGAGGAAATCTGGACCTTCAAGTAAGGAAGGCTAGGAAAGGTGCAAGCCTGAAAAAAAACCTGGAGAAGTGCTAGTGTTCAGCACAGACAATATTAAACCAAGACAGCTTTTTCTGTCCTATTTTCTCCAGTACTAAGCAACCAAGCATTCAAGTAAAATCAACAAATGTGCATAACACAGATTATTATCATTACTGTAACTGCCTTCTTTCCCAGCAACCTCAAGAAATTATTGCAACTTCCCATTCTTTTGTTATATACAATGAAAGTATGGCATTAATTGGAATTTCAAATATGGCTGTGAAAGTTGGGTCATCAGAAAAGCTGAATACAGTAAAGTGGATGTCTCTGAATAATGGCCCTGGAGAAAATTATTAGAATAGCTTGTCCACAAAAAGGACAAATAATTCAAAAATTAAGTAAAACCTGAAGATTCACCAGAAGCACTAATAATGAAGCTACGGTTTAAGATATTTTGAACACATCACATATAGACAAGAGTCACTAGAAAAAATGTTGATGTTTGGAAAATTGAAGGCAATAAAAAAGAGGTTGAGACAAGGTAGGGTGAATAGATGCTATCACTAATGACACAAGCCTGTGCTTGCAAGAACTCAAATAAGCAATTATTGCAAACTGGCAAACTGATGTCCATTGGGTCACAAAGAATCTGAAGTGATGAACAATAACAAAGGGTTGGTGTCTGGATTAGCCAAGTTTGTAAGAATCGGCTCCAGAGACTGAGTGTTAACAAGACAATTAGACATGAGAACTTGTAAATAACTAATTGAGTTGGAGAACGAACATTAGTTGACCGTTCTACTAAAATCATATTGAAGTAAGGCCTAAATGATTTTAAAATTAAGGATTATATAATCTATGAAGGAGGAGGAAGAATTTTGCAATACTGGTCTGTAATTGGCAAGATTTCAGGAATTAACAGAATAGTGATTTTGCAACTCATAAAGTGATTTTTTTCATGAAGGGTCAATTAATTGCAAAATATAATATGGCTATTAAAATGTTTGCTAAGATTGATAGTAACAATTGAAATTTATTTAAATATAATTGAGATGCTTTTGATGTGTTAGGGAATAATGACAAGTTTAAACATTTGTATATGTGCTCGTAATTATTAATATAATAAGATGAGTGTTGTGTATGTAATATCATTTTCTAACATATCTGTTATTTGATTAATCATTCTTCAAGCTTGTGCCCTCCAGATGTTTTGGAATTAAATACGGCTGAGAATTCCAGAGCTAAAGTCCAATACATTTGGAGGGCACTGGATTGGAAACAGCTGCACTGCAAGAAGAGCAAAGAATTATTAATATTTTATTTGGACTGGAGAGAAATCAAAATTAAATAAGAAAGTAGCATGTAATTCCTGGGTGAGCAGCTGGGGAAGGGAGCAGCTGGCTTAAGTGACTGAGCTGGACACTGTTTAACATTTGGAGCATATTCATTTTGGGGTCTGAATCAATTTTCAAATCTTGAAGCAGCTTCAATAAAATTAGTATGTCCTCAAATGTTGAGCTGCAGATTTGAATCTTGAATCCCCATCAAAATTGAATCAGGGCTGATTGCCACAGGTGTAACATGATCCCTGTGCTTTGCATCACTTAGCAGCTTAGCTGCTGATTTTGGGCCAAATGAAACTTCTGGCCACCTACTTTTTTTTCTGGGGGAGTGCAGCCCCATCCTGTACAGGCTGAATCGTATCATCCAAGATTGATTTTGTATTGAGAAATGGCACTTCTATTTGCCTGGAGTTATTTTATTAAAGTACAGAGAAGTGAACCTATTAAGGATAACTTCATAAGTTAAAAGACTAATCTATCTTGCAAACAGAATAGAAGAGTGAGCATTGGCATCAGATAGCCAATCTTTAGTGACGATGGATACCTTGGATATACTTAAAGGGGCTTTGACAGGATCATTGAGGATTATCATCATTTTATTTATTTATTTATTTATTTATTTATTTATTTATTTATTTATTTATTTATTTATTTTTGCTAGAGATCTACAGCAGCTGATGTATATGCTGGACAGCATTAAATAAGCTGATGTTTTCTAATAGTCCATTTTAGGGGCTTCCCAGAGATGTTTATTAAGCTCTGTTGAAATAGAAGTTAGTGTACAGAATACTTTTGGTTTCTTTTGATCCAGCCTGCCTTCTCTTATATTCTTAAGCAATTCATTTGATAGCTAGGCTCTAAGAGCAAGTTATCTGGATGACAGATTGCTTGCATGAGATGGATGGTACCTAACAGGGACTGACAAAAATGTATTTGGTTTAAGATAGTAAATTTTACCAGAAGGGCTTTACAGTGAATGCTGTGAGGGATGGAGATAAAAACTCAGAAATAAAGATCTTAGATAAAGACTTATGCTTCCTAGAAGGAGATAGAAGTGTGTTAATATACCTATGAAATAATCCATTTAAAAATCAGAAAGAACACTTTCATAAAACACATTGCCTTTATTATCGGTATGGCACATTAAAGCTGAACTTACTTTTGTTAGAGACTTAGAGCAATCCCTGAGAATTCCACTGAAGGTATTAGGGAAAGGTTGATTAAAGCCCAAGCAATTTTTTTTTGGGGATGGGGAAGAGGAAGATGCTGTTGCAGAAACTGATAAAAGTTTATAGAATAAATTCTAGGTTTGCCAGAACCAGAAATGTTCCAAGGGATGTTATGGTATATTTTTGTTAAGACGACAAAGGAATAAGTTTTACAGCAGCTTTTTTTTTCTTCAAGTTTTTTTTAAAATTTTTAATTTAACATCAGTATCTACATGAACAGTGTATTGTCTGGGTACAGTTCATTTTAAGAAATAATAGTAATAATAATAATATTTATAACATTGATGGTGATCACATAATAATAGTAGCATTTGCTTATCTATCTTAGTAAGCCTTCTGTCCATCATCTCTTATTTTTTACTTTTTAAACATACATAATAATAATCTTAACTTCTAATATTTACTTGTACATAGTAACTAAAATAACTTCCATCATATGACAATATATATAATAACCTTTTCCCAGTTTTCGGTTTCTAGCTCTATTTCCTGATCTTTAATAAAACAGTTTTACATCAGCTTTTTAATATAAGATTTAAAATTTAGAGTACAGATATAATTGCTTTAAAAACAATTCCTATCAGAATTTTATGCAAGAGAAAAAAGTAATGTTTTTGTATGAAACATTAAAGCAGATAAAGATCCCATTGTGATGACACAAATTGGAAGGTATGATTGTTTATTTTTAAACAACAGAGATTTTGATTGAATTCTGTTTAGAAGGTAAGAGAGTTTCTAGAAGATTTAAAGGAGAATTGGAAGAAATCCAAATGGAAGTGTTAGAAGAAATTACACAAAGATTGCAACAGATGCAACAATGCGGCCCCGCGCATTCCAGATGCGGCCCCGCGCTCTGGAACCAACTCCCCCCAGAGACCCGAACTATCCCCACCCTGCTGGCCTTCCGAAAAGCCGTTAAGACATGGCTCTTCCTGCAGGCAGGGGGTAGAGCTTAATTCCATCTACACTCTCCCCCGGGTATGTCTGGCGGTTGAATGGTGCTTTTATATTGAAATTTTTAATTTTTATATTTTGATTTTAAATTGAATTTATTGGTTTTCTTGTATTTTACCTGTGTTGTAAGCCGCCCTGAGTCCCTCGGGAGTGGGGCGGCATATAAGAAACCATAAATAAATAAATAAATAAATAAATAAACAAGAATCTGAAAGACATGGTACTGAATTAGGCGCTGCATGTATTGACTTTTCTAAATTTTTGGCCTGATCATAGATTACAAATGGAACATGGAATATAAATGGAGTAAATGCTCCTCAAAAGAGGATTTCTCTAATGGAAACTGGTGTTTGATGCAGGATTGGAATGGAGTGACCCCCTCACCAACTGGACAGAACTTATGAGAAAAATATTAAAATCACTCAAGACAAATTACCTTGAAGATTTCTAGTTCTTTTAGATGGCTATTAAATGAAATGTTACAGAAACAAGCAATAATGGAAGGCTGCAAAAAGACATTTAAATATTTTTTTAAACTAATTGAAATAAAAGCACTGATTTAAGAATGATTTAGGTTGCAAGTAATACTTTTATTAGAGGTTATTTAATGCAACATAATACCAAACTTAAGAAACAAGAAAAAGGATGAAATACTCTGGATGAGATAAAAAGAAAAGAATAAGTATAGAGATTTCCAGAGAAGATAAGTATATCTCTCAATAAATTAAGCTTTCATAGCAACAGCTATCTATGTTAACAATAAGAGACATGGAAAAATATTAAAATGTGTAAAGCAAAACAACAACAACAACAACAACAACTTTGTGAGTAAATCAGGGAACTGACTGGCATTTAAACTAAGATTATTAAAACTAAGAAAAGAAAGAGAAACAAAACTATATTGAAACGTCAAGAGGGAGATACTGTTATGAATAGACAATATGGCTATGCAAAAAGCATTACATCAATATTATTCCAGTTTATATAAAGGACATGATACTGCTTTGGAGAAAATAGATAGCTTAGAAAATAAAATTTACCAAGGATTGCAGAAAAATAAAGACAAATTATGAATGGACCTACAGTATAACAATAAGGAAAATTTTGGAAGCTATGAAAAAGAATAAAGCAAGAAAGGTGCCTGGGTGGATTATCGGGTTTGTATTATAAATGTTTTGTGGATGAACTTTTACAACCTCTATAAACCAATACATTTTAACCTGTAAGGAGAGATGATGTCAGAAATTTGGAAAGAGGCCAGTATAACATTAATACCCAAAGAGGGATAAGATCTGGCTCTAATCTATATAAATAAAAATGTAACTGTTTATTTGTTCAAAATCTTAAATCTCCGAAAGTTCTTCACCAATTGCTTTGAAATTTTGATACAACATTGCATTTGAATAAGAGCGTTTTTATATACCTATATTATATAGATGTCACACCTGTGACAGATAAAAATATGCTTTTTTTGAAAAACAGCGCCATCTGTTGGACGTGAAAGCAACACACGCTATACTAAATTCAGGGTTGTTGCTATAGCGGCCGGCCTATCAGTGCCCACGATGCCGGGCCGTCCACGTGCATCCGCTTCCGAGGGCGGGCCCGGCGTCCCCATCCTGATCGCGACTGGCTGCGCGGTGGCTCTGCCTTGGCCGACTGGCGGCCGCGGCTGCCCATAGAAAGTACCTGGAGCGGCGAGAGCGGGGTGCGCCTTGGGGGGCATGGTGGGGAGAACGGGCAGGAGGGCTCCGGGCCTCTCTGATGCGGCGCTTTCTTCCCGCAGAAGCCGAGCACGGCTACGCCTCTGCGCTGCCCTTCGAGCGGGCCTGTGCCCAGAGGAGGAGTGCCGCCAGGAAGGCCCCTGGCAGCCTTTGAGTGGCCCGGGGGGGGAAGGGGGGACGCTGCCACCGCCACCATCTTCCCCTCTGTGGGGCTCCTCCCCAGCGCTGCAGCCACGTTGCCCGGCCCAGGGCCTGCCCCCCCCAGGATGGAGGGAGGGAGGCTGGGTGGCTGCTCCGGGGGCCTCCCAGGCAGAGGAAGCAGGGGTGGGGAGGCCCTTGAGGGGAGCAGACTTCAACTCCCAGAATGCCCCGGACGGAGCGGGGGCTCTGGGTGGGGGGAGTCCTCGGCCATCCCTGTCCCAGCGGGGCTCTTCCCTCCTTGCCCAAGAAATTTGGACAGGGCTGACGGGTGCAGGAAGGAAGGAAGCCAGACTGAGCCACAGCAATGTGTGGCCGGGTACAGCTAGTAAGAAATATAGACCAATACTACTCTTGAACAATAGCTAAAAGTTGTTTGCAATTATTTTAGCTGAAAGACTGAAAATACTTTTGCAAACATTTATTCATAAGGATTAATATGGGTTTTAACCTAAAAGACAGTTAAAAGGCAATGTTAGAACTCTGGATATTTTGGAACATTAGTAACAATATAATGAAAAACAAGCTGCATTGATTTCTTTTATATGCAGAGAAGGCTTTTTACAATTTGAACTTGACTTTCCGGCTTAAAGTTTTGGAAGATATGAATGTTAAGATGAATTTTATAAAATGGGTAAAATCAATTTATACTTCACAGAAAGCATAAACAATTGTTAACGTAGATCTAACAAGACCATATGAAAACAGGAGCAAGACAACTCTACTCACTGTCCCTCTCCTGTTTATTTTGTTTCTTGAAATACTGCATAGAGACATAAGATAGGATGAGAGAAATTGTTGGAGCAAAAGATTTATAAATTAAGAGCTTTTGCATATGATTTGGTGCTTGTTCCTTAACGAGAACTGAAATATTAATGGATACGTTAAAAGAATTTGATGCATTGGCAGATTCTAAGATTAATAATCAGAAGATGAAGATGTTAACAAATACCGTATTTTTTGGAGTATAAGACACACCTTTTTCCTCCCTAAAAGTGGCTGAAAATTCAGGTGCGTCTTATACTTCGAATGTAGCTTTTTTCCAGCCCTAACTAGGTGCTAACTGATCTTCCCAGCTCTTACCTTGCAGGCTCTTTCATTGTTACTCTCTCAGAAGAATGTTTTCCAGCCCTAAGTCTTTGCAGGGTTTTTTTTCATTGCTCTACTTGCTCCAAAGAAGTTGTTTTCTAGCCCTAACCAGGTGCTAACGATCTTCCCAGCTCTTACTGGCTTGCAGGCTCTTTCATTGTTATTCTCTCAGAAGGTTTTTTTAAGTCCTAACCAGGAGATAAAATAATGTGCTGCAGCTGCTCCGAATAAGTTTTTTTTTTTAGCCCTAACCAGGTGCTAACGATCTTCCCAGCGCTTACTGGCTTGCAGGCTCTTTCATTGTTACTCTCAGAAGAAGGTTTTTTTAAGTCCTAACCAGGAGATAAAATAATATGCTGAAGCTGACCAGACTAAGGATGCTAGCCAGATGAATACCTGGTAGGCAGATTGTTTTCCCCTATTTTCCTCCCCAAAAACTAAGGTGCGTCTTATACTCCGAAAAATACAGTATATGAAAATCTAAGATCAAACAGAATTGGTGGATAAAACAGGTTTTAAAATTGAGAAGATAAAATACTTGGGTAATGCTATGACAAATATGAATTGTTATTTCAAAATAATTACGTTAAGACAATGGAATGAAAAAGGTATATTAAGATGGAAGAAAATACAATTATTGCTTGAGAGATTTTCTGAGGTTAAGAAGAATATTTTACCTAGCATATTATTTTTGTTTCAGACAATACCTCTTTTGACATTGACATCTTGACAATGGCAGACGGATGTATCTAAATATGAAAGAATGGCTGATTCTGAGAAATAGAAAGCATTTGGAATGTGAAATAGAAGGCGTTTGGAGTGAGATTTGGATGGCATAGAGATTTGTGGTATGACAAAACTTAGGTTAATGTTTTAAAAATCATTATGTCAGATATCCCATATTGAGAATTTGGAATATAGGTAGTCCTCAACTTACGACTACAATTGAGCCCAAAATTTATGTTGCTAAGCAAGACAGTTATGTGAGTTTTGCCCCATTTTACAACCTTTCTTGCCACGGTTAAGTGAATCTCTGCAGTTGTTAAGTTAGTAACATGGTTATTAAGTGAATCTGGCTTTCCCATTGACTTTGCTTGTGAGAAGGTTACAAAAGGTGACCCCGGGACACTGCAATGGTCACAAGTATGAAACGGTTGCCAAGCATCTGAATTTTGATCACATGACCATGGGGATGCTGCAATGATCATAAATGTGAAAAATGATCATAACTTACTTTTTTCAGTGCCATTATAACTTTGAATGGTCACTAAATGAATAATTGTAAGTCAAGGACTATCTATAGATACAAATTAGGTTGTGTCCGAAGAACGACTTTATGACTCTCAGCACAAGAAGCATTGTATAGATGAGAAATGGTAAGTAAATACAAATGGCTAACTTATTGTAAGACAGAGGTGTCAAACTCATGGCCCGCAGGCCGGATGCGTCACGCACTGGCTACGCCCACCCCCAGTTCAGCGAAGGGGGAAAAAGTCGCGATATGTCACGTGACAATGTGACACTGTGAGTTTGATACCCCTGTTGTAAGATATTAGGATTCTTTCAAGGTGTGTTTAAAGATAAAATCAAGACAAGTGTTGGGAGTAGAGGCATATATTTTTGTCAATCATTTTCTTAATTATTAGAAAGGTTTAAAGTAAATAAAAGTATTTATGGTTTTGAACATTAATACTGAATTTGAAATAGAACTCTGTACAAATGATGAACACTGACAATTGTCAAAATGTATAAACTTCATTGAAATTTGAAATAGAAGAAAAACAAGTGAAAGCATGTATGATAAAATAGGTTAAAATGTTTGGTTACAATATATCAATGGGAAATGGGAAAATATGTGGCTGAAAGGATTGAAATTTGCATTATATTATAACCTTAAAGAGAATTTTTATAACATTTGATATTATTGGTATATGTCATCAGAAAATTGCCTATCATGTATAAATTTCAAATCTATGTTGGAAATACAAACAACATGAAGGTACATTTTATCATGCTTGGTAGACTTGTATAAATCTAAAAAGTTTTGGATACAACAATTCAGAGGATCTTAAAGATTAACATACAATTGAAACCAGAGACTTTTAGTTTGGGATTGATGGATAAGTAATTGGAAAAAAAATCATGGAGCTTTGTTTTTATATATAATAACTGTAGCAAGATTATTTATATGCATAAAAATAGAAAGAATCTGCAGAGTGGAAGAATGGCTGGTACACATGATGGAACTTGTAGAGATGGCTGCATTATCCTATAAGTGACTTCCTTAATTAGAGAAAAAACAATATCTATGTTTACTGGACTGGAAACCCCTTGTAGACTTTTTTTATGTGAAACAGAAAAAAATTAACTTGCAATTTATGGTTTTGATGATTAGAAAAAATAGACAATAGAAAAAGAGAGGTTTTTTCTTTGAACCATGGAATAAGAGGTCATTTTGTTTTAGTACTTATAATTATTATAAAGAAAATTGGAAGCTACTTCTTTCTTTTTCTTTCTTTCATTCTTTTTATTTTTGCATGCTTGGCTTTTTCTTTCTTTACTTTTTTCCTTTCTTTCCTTTCCTTTGTATTAGTTTTTGCTAGTTTTTACCTTTGTTTCAAAATATTTAATAAATGTTATTTTACATAAAAAATTCAATGTATGTAATAAACTGTAGCTGTAAATATAGAAAAGCAAATATTATTAAATAAACATAACATATACCTTGTAAGATAATTTCCCGGCTTAGATGATAGCACTACCAATTGTTCAAAAGAAATAGAGCAGTGTTTCCCAACCTTGGCAACTTGAAGATGTCTGGACTTCAACTTCCAGAATTCCCCAGCCAGCGAATGCTGGCTGGGGAATTCTGGGAGTTGAAGTCCAGACATCTTCAAGTTGTCAAGGTTGGGAAACATTGAAATAGAGTATCCATATACCGGTATCATATAAAATGTATCCATACTTTTATCAGAAACTGAGTTGAATAAACCAAGTGAAACTGTTAAAAATATCTGGATTAAAATAAGCGAATGAAGGAACTCATAAAAGCAGTCCTGTAGTTGTTGTCTCGTATTTCTTGCCCAATCAAAGAGAAAGTCAATTGTAGAGAGTCAATTGCAAATCCAAAGAGATCTGTCACGGATTTGGTAACAGAACATGATAAGACTTGAAGTATGTTGCTTAGAAAGCCAAGTAATTCCTACAGACTTAAAAGATAAAACCCATGTGAAATTAAGAGCCCCTTTTTCTTTCAAAAAAATATTAGATCTACTTACCAAATGAGGCATTTTTGAATAATGAGGATGACTTCAGAACTAGTAAGAAGCAAGGGCCAGATAATAAAAAGAAAGCCCATTTCTCCTGCTGCACTTAAATGTAAAAAGCAAGCACCATTTAGAGGAAACTACATTGATTTTGCAAAATTTCTTTCTGGTTAGATCATTATCCTGATCTAACCAGAATGTTTGTTGGTTAACCTATAGGGAAAAATTGTTTAGACCAACTTAGGGTTTATGCTATCTCCAGCGTGCTAAAGGTGGGAAAGAAAAAAAATACAATCTGGAAACTAATTGATACCCTTCCCCACTTTTATCACTGGAAGTTCCAACAAATAATGGAGAACATTCATGCATTGGTTACCCCGAATGCAAAAAAAAAAAAAACCCCTCTCAAAATGTCATATGCTAGAAGAATAAGGAACAAAGCTATTTCCTTTGGAAAATAAATTAATATACATTTATATCTACTACTAGAAGATAAGAGAACCCAAACATTCCATTAAGAGAGCTAGATTTTTAAAAAAGTGGTGAACATTTTATTAAAAAAGATAGAAAAAGAAAGCCAATAGACACTAATTTTACAATTTCACCATTATAGAGAGACAGTATGGAGACTTCTAAATTTCCATTGTTGAGTGGTAGAAGATCCTCCAATCCTGTTAAATTAAAAATAACACACTTGAAAATGTGACTGCAAAAATAATACATGAAGTTAAAGTACCGGTATTTAACTCTTCACAGAATAATTCTAAGTTTCATACACATAAAAACACACATACATTCATGAGTTGAAATCTGTAATTTGAATTATGCACTTGGAAATGTTTACTGCAAGAAAACCTAGTCAGTCCTGGGTCAAATAAAGTCTGACTGTTCCCTTGAAGCAATGAACTGCAAGGAGAAATGCACATATTATTAGATGTGATATGGACTACAGTAGGAAAAAAATGTGTATTTTGGATAGGTTAGGAGGAAAAGAGAATACAAAGTCCCAAAGACATTGGAAATTCCTTGGAGTGGCCATTCCTGGTTTTGTTTTAACTTTTCCTTGGGAAAAGCAAGAGGTAAGTAAAACTAATAACATGGAAATCACCTTTTCTGAGTGTCACGAGCACTTTGACGAAATTGTTTTATATTAATTCAGTTTATGCTTGTTTATGTGACTACCAGGCCTGAGAATAAGAATCTACATAATTGACTCTGGAGGACGAAGATATCCAGTACAAAACTGTGTGCCCTATTCCTAAATCCTGGAACTGGTCCAGAAGGATACCATGATTAATGATGTTGAAAGATCAGGGAGAACCAGGATAGCCATCCTCACTCCTGCTGGTGGTTATTCACAAGCACAATAAATGCTGTTTTAGTCAATAGAATCAAACTCAGTCCAATTAACAAGACCAGACTGCTCAACTTCATGGCACCTGCATTAAGGCCAGAGTTCAACAAGGAGAGAATCCCAGTGACTTTATCCAACAGATGCCGAATATACTCCATAGTAGACCTGTAAATAAGCCTTCAGCTACTGCTTCTTCCCAAGAAGGGATCAGCTTCATCAAAACTGGGTTGCTGGACAACTGTCTGCAGACACAATACAGGTGGAAAAGTATTAGCATTTTGCCACCCTTACTACTATGAAGTAGGCCTTTTTAGTGGCTCTAGTGCAAATTAGGCTGGGTAATCCCCTATCAAGCTCCAACAGGGCTCTGTGCATCTCTTGATCTATCTTACCTCTTTGAGAGCCACTATAAATCAAGGGAACTCCAGGATCTATAAGAAAATACTTCATGCAATCTAAGGCCCCCACCATTCTTTCCAAGCAGTGACCAAAACATCTGTTTGGACTATGCACCAAACCTTCAGATCAGCTGTGGAAGACAAGGCATGTGAGCGAAGCCGGCCTGGTTGCAGCTGAAAAAACCCCTCGCATTGACTGCGATCGGGGCAATTGCAACGTGGTGGTCAGGTCGCTGAACTAGAAACGACCGCGCTAGGCAGGCTGATAAGTCCAAAAAGTTCGAGCTTCCTCAGAAAGCGCAAATAGCCTCCCAGCGGCTCATTGGAGTGGGAGGGGGGAATCATAGGAACTCCCCAGACCACCTCTCTGCCCAATACAAACGGAGCTAAGCCCCTTTACTTGTGTCAATTAAGAAGCCCTGGGAGGGAGGGGAGAGCCAGACCCCCGTGGAAGAGCCAAGGTCCAGGCCCCGTGTGGCTCAATGCCACCAGCGACACAGGCAGGTACAGGCACAGAGTAGCCGATCTTGTGGGCGAAGTGCCTTCAGCTGCTAAGGTGATAATTGCTGTCACATTGTTGCATCTGAATCCCATTCAGGTCCATCAGATGCCTGGGATGGACATAGGAAACAGGTCTTGCTTCCCTTCCACAGAGAGCAAGCAGCTCAGAAATATTCCAAGGCAATCAAAAAGGGATTTTTCTTTTCTTTTTACATTTTTTTATTGCATAAATGCTTTGACAGATTATTTGAACAGAAATTGCACAAGAATGAAGATACAAAAAGCAAAGTAGGAAATAAGTCAGTACTAATAAAGTATAAGTAAAAGCATCATGAAGACTTTTGGTAACCCATTTTCCCCTTATCATTTATTTCCCCAACTGCTAACCCCTCTTTGAATATTCCTACTGTACTTTGAATGTACATTGGAGGATATTGCCAGTATCTATTCAAATCACTTTATCTATTGTTTTTTTTATCTCAATACTTTGATCTCCCAGTTCTGAATCAGTGGCAAAGTTTAATTTTTTCAGTGATGTGCAAATCTTTTCTTGCAGCTATCAACATATATCTTAGTATATTCTGATACTTATCATTTGTTTTCTGGAATTATTCACAAATATTTGTGGTTTCGGTTCAATTTTCATTTTTTCATTTTTCAGAAGCTTTTGATCTATTTTTTCCCGTACTTTTGAGGTTTTTTTTTTTACATGAGCACCATTTTTGATAAAATGTTCCTTCTTTGTTGTAGCATTTCCAACATTTGTTATATGATTTGGCTATATTGGTGGAGTTAGGCACCATTTTACTGTGAGTTCTTCTTACAAATTTGGCATCCACTTTATCATGTAACAATTTTTTGATTTGTTCCATTTTCTTATCATATTTTAATAACACTTTATATATACATCCCAGTAGATGATCTTGGTTTTTTTCAGTGTTTGACATTCTGTCATCTTTCTCCAGGTCCTTTTTTCTTCTTCTTGAGATCACTTTGTATTCTTCCAGCAATTTTTAAATACATCTGCTATAGTAAATACTATAGTAGTAGATACTATATCTACTACAGTACATTTTTATCTTCCTTAGGCAGTACTTGCTGGGCTGGCAGTCTATTTCGTGAGTCTGAACATACAATATGGACATATGTGATTAAAATCTAACTGTAGTTGTCCCTGAAGTCAAAAGCATTTGACAGTGATGCTAATGATGAGATTACCAGACTCCTCCTATCCCTCAAATTCTTTTCTTCTATTGTTTCTTTATATCACAAATACCTATGAAGTCCAATAGTTAAACCAGTTCAATGACTGCTGTTCAGAGATTTTATTCATTCTATTGTCATAATAGAAAATTTGCTCAGTAATATAATTTAAAGGTGGGAAAAGCAAGTCCACCAATTTATTTTGAATCTTGCAAAATTTTGAATCTTACTCAGTTTCCCCTCCACTGCATATATCTTTTATTAATTATTCTTTGCCAGTTCTGCAAGCTTTTGTTTATGACTGAAATTAGTGCCACTTGGAATGGGAAATCCATTTAGGGAAGAATATTAAGTTTTATGTAAGTCTAGCCAAGAATACTTTAATTTTTCCAAAGTTATCGGGATCTTATTTTATCTCCTCCTCATAATTTAATTTTTTTAAAAAAAAAACACACCAATGTGATCTGGCCTTTTGGCCATGATAATCTTTCCTATCCCAGATCACACCCCTCCTGCCCCAACAGGGAAGCCAATTCCAAGTGTGATCATAGTTACACACTGGGCCCTTGATGATTTGAGTCAGTTAAGACTGTGGCCATTAAAACTATCTTAAACCAGTGCTTATGTAGAAATGAGCATGTATTATGGGCCAATAAATTTACCATCAATTCAGGCAAGGCAGATATTCTGTAAAGAATTAGGGACATTAAATGGATTTATTCTTGGATCTATCATTGCCATTGGTCACCAGGGCTCAGAAATCTGTTATTAGATCCGGCTGAAATATCAAATATAACCCTATTTGGACTGAGATAGCCTAACAATTACTATGTCCTCATTTAGGATGCTGAAGTTATATACAAAGCTTTACTCTCTCTAGATAGCACTCAGATTTAGCAGAGTGATTATCCCTGATGCCTATCTCTGAATTGTTCCAAATTATCTGAATTAAAGTGTAGTGCCTAGAACTGAATACAGTATTTGAGGTGAAGTCTAAATAATCCTGTTTCAAATAGAATTATTGCTTCCCTTGATCTGGAAGCTCGGCTTCCATTGATATAGCATAAAATAGTATTTGGCTTTTTTGCATCTACAATACTGATCATGTTCAGTTTGTAACCAACTACTATTGAAAGATTTATTTTATAAGTGGTATTACCAGGCTAGGTAACCCTACACCATACCGAAGCATATGATTTCTATTTTCTATGTTTCATTTTCTTATTTCCAGCATATTTCTCTAAATAAGCAAGATAATTTTGAATTGTGTTTCTGTCTGCTACAGAATAAGCTATCCCATTCATTTATTTTCTGTGGAAAAAATAGAATTGTGGGTTGAAATGCAATATTTTGTGTATAAAGGAAAATGCAAATAATAGAATAAGGCATGCCACAGATATTGCTATAATTTTGCTTTCAGATAACAAATGCAAAAACAATTGTATTGTACAGGCAGGTTACCAAATGCAAAGCTGCACCATGCGTGTATTGTAAATTCCTCATTTTAAGTTCTTGACCTCCTGTTTTAAAGAGAGTAGCTTCTTGAAAACAATAGGTTATTGTCATAGGTGTTTTTACCACAAAAGTATCCCACTTCATTTTTTGTCAAGTTTATAAAATCAATAGCAGATAGTGCAAACTGATACATTGTGGTTAATTGATCATATAGATATAAGATTATACACACATTCCAAAGTCTATCTGTCTCACTTCAGTCAAAAGGCTATTCAATTGTTTTTCCAACCCAAATCCTTTCATTATCCTATTTATGATATTTGATTCAGTAATCCTTCACCATGCCCACACGATAACCTGAATTATTTTGTAGTTTCCCCTTCCAATATTCATTATGAGAGGAATGGAAAAGGTAATATTCACAGTGCTCAAGGAGGAGAGGACCCAGTATGCTCTAAAGACTATATGCCAATGAATCCTTACAGGAAAGCGTCTTCTGATAGTTGCATCCAGCAACAATTATCAGAGAAAAGGCTATAATACTTATGTACAGTACAGCAATACTGTAAAACCATACACCAAGAAGTTAAGATTGTACAAAGCCTAGCTACAAAAGATCATTTTTATTTACTACAGAGCTGCACCAGTTGGGCGAAGAGAGGAATAGGGGGAAGCAAATAGAGTTGTACATGTGGAAGGTTGAAATGTCAGCACCCCCTCTTTTTTTACAAATGACTTTATAGCCAACCTATTAGCCTGCCCTCACTTCCCAGCCTGATCTGAGTCATAGCACTGGTACTGCTGCAATTTTTCTGTGTTGTTTACTCTGGGGAGGTGTGTGGGGGAGTAAGTGGTAACAATACAGGGGAAAAACATTGACAAGGGTAGACATGTCTGTGATTCAGGCAAGTCCCCGATGCAGGAAGAAAATGGTCTTATGGAAAGCAGGAACAATCTGTGTATGCGGGTGGGATGGGGAGGGGGAGGGAGGGAGAGGAGGGGGTATAGAAGAGGAGCATTCTTTTTAACTGGAAATGAAACGGCAGCTCTTTCATGCAATGCCTACAGAGAATGCTAATGTGGGAATATTCCAAGACCTGAAGGCATCAAAAAGAAAATGACCAAAGGGGACTTGGGAGTTACAGAGGTGGGGAAAGATTTCGTAAATGTTGAAGATGAGGGGTGGAAAAGAAAGAAACACAGCTTGCAATTTCCTCCTAACGTACTCGACAGTAAGAAAAGCGAAGAAGGAGATAAACCGTCCAACATAGCCGGGGATCTATCACCAGAGAAACCAAAGTCGGACGGAGCGCGTTGCGTTTTTACCTCCTCACCCCTTCCCCGGCTCACTCGAGGGCGCCAAGCTGTAGGTGGAGCTCGCAACTCCAGTGAATCCAGATCCAGTTTTTCCCGGCGCGCCTCTCTCTCTTTCTCCCTCTCCTCCCCCCCCCCTTGCTCGGCTGTGTGGGGCTTCGGTCCGGGGGCTAAGAGCGGCGTTCATTGGGGAGAGGTGCTGCCTTCCTCCATTCCTCCAGGCATCGTAGTCTTGGCCGTCGGCCCACAGCACTTCCGGGGTCTCACTTGTCCTTCGCTACTGTTCCTGCGCCCAGGACACCGGCGGGAGCGTCGGTTGGGCCGTCGCTTAAGCTCCGTTAGACCCTCGCCCAGCTGTCTCTCTCTCTCTCTCTCTCTCTCTCTCTCTCTCCCGGGGGGAGGGGAAGGGGGACGCCAGCCCGGGCTCTGGTGGGAGAAGAGCGAGGAAGGCAGGGGCCGCTGGAGAGGAGCCCACCAGCGGCGGAGATGGCGGTGACCGGAGGCTCGCCGTGCCTGGACAGGTGGCGGCGACGGCGCTGCAGCGGCTCTTCTGAGCACTGAGTGGAGCGCAGCCGCAGCGGTGGGGGGCGCGCGCGCGCGCGCTAGGGCGCAAGGCTGGCCGTCGCGGCGAGCGAGGCGGAGGGAGCGAAGGAGTACAGCACGGCCCGCCGTGCGGGCGGCCTCTCCCTGGATTCTGGCTCGGGCGGGCGCGGCGGTGCGGGACTCGCTCCTCTGGACCCTGCGGAAAGGTAACTCAAGATCGCCCCTCCTTTTCTTTGAGCTTTTCTGTGGGTGCCGCTGCCGCCGCCGCCGCCGCCGGTCCCTCCCTCCCTCCCTCATCTCTCCCGCGGGGACTGGCGGTGTTGTGTTCCGTCTTCTTGGGCGTGAAAGGTTCGAAAGTCTCCTCGGCGAGAAGAGGTGCCGGGCATGTGCCAGGAGGCTCCCCGGAAAATGGCCCGTAGATGGGCGTTTGGATGCCATCCACGGCAGCAGCGCTGAGAGAGGAGGGGGAGCGAGACGAGGGACAGTGCTTTGTACTGGGCTGAGCAATGATGTCCCTCTTCCGCTGCAGCAATCTGATCCTAGCTGGAGGCAGGTAACGGCAGTCCCCTTTCTCCGGGAAGGGGTTGCGTGCATGAGCGGGAGGAGGTCAGCTACACAGCTCTGCGGCGGAGCTAATGTGCTTGGAAGCCAGGCGGTGATGCCATGAAAGGATGGCATCGCGCTTTCTTCCCTTCCCTCCTCTCCCCTCCCCGCTCTGTTTGGGTCGCAGGTACGCTGAGAAGCTCCATCTTTTAAAGGCGGGAGAGGCTGGAAGAGGGACTGGTATCTTTTGGCCCTGGTAGCCTTTAAAAGGGAAGGGGGTAAGGAAAGATCGCCCGATAGACTCGAAGGGAAGGTGTGCTTCTCTCAGTTACTCAGTCGTTGGATGGTTCTGGTGCCTGCTCCCCTTGATGGGTCTTTTGAAGCCCGAAAACGGTCAATTTGGAGAGGAATTTTTCCCTTCCCTTCCTTCAGTGACTGTTAATGGAGCCTGCTTTACAGCGCCCCAAGTCTTGGCCCTACCTGGCGTTGTTCTCATTAACGGGCGGGAATTCAATGTCGCCAATAGCAACGGTTCAGCTTCTTTTTTTTCAAGCCGCCATAAAAATGCAGTGGCCCAGATGTTTAGATTTTCTTCTCCAGTTGCAAAGATGGGGGGATTCTCTATTTTATTTATTAGAATATGTGAGAATGTTACACTATTTCGCTTTACCTGCAGTTCTTCTATGCAGAAGTTACTGTTTATGATCATTGAGCAGAAAGGGATTGGTGGAGGACAGGTGAAAGCCTCTAGCTGTAATTGTCCAGGCATCCTTATCCTACACTTTAATGAATGAAATAATACATTTGTTGTTCCTACCTTTCCTCCAGGAATTTAAGGCATAGTGCATTTTTCCCTCATAATAGCAATGCTGTGAACCAGGTTGGAGAGGGAGAAAGAGAAAGAGAAAAAGAAAGAAAAGAAAAGGAAGGAAGGAAAGAAAGAAAGAAAGAAAGAAAAGCTAAAGTCAACTTAACTCAGGGCTGACTTAAACCTAGGGAAGAGTAGCTCCTGGTTTTACTCTCCATACTTCTGCTTTTTCTGCCATTAATTATCCAGGAGAGATAACTATTTCCTAGTCTCTTCAGATAGATGTTTACACAAGTATTCTACTTTTATTAGGACAAAAAATAATCTGTCAGGTGTGCCTATAAATTACACTATCTGCTTTCCCTATAAATGCTTTCTTCAGATTGGAATTAAAAAAGGAAGAGCATTTTTCAGGGCCAAGTTGGTGATTATAGAACAGAAGCAAACAATGCCTTTCAATTTCTCTTGTGTTTTTTAAAGATAAATCAGCTGTCTTTACAATCTTGCATCTACTGTGTTACTATCACTGAGGTGATGCAACCTCTCTCTTGTGGCTTCAGCTGCTGCTGTTTTGTTGTTTGTCATGAGTGTTATTCCTTTTTTAGCTTAGCATACTCAAAGGAACTCTATTTTGTTGCATCCTGTTAAAGTATAAAGTAAAAAGAAGATTGATATTCACAACTGATCTACAGCTGTGCAGAGTGCCCTTTTTATGTATAGGCCTATATACACTATTTATTCAAACTGAATTTAAAAAAATTGAAATCAAAGTATTTCATTTATGAGAATCTACAGGATTTCAGCAGATGTGATCAGAACAATATATTGTGAAACTATGAGTAATTTTTGCATTACTTTAAATACAGTTGCCTGCAAACTCCTCAGACATATTGATGTAAAGAAATTATTATTTTTATAGTTTCTTTACATTGTGATGTTTGTAACTTTGAAGGGTTACCAAGTAGAATTTATCTTCCAAGATAATTTGGTGGTACATCCGGGCCTTCTGGAAGATGAGATTTGATCCATCTCCTTTGTTTTCTGACAGCCAGTATTTTAGTTTGCTTGTATATTCTATAGACCATGATGTCATCTGTAAAATGAACATCAACTTGTATTCTATTGCAATATAGAACTAAGATGGAGCAATTTTAGTGGCCCCTTTGTACCACCTTTGTCCTTGGGTTTGATTGTACAACAGATTATTTGGATGTAGCTTGGAATTTAATTATGTATATTGCCTCTAACCTGGACCTATAACAAATAAATTTGGAATTAAAGTTTGTATTGGCTAAGGTGTAAAAAAAAACCAGATAGTTATATCTCTATCTCTCTTTAGCCTGAAATGTATGTATGAAAAACAACAGCAGAGTTGATTCCCCCTATTGGGAATTTGCAGTTATGATTGTTCAAGGGAGCCTTTTGGAGTGCAGAAAGGGAAGAATACATATGCTAACACACAGTTGAGACTGCCCAGGATGTCCTTCATTCACTCATGTTTGTTATTTATTGACACATGATGGGTGAATCTCTGCAGGAAAATTGGAGCTTCTGACAAAGGAGTTGTGTTTCTTAAATCTAGCTCAACCTAGCAGTAATAATTTCCTTAGAAATGAAATAGCTTGCTGGTCACTGGAGACCAGCATTTTACCATGTTATCGATTCCTTTCTGATGGGAGAGATTATCTTAGTCTTCCCTAAACTCTTACTGTTTTTTTACTTCAAATATCCGCCTTAATTGGACTGAAACTATGATGTAAGTTGCCTAATCTTAGGAACTTTTTAGAATTCTTCTGAATTCCTTAATGACCTATTTATATCCATTGTGTGATATTGTTTGAAAGACTTATTTTAATTATGCATATTTGGTACAATTTATGCATATAGTTAATTTTGGTTGACATCTATGGGGAAACAATAGGTGTTTTATTTTTGCCAACAATGTATTGCAGAGGTGACCAATTTTTGGCCCAGAATGGTCTGCCCAGGCAATTTACAATGTACAAGTTTACAGTAATTTAAGAATCGAAAACATATGTGCACATGCATGTAAATTAAAAACAGAAGGAACATAGTCCTTTAAAGAAATCAAGTTATTATATTTTATATAGCTTAAAAGCCATGTGGAACAAAGTGCATGTTAGTAGTCAACCTAAAACCAAATGAAGAAGGTAGCATTCTAATCACATCAAAGATAAAGTCTTGTTTTATATTCCCACTCATCTAGTATGTTTTGGTGATGGGACAGCAAGAGGCTTTTCAGATATTTTGGCCCCAAATCACTTATAGGTAATAGCCAACAGGATGATTTATGCCCAGAGGCTAGTTGGCAATGGAACTGTTTGGACTGTGGCCAACCTGACTTACAAAGATCTTTCGTCTCATGAAGTCACATTATTTTGCTTCTCTGAAGCATCATGGCAGAGCCAATCGACTGGTAAGATTTGCATTGCTTTCAGATAAGAGCCTTTGGTCATCAAAACTAGAAGCCGCTTTTGATGACCAAAGCAATGCTCCAAGACCACTTAATTCTGCTGGTTAAAAGCAAAGTGCTGTAGTGCTTCACATTTCACAAGGTCTTTAAAGGGGGAGGGGACTTCAATTGAAGTACTGTTTCAAAGTTCTCCACAGTTCTAGCAGCGGCCAGCATCATTGATACAAAACTAAAGTGGTTTATTCAATAATATACAGCAGATGCCAATCTGGCACAACATTTTGCACTAGTTCTAAATCCTGAACACTCCACAAATGGTTTCTCCCATATCAAGTGATCCCCCCCACCCATCATTCCCACTGTCGTCATAGTTGAGCTGAGCTGAGCTGCCAGGGAGCTTCTATCCAGTGGCCCCTTCTTATTCTTACCCAACTAGAGCCTGGCATGTCATTGCCCCTCTCTCTTCCGTGGATGAGAGGCAGCTGGGCTGACACTGACTCTATGGAGTCCTAAGCAACGGGCAAGCAAGACAAGCTATGATTTTAGTTTTGGATTTTTATTGTCAGCTTTCTTTGCTCAATTTTAGATCATATTTCATTAAAACTTAGATTTTCCACAAATTGGCATTTCTGCAAGAGATAGGAAAATAAGCTACTTTGGCATGGGGTAAAGAAGACCTAGTCAGCAAAATTACTGTTGTTGCCCAAACACATGTGCAGGGATGAGAAACAAACAGTAGTGCACATGGCTGGGCCACAAATTTACCTCTCTGACTTTTTGCTTATTTTTCTCCCTTAGCTGCTCTTCTGATCCTCTTCCTTTGTCAGTTGCCTCTCCCATTTCCAAATCAGAGAAGAGCTCATTGCTCTGTTCTGGTATGCCATCCATCTCATCCCCTTCCAGCCCAATTAGAGTAGGTGGGTGGCAGAGTGGAAAAACAATAGCTCATTATCTACTAGAATAGGAGTTGAGGTTTGTTGCCATGTGCTCACTTGCTTTTTTGCCCGTCTGATCACTCAGTAGCAACCATGTCCTGGCTCACTATGCCACCCATCCTGGTGGCTCAGCTGCTTTCCTACATACAAGACATCATCCTCATGCAGAGAGATGAGGTAGTGACTTAATTAGACATATTTGTGACTTAATGCTCTGTTTTGTTCAAGACAAACAATGCCTGAGTTACAGTCTTTTTGACAATGAAATTTCCAGATTGTTTTCGCAGCAAAAGTTTCAGAATGGGGGAAAACTGAAAATCTGTCATCAGACACACATAGTGCAGAAATTAACATTCAGGCTTGTCAGTCCTGGAACTGGGGAAAAGACAATGTGCAAAGGTAAAAATGCAATAAAATAACATTTCAAAGTATTTTAAATCTTTTGAGCAAGAATCACTGCTGCCTTAAAGACTACTTGAAACAGCTGTGCTTTCTCTAGTGAATTTAAATTGCTCAAGTTATTTAATGTGCCTTAGTAATGCTTACAACAACCCCGAATGGTAATCTATTATACCTTTGTGGTATTATGTCTGTATCTGAGCCCTACATAATGCTGTCTGCACTCCCTAAGTCAAAGAGCATGAAGTTGATTCTTAAAATGTAAATGTGCAATACATATAGAATCCTGGGCCTGTGATCTTTTAGAGTCTATTAATACTTCTAGTAACAAGATAAACACCACCACCACCACCACAATCACCACAGAATTAAATGGAAGGATTGGAAGGTTCCTTAGAAATTATTTAGTCCAATTCTTACACAGTTTAGGAATCCACTATGACATTTCCAAAAGATGACTATCCAACCTCACTTCCAGTGACATAAAGTGTACTACTTCATTAGACAATCTGTTCCATTGTTGAATAGCTTTTATTATTAGGAAATGTTCATAATGTTCAGCCAAAATTTACTTCTTTACGATTCAAACTCATTGTTTCTTCTCCTGTCTTATGGAACAATTGTAAAATATTTGGCTGTATTCTGTATGATACCCCTGAGATACTCAAAAACAATTATTATGTTTCCCGCCTTCTTTTTGTCCTGGCTAATTATGCCTACTGCTTCATCATAAGCATTTATTTTTATATTCTTTATCATCTGATTTGTCTTCTCCGGACAGGTTTCAGTTTGTCAATGTTCTTCCTAAAATGCAGTGCCCAGAACTGGACTTTATTCTATGTCTATTCTATGTCTGAGTGATGTAGAATAAACAGGATAACTGCTTATCTTTTTTCCCCCATTTTTTTTTATTTTTCCTCCATAACTCCATACACACGTCAATATACCTTAAAATATTACAATAAAATACATAGTTATACATCTTAATCAATCATTCATAAATTCTTTATATATAACACTTTACTCCAGGTATATTATTGCTAAGATAATACTGCTTCCAAAAGAAAAAAGAAAAAAAATCTTATTTTGTCTTCTTGGACCTCCACCAATTAATTCCAATTTTTTCCCTCCAAATTAACCGCTATTAACTTAATTTACTAAGGTAGTTATTGTTTCTTCTTTCTCTTAATTTTAAGCCATATTGCTTCCTCCTCTTTCTTAATCTCTTTATTCATCATTTGTTTTTCTTATCCCCTATTTTATCATAACTAAGTACCCCATAATAGTTAAAAACCTCAATTATATAATTTATCTTAAAATCTCATACTCATGTTTATCATTCATACTTCTCATATTAATCATTGTTCTATCTGCCTTATTCCAAATCAATTAATTCTTTAACTCTTAACATAATAAATTTTTCAAGTACATTTAAATAGATCTCATGTATTAAATACTAAACAATCATAATTTCCACTCTCTCTAATTCTTTACTTTCTATATCAATACAAATATTTAATTATATTAAATCAAGACATTAATTTAACATCATTATCAATTCATCCATTTTATATAATATTAATCTATGTAAAAAAAGCAAAAAACTCTTAATTCTTAACAAAATAGTTATATTAATTTTATATACCAAATTCTAAACAATTAACATTCTTATCTCAATTAAATCTAATATAATAATCATAAAAAAGGAAAAAAGAAAACATTTTTATAACATTTCAACACCCATTATCCATTTCCTTTGAATTCTTCCACTACTTCATATATATATATATATATATATATATATATATATATATATATATATATATATATATATATATATATATATATATATATATATATATATATATATATATATATATATATATATATATATATTCTCCATCCCCATTTCCTTAGCTTCTTCCCTTTCTTTCTTTTATTTTTGCACCAATAAATTCTCTTTCCCCACACTCTTTTTCTCCTTCTTAAATACGAGGATAACTACTTATCTTGAGGTTGGCATTAAACATTTGCTGATGCAGCCCAAGATTGTATTTGCATGTTTTTCAGCTGCATCACATTGTTGACTCATGTTCAACTTGTGATCTACCAAGACAATCAGATCTTTTTTTTAAGGTATTCCTGCCCAGTATGGACACTACTTTTCTTTGCTGATGTTTCTGGGCTTTCTACCCAAATGAAGTTATACTTACATTTTTGGGAGTTTTTACCGTTGTTCCATGGTCAGGCTATTCTTGAATCAACATATTGTTCTATATTTGCTATTCCTTATTTTTTGCATCATTTTCAAACTTAATAACACTTCTTTCTAATTTTTAATTCAACTCATAAATGGATTGCACAGTGCAGGGCTACATACTATGCTCCTATTTCTCGTTAAGTAATATCTTAAATCCCAGGATGACATAATTACTTTCCCCGTTGCTTTTGTCTCTTCAACCAACTCCTTCTAGTGATTAGGATTAAATCAAGAAGAGACAAACACCTTATCTCCTTTTTAACATCTTGGAAAACTAATTGGTTAGCAAGATCAATTAGTTAGCAAGAGTGCCAGTTCTGTCTAGTCATTAAGGCACCAGGCTAAAAACCAGGAGACTGTGAGTTCTAGTTCTGCGTTAAGTATGAAAGCCTCCTGGATAACTTTGGGATAGTCAAGAGAACTATGTCATCTGGGAGTTCAAGATACTACTGAAAGGAAAATAGCATAGTTTGGGACCATGTACTGTGCAAACCAGGGGTGAAATTCAGCAGGTTCTGACAGGTTCTGGAGAAGTGGAAATTTTGAGTAGTTTGGAGAACCGGCAAATAACATCTCTGGCTGGCCCCAGGGTAGGGTGGGAATGGGGATTTTGCAATATCCTTCCCCTGGAGTGGGGAGGGAATGGGGATTTTGCAGTATCTTTCCCCTGGAGTGGGGAGGGAATGGGGATTTTGCAATATCCTTCCCCTGCCACGCCCACCAAGCCACGCCCACCGAACCGGTAGGGACAAATTTTGAATTTCACCCCTGGTGCAAACCATTTATAAATGAGCTTTCTCTCAGACTAATCCACCTCACATAGTTGTTGTGGCAAAAGTTGGAGAATTAGGTGTATTTGCCACCTTGAGTAATACAAGTTATAAAGGTAGAAAATTTAAACTCCTGAGGAATCTTGGAGTCTTGGCTAGTTTTCCAACAGATGTCCAGATAGTTCAAATCTCCCACTATGACTTTTTGTACTCCCTGAAGTTCCTTCTGGTCCAGAAGAAGATTGTCCAAATCTTCTCCCTGGCTTATCTACAGCACTACCCCACACAAAAAGATTGTTTTTCCTCTATTTTTATTCTTACTCCAAAGTTTGTCACATTCAGATTCCTAGATAAAGACATGTGTACTTCCTTCACATATGTCTCCCATCTCCCCCTCCCCTCACTTTTGTATAGCCTATTCCTTTTTGGTACTCTTCAGTCATTGTGCTGCATGCATGAATTTCATCCCAATATATTTCAGTAATGCCTTCTAGATCCTGCTTTAAGATTTCTAATTATGTTTGGTTGTTCACTATGGTCTGTATGTATGAGACTCTGGGATCTTTGGGTCATGCAGCTTAACACATTCTTCCTGTAATTTACATGGACATTATTACAGGCATTTATATCCTTTAAACTACTCCCAAACTTGATCTCACTGCTAGACACAGTACTTTTTTTAGTCTGTCTTCTTCTCCCATTTCCATAGGAATTTTAGTTTAATTCATCTTAAATCCCTCTAGATCAGATTTGCAAAGGGCTTTTCAAAAATATTTTTCCTGGTTCTCATTAGTTTACCTCATCTTTTGCCAGAAATTTCTCACCTATGAAATATGTCACATTTCTGTTCACATCATTTACATAGCCAGTTAATCACTTCCAATATTCTTCTCTTTATGATCTATTGTGCTCCCAGCTCCTTCACTCTCCTGCCCACCATTTAATAGTCATTGCAATGCCTTCAAGGCTGATTCTGGTTGTGTCATTTTTTCCCACATAATCAGTAGTACAGGGGAATGAATAGTGAGTATATGAAATTTGAGGGAATCCCAAATTAGACTTATATACCGCTTCACAGTACTTTACAGCCCTCTCTTAGCAGTGTATGTATGCTGCAGAAAGTGTGCACGCACATCTCTTGACAAGCTCTCTGTTTGCCAAACTCTGCTTCAGTTCTCAGTTCTCAAGAACTGAACAGGAAGTATCTAATCACCATCACTTGTTGCTTCCTCTTCTTCAAAACCGGTACAAGAATCTTTCACTCTGCAGAGTTGTCTTCCTCACTTGCTATCTAATGGCAGCTGCTCTTCATTCAGGGATCCAGAAGTGACATCAGTGAAGAAATTCTGGAATCTGTTGTAAAGTTCCAGAGAATAATAGTTACTCTTGACAGGTGTGGGCAGCTTACAGTGATAATCATAGATAGATTAAATTGCCTAACATGTAGAAAATGTAATCACTGTGGTATAATGTTTAAGTTGCTAAGTTAGGAGTGGAAGACCAATTTTAATACGCTATGAGCAAAATAAGCTCATTGAATGACTTTGGGCTAGTTTCTCTCTCTCTCTTAGCTGAACCTATCTTAGAGGATTTCTGTTGTAGGGACAAATGAGAGGAATGAGCACCATGTAAGTTGCTTTGAATTCCCGTACAAAGGATGGGATACAAAACAACTAAGTATCACTTGCATTTATAGTTAAATATAGTTAAATAGGTAAAATTGGAAATGCTATATCAAACCCAGCACCAGTTAACAGTTAATAGTGATGTTCCCCAAGGCAGCGTTCTAGGACCAACACTCTTTCTGCTATATATAAATGACCTTTGTGATCATATTGTAAGCAGCTGCGTCCTCTTTGCTGATGATGTAAAACTATTTAACACCACAGACAATTCTACTACCCTACAAAACGACCTAGATTATGTATCTGAATGGTCAAACAGTTGGCAACTCCAAATCTCTGCTAACAAATTTCAGTCCTGCACATTGGCAATAAAAATCAGACTATCAAATACAAGCTGGACGGAAACGATCTAAAAGATGACCCACACTCTGTCAAGGACCTTGGTGTACTAATTTCAAAACATCTAAGCCCCAGAGCTCACTGTAACAACATTGCTAAAAAGGCATTAAGAGTTGGGTCAACCTTATTTTACGAAGTTTTCTCTCTGGTAACATTATACTTCTAACTAAGGCATATAAAACCTTTGCCACACCTATCCTTGAATACTGCTCACCTGCCTGGAACCCACACTGTATTTCGGACATTAATACATTAGAGAGGGTCTAGAGGTATTTTACAAGAAGAGTACTCAACTTCTCTGCTCGCAATAAAATTCCTTATTCCAGTAGACTTGAAGTTTTAGGCCTGGATAACCTTGAACTACGCCGTCTACGTTCCAACCTAAGCTTAGTACACAAGATCATCTACCTTAATGTCCTACCTGTTAATGACTACTTTAATTTCAACCACAATAACACTAGGGCTATCAATAGATACAAACTAAATGTATTCCGCTCTAATCTTGATTGCAGAAAATATGACTTCTGCAATAGAGTAGTAAATGTCTGGAACACTTTACCTGATCCTGTTGTTAGTTTCTCTAACCCCCATACCTTTTACCTTAAACTGTCTACCGTGGACCTTACACGTTTCTTAAGAGGTCCCTAAGGGGGCGTGCATAAGTGCACCAGCATGCCTACCGTCCCTGTCCTACTGTACCCATTTGTATGTACTCGTTTTATGTGTGTATGTGTTTTGCTTCTTTATATCCATTTATTTGTGCCATTTTTTCATGTGTCCTGTTTCCTTGCACTTGTTGACAAATAAATAAATAAATAAATAAATAAATAAAATAAATTTATATCCTATTATTCTGTTTAGAAAATCTATTTCAAGAAATGTTGCATTTCCTCTGTGTATCATCTATGTATTTGTGTACATAGTGTATGTATTTGTGTACATATGTACATTGTGTACATATCTATGTATTTGTGTACACCCATCTATGTATTTGTGTACGGTTTATATCCACCCATCTGTAAATTTAGTTTTTGTATTTAAATTAAAACATATAACTATCCTTAATAACGTGACCTGTTATTTGGATGTCTAAATTTTGCATTATGGACAGAATATAGATGAGAAACTTAGTTCTATATGATATTAGTGAAAGTTGTGATCGAAACAAACTCAGTTATGAAGCCCAGCAAATATTAAATATGTTTGAAAATATTTACATATTAAATGAATTCATTTCTTGAATTCATTTTCATTCCTTGAAAACTAGTAATATCAACAGGATGAA
Organism: Diadophis punctatus similis; assembly: GCA_023053685.1. Taxonomy (NCBI): domain Eukaryota; kingdom Metazoa; phylum Chordata; class Lepidosauria; order Squamata; family Dipsadidae; genus Diadophis; species Diadophis punctatus. The sequence goes on from JALIGW010000002.1 coordinate 100,436,986, forward strand.
AAGGGTTAAAACTGATGTTTTAAATTATAAGTGATTCAAGATTTTAAACAAAACATAGATAATAAAAACAAACACACGAATTGACATTATAGAGATTCTGATGCATACCCCTTTACATATTTCCATAGAACTGCAACCACCAGTGTTTTTAAGAAAAAGCATTTAGTTAAGATGATACTCTCCCCTCCCTTAGAATAGGAATTCTTAAAATACCCTTTTTATTCTAGTACTTTAAAAATTCTGCAGATGTGAAGCACCATATTTAAGAAGGTTTCTGTCCCCTCTGAATATAACCCCCACACACATATAACTTTTTTTAGAATTTCTGTTTTTATATCTGAAAATGTACCGTATGTGCCGGCGTATAAGACGACTTTTTACCCCTTGAAAATCTTCTCAAAAGTCGGGGGTCGTCTTATACGCCGGGTACTGAAAATTCCGAGCCGGGGGGAGCTCAAAAACGGCCATGGCCACATCCCCGCCGTTCTCCAGGCAAGCGGCTGAAGAAGCCCTGGAGCCCCGCCGCCAACCTGCGTCTCCTGCTGGGAAGGAGCCTCTGTTGCTGTCTCTCGCGGGGCTCCAGCCACCCTACTGAGTCCCTGACCGTGGCACCGGCAGGGTTAATGCGCATGGGAGAGAAGGAGAGCGCGCGCTACCGCCGCCACTGCTGCTTTCACCGCTCCGATATTTCTTTGGTGGGCGCGCGCGGGAGGGACCATGGAGCAGAGGCGCCCGGCAGCTTAAGGCAAGAGGCGGGTGGGAGACGCGGGCAGGAGCCTGCCGCCGCCGCCGCCACTTCTGCCATCCCCACGCCTCTCACCCCGCTCGCCGGGTGCCTCTGCTCAGCGGTCCCTTCCGCGCGCGCCCACCAAAGAAATATTGGAGCAGCGAAAGTAGCAGCGGCGGCGGGTAGCGCGCTCTCTCCTTCCTTCCCATGCGCGTTAACCCTGCCGGTGCCGCGGTCGGGGACTCGGGTGGCTGGAACCCCGCGAGAGACAGCGACAGAGGCTCCTTCTTCCTCCAAGGGGAGGGGAGCAACCCACCCACCTACCTCGCTTGGTGCAGTTCCCCGCACTTGGCGTCTTGGAAGAGGGCTGGGCGAGGAAGAAAGGAGCCACGGTGGGGATTGGTTTTTGGGAGAAAGAAAGAAAGAAAGAAAGAAAGAAAGAGGAAGAGGAAGGAAGGAAGGAAGGAAGGAAGGAAGGAAGGAAGGAAGGAAGAAAGAAAGAAAGAAAGAAAGAAAGAAAGAAAGAAAGAAAGAAAGAAAGAAAGAAAGAAAGAAAGAAAGAAAGAAAGAAAGAAAGAAAGAAAGAAAGAAAGAAAGAAAGAAAGAAAGAAAGAAAGAAAGAATCATTACCAATGCTATGATGGAAACCACCAACTCAAAGACAAATATCACTTTGGAGCAAGGAAGCTGCTACAGCAGCAACAAATTAAACAGCACAAAGACAGGGATTCTCTCAATATCCCATTGTCCCTATTGGACAATATTGGAGGGTTGCCAGAAACTTTCTTCATTTGTTCTACAGAGAGCAAAGTAGTTTTCACAGTAAAGACATATGTTGCCTAATTGTCTATCACAAAGCTTGCAATTGTGAAGAAATAAAAAAATCCAAGGTAGAAGAAAAGGGTTCCTGTTATTGGTTCTTTGTCATAAAATGCATAGCAAAGGCATCAGATGGATTCTTACTTGTAGGAAAGTATGCAATAAAGTGTAGGAAGGGAAGGAAGGAAGGAAGGAAGGAAGGAAGGAAGGAAGGAAGGAAGGAAGGAAGGAAGGAAGAAAGAAAGATGGTAGGAAGGAAGGAAGACAGACAGACAGACAGACAGACAGACAGACAAAGAAAGAAAAAGAAAGAAAGAAAGAAAGAAAGACAGAAAGACAGAAAGACAGAAAGACAGAAAGACAGAAAGACAGAAAGACAGAAAGACAGAAAGAAAGATGTTAGGAAGGAAGAAAGACAGAAAGAAAAAGAAAGATAGTAGGAGGGGTAGTCTTATACGGCGAGTATATCCCAAACTCTATATTTGAACTGGAAAAGTTGGGGGTCGTCTTATACGCCCAGTCGTCTTATACTCCGGAATATACGGTAATGGAGACATACATTAATTTATCAATTTGTTTAACAGAATAACAGCCTTAGTTTCTATGAGTGGGTATAGCGTAGCAGTTAATTTTCAATTTTGGTTTGAAGGATCACAAGCAAACTTGTTTTATTCATTGCAAAATTCCCATTTGAATCCTGCCTGTTTCTCATCAGTTGCATGAAAATAAATATGTTTTATTATTATTTTTATATTACAGTGCAATATTGTTTATAATTGAGGTGATGCAGTAAAATGCAGTAATTCTGGATTAATGTACTATATATATAGAATGATGAACACTGAGTGCTATTTTCATTTACTGTTACTTGCAACTTCATAATTTCTTCTCAGGTTCTGAGTTGCTACTAGAAATAAAGACTTTTATATGACATGGATTTGAGAATGGCCTGATAGAACTGGGTTATCTCTTGCATGACCTCCCCATTAGCTTCTGTTCCAAGAAGCTATACCCGTTTTAAGAGCCCTGGGCAGGGTGTGTTTCAGTCGACTGCAAAAATGCATTTCTGTTAGCTGGTTCAATACCTAAGATTGTCATGAAGCTTTCCCCCCCCCAGTGCAGTTGGTTATAGTAACAAAGGGAAGAGCTTTCTCTGTTGTGTCACCAACATCATGATCATTTGGTGCTGCTAAAAAACCTTTTCAGTTGGGTGGTATGATAATACTGTTCTGTTGTATGTGCTGTCTGCTGTACTTGATGATAATTATGGTGACTTGTATTTCTTACTTTTGTATACTGTCCTCGTAAGTGCAAAGAAAATAGTTAAAATGGTTAAGATGTTTAAATGATACACAGTAGGTGGAAAGAAGAATTTTACCCCATACCAAGTGCTTTATTTCAAAGATGAAAATAAGTGTGCGTGGTTGTAAGAGGAGTAGAGGTTCTTGGTGAACACTCAGCATTGAACAAATTGCCTTGAAGTCCTGGTGGTTAATGCTTTTGGTCAATTTGATGAATCTAAAATTTGGCTTCACATTCCAAAGGTAAATGGACAGCCTGCAAATTTATCAAATGCTTGCCTGTTCTTGGTTATGTGTATATGACTTTATGGCCATCATTGTCAAGTGATTAATTAACTGGTTAATTGTCAAGTGTATGATATGGGTGTGGTTTGCTTTTGTTTCATGCCCAGTATATTTACAGTATTTCTCAATGGTTTTCCTTAATTTTTCCCATTCCTCTGAAAGGTTCACTTCACTGGAAAGCTTTTGGAATATATTCTTTGATTTTAGTGTTACTTATTTTGTCTTACTGTATGACAGTCTCAGTAGGTGGCAAAATCTGGCCAGCCCTACCTACCTCCTACCCCTTCATTCCAATTGTACCTTGCTGAAATTTAAAACAATTTTTGGACTCTTATCTGTACTTGAGAACCATGCTGAAGTAGACTAGAAGTCAAGACTTATTCTGGAAAGAAGAAAGGCAAACAATTTCCATGCTATTGCCAAGAAAACTACATAGATGTGTCCATCTATTAACTATGGTATTAAAAAAAATAAAAAAAATATGTATATGAAAAATGTGAGGATAAACACATGGAAAACTGATAGTATCTAATTCAATTATAGCAAATTTAACTAATTGATAAATATTGTTTTATGACTAATTTTAAATTTGTAACTTGCATTATATCTAAATGAATACATGATAATTGCCAGTGATTCATGTAAAGTGTTCCAGTGGAGAGGAAGTTTGAAAAAGGGCAACAGAAATGAAGTTTTGCTAGCCGAAAGCATACATTTCATTCTAATTTATGAAGAGAAAAAAAATGGGAACAACTGGAATTTCAGATGTTCTCATATTGTGAAGTTCTGGTTTTTGTAAAGCAAGTTATATTCTTGAAAGACAAATGTGTTTTAATTTTTTTTGCTATAGGCTACCTTGGGATTTTAGCATTAAATGTTAGGAAATTATTATAAAATGCTTTTTTATTATAAAATATAATTTTCTTTGTTGCCTCTTATTATATGGACGTTTTATGAAAAGCACATTTCAGTGCATGGAGCTTTGGAACAGAAATTACTCTGATGTATTAAAGGACTCTGAGAGTGTTACTGTATAGAATACAATAAAATACAGAATACAATAGAATAGAAATGTTGCATTGATTCCCCTTCATTACTTTAGATAGGCTTCGACTGTTGTCTCAGTGATTTGCAGTATGTATCCATCCCTGTTCCAGGGATGGAACTCTGGCCTGAGGTTTAGGAACGAAGCGGGAAATCTTCGCCCAGTTTCACTGTTCTGCATGGGTGGGTATCCTGAATGCTAAAACGCATTCCATTGATAATTCACCCTGTGAGGAGCCTTTTCAATGGCTCCCTGTTTTCCCCCTTTTCCAGCTCTCAAAAGCTATTTTAAAAGGTGCCCCTCCCCCTGACTTTCTGAATAGATTCCATTGCTATGTAGAACGGGAAGAGTTTTCAAAGACCATGTTAACTTCTTCTTTTTCTTCTTCCTTTAAAATCAGTATCTTGTCAGCAATTGTATTATTTATGCTTTGTCAATCTAAAGTGATTCATGTTTTTCTCATATCCATCAGAGGATATTTTCCACCAAATGGTATTAATTGTAAAGATTTCTTGTACCAACTCATTCACTAAATTAAGTGTGTGTGTGTGTGTGTGTGTGTGTGTGTGTGTGTGTGTGTGTTTTAACAGATTAATCCATTCATGGTCATGGTCTGTTAGTATGTAGTATTCTGTCAAAGTGACAAGAGTTGATAATAGCTATTAAAGGCCAGAATCGTAATTGGGGCCTCATACCAGTCCTGGTGGCTTCTTGGTCCCCAAGGTGATTCCTGAAAGCAATATTTTCGGCAGCAAATAGCAGACGGAGAAAATAATTCATGCAGGGCCCTTATTTGGAATGGGAGCACGTATTGCATTGGGGCCCCTGGACACTTGTATCAAAAATAAACCCAGCCACAATTTAGCATGATGGTTCAATGGGTTTCTACATAACAGGTTAATTCTAGCATTTTTATTCCACAATAATAATTTCAGAATGACATAATTCCAAAGACATGTGAATAGGACTGCAGCTTCAGTTTGGTAAGTGAATTTAAGCTTATCCACATACGATGTTTTACCTTAGTAGAATAATAACACTTCTTTAATTATGACAGTGCTTTTGCTGTGAGAGACATTGAAGAATAAATCAAAGGCTCATTGTCTGCAATTCAGACATTATTTCTTCATGCACTTATGACTGAACTGATGATGTTATCTAATTTGGGTAATGAAACATCTGCAAAGAAACAACAAAGCTCAGAGACCACCAAGGGCTCCTAATATACTTATGGCATTGTGCCCCTGCCTGCCCCTCACTACTGTTGCTTTTCCTTGTCAGACTGAAATAATTTTACTAATAGCCTCTAAGGAGTATTAAAACTTCTAAAATCTATGCCCTGTTTCAATAGGCAATAGGTACCATCCAGGGGTGGGTTCCACTTACCTTCGCCACCGGTTCGCATCGCGACATTCCGCGTGCATGCGCACATCCCCTTGTGCAATTTGGCTTCCGCGCATGCTCAGTAGCAGGAATCAGCCCAAAACACAGCTGAGGAACTGATCAGCTGTGCTTCGGGAGAAGAAATAAAGGTCAGTATTAACCTGGGGGTGGGTGGCAGGGCCCTTTTTCAACCAGCGGAAAAGGAGAAGCCATCCAAACGGGGAAAAATTCGCAAATTTTTTTTAAAAAAAAGATGGCGGCGCCCACAGACCGGCACTGACCGAATCAGATCCGTGACATCACCAGTGGGTTGCTGCCAATTCGGGCGATCCGCTCCGAACTGAGAGGAACCCACCCCTGGTACCATCAAGTACATATAGATAGGTAGATACAATCAAGTAGGGTGCAATGTCTACATTTCCACCTGTCTCTATTAACAATTCAGAGTTCTTTAAAGACATTCCAGTGCTCTTTGAGATCTTGTCCAGCCACTTTTTGTATTGCCTTCCCTTTCTCCAGCTTTTCTCAGTTGGGCCAGAGATAGGACAAGGTGACATCTATGGTCACCATGGGAATTTTTAAAACTCCTTGTATTTGAGTGAGGTTGTGGCTGTTGACGGAGAGAAATGAGCAGTAAGGGGAAAACGCTTTGTACTTTAGACATTGTCCCACTCTTCTGTGCAGTACATTAAAAATATTTATTTATTTATTTATTTATTTATTTAAATGGATTTCTATGCCGCCCAACTCCCAGGGGACTCTGGGCGGCTCACAACATATTGGAATCCATTACAAAATATAAAATACAGTAATTAAAAAACATACAAAAGTTAAAAAGAGTATCTCATATTCACAATCAAGGGGGGAGACCCATATCTAATCTAGTTGGTCTCACTTTCACCCCGCCTGCCGGAAGAGCCAAGTTTTTATTGCTTTCCGGAAGGCCAGCAGGGTGGAGATGGTCCTGATCTCCGGGGGAGATTGGTTCCACAGGGAGGAAGCTCCCACAGAGAAGGCCCTCCCCCTCGGCCCCGCCAACCGACATCGTTTGGTCGATGGGACCTGGAGGAGGCCAACTCTGTGGGCCCTGACCGGTCGTAGGGAGGTATGCGGCAGGATGCGGTCCCGAAGGTAACCTGGCCCTGAGCCATGTAGGGCTTTAAAGGTAACGACCAACACCTTAAATTGGATCCGGAGACTAATGGGCAGCCAATGCAGCTGGCGGAGGATCGGTGTTACGTGGGTGCATCTGGGTACACCCACCACAGCTCGCGCAGCTGCATTTTGCACCAATTGCAGTCGCCGGACACTCTTCAAGGGTAGCCCCATGTAGAGCGCATTGCAGTAATATAAGTTAACAAGGACCAGAAAGCCTATTTTTTCATTCAGAACTGAAATCAGCAATTTTTTACAAAAAATTTAGAGCTTTTTTCTCTATTTTTATTGTGCTGAAATGATTTTTTTTTAAAATTAGGATTTGATTAAAAAAAAAATCTCTGGCCAGTATGTAACTTGTTTGTTTAATGAAAAGAAAACCATTCTTGTTTTTTTAAAGGTTTTTGTCAGCCTTTTAAAATACAAATATGGCATATAACTTAGCTGTAGGCTTCAATTCAGACAAAACAAATGTAGGTCTGAACTTGTTTTATAATCTACAAATCATCCCAAACCCCAGTTAAGTTTCTACGCCATCATTTTTTGTAGAGTTATGAGCTCATAGAGTTTATGATTTTCAGCTGTAGGATTAAAATAATCTGATCAATAGGACTGAATTTTATTGTGCACTCTTGCTTTCAGCCTTGACTTTTCTGTGCTATGGATAATTACTAGGGATTCGAAAGACTGCTGTGTATGTTTATGGGGATCTTTATTTTGGTCCATATACCACTTGTGAAGTTTCATCACAATTAAAAACTTTCATTGTCCTCAATACAATAAATAATAGTATTAGCAGCAACAATAGTGACTGATAAGCTCTTTATGCTAGTCAGCTGGAACTCCATCAGAGGTAGCCAGGAACTTTCTCTGGTTTCATAAATTTAATTATATTTCCTACTTTATGAAGAAATATAGTACATTGGTGATCCGAACCTATCATAATTGGGGAAGTTTTACTTTGTGTGTGAAAAGTCTGTCTCAATATCTGATAATGACAATATTTTCAGAAACTAATATCTTACGAGATTTGTCATCCATTCCCATTCTCATTATCCGGTGTAGTGTAGTCACAAAGCTGTTTCAGAAGTTGCAATTATGTAATAAATTGATAGTTAAGACCAGATGTCTATCTAGCTCAAGACAAGCACGGGAATGCATTTAAGGGTAAAAATAATTCGGCTTTCTCCTTTAAGGATTTAAGTTTAAGTTAAGTTTCTTTTTATAGGAGTTTTATCCAATAATGTATGACTTGGTATGAGAAGCTGCTGAAGTCAAAGATAATAATGTAATTGTATCTCTGTTAAAATGAAATAAAATCCACCTCTTCTTCCATCTACCTGATAATTTATTGATAATGCAATAGAGATATATTGAAAGACCACTTAAAAGAAGCTTTAAATTAGTTTCAAACTATGCTATAACGTTTATTGGTGCCTGTTCTCAAATAGTAATAATATAAATTATACATTTCAACACTTTGGCTATTAAAGAATGGCATGCATATCATTTCAAAATGCAGAAGAAAAAAAACCATATTCATATCGGGAAAGATGAAGATAACATTTTTATTTAATACTATAAACTAAACTTATATATAAATTGCAAGTTATTTTGGATATGGAATGTAATTGTGATTTCTATGAGAGAAAAAGCAGTGATATAGAAAGGAATTCAAATATTGATTTATGTTGTCCTCTAGATGTATGATTAACTAAACAATATACAGAAGTTGAAAACAATTGTATGTTTATTCTGGAAATTCCATAGTTGATCCATTTAAAATTATTAGTGCTAAATATTGGTTGCCCATTTAAGCACCATTTTTCCTGGGGTTTTTTTTGTAGTTAATGGCATGTAGAAGTGGAATTTATCATGTGGAATCTCCTGTTAAAAACCATTTCAATTCCCATCCTTTGCAAATTAGACAAAAATTGGATTTTGTATATTTGCAAGGGGACTTTTAAGATTTTGTTTAAAAGTATTTTAAAAATCCTTCAGATATTAGAACTACAAAACAAATGCAAGTTACATTTAAAATTACAAATTCAAACATAATGTAAGGACATAAATTATAAAGAAAAATGTCGTAAATTATTAAGAGATGACATACCCGTGCCCAAAGTTATGGCTGTTGCAGCACCTCGCAGTCACGTGATAAAAATTCAGATGCTTGTCAGTGTGTCCATCCTTATCACCACAGGGACACTGCAACTTCATCCTATCCACCTATCTCCCCCCAGAAGAGGCCAGGGCCTTTAGTACTCTCAGCCAGCTGCCCCTATCCCTGACCTTCACTTTCAGCCCTGGAACCATTGCTGCCGCTGAGAAATGCTGCATTGTGCTGTCCTCCACGGCATGCAGGGGTGAAATCCAGCAGGTTCTGACAGGTTCTGGAGAACCGGTAGTGGAATTTTTGAGTAGTTCCGAGAACCGGCAAATACCACCTCTGGCTGGCCCCATAGTGGGGTCGGAATGGAGATTTTGCAGTATCCTTCCCCTGCCATGCCCACCACACCAATCCACACCACACCACACCACGCCCACAGAACTGGTAGTAAAATTTTTTTGCATTTCACCACTGCATGGGGAACGGCAATTGCTCCTGCCACCCAGCATTCCCCCAAAATCTGCTATATGCTGCTTAACTTTAGGTGTTTTTCTTCTGGTGTTGGGAGACCTGTATGGCCCCTCCAAGTCAGCTCCCGGTTGTACTTCTTTCCCAAAGGTGCCAAATTTGAAGGTCTTCAGAAGTCTAAACATGTATTATGTACAAACTGGGATTTTATTTGCTTACTTTTATGTCTAGCATATAAAGTTGAAAAGTATAATTATCAATTTACAGCTTGAACTTGAAATTATTACAAGGAAGCAAGCAAACAAATAAATGTTCTATTACAAATAAAACTGTACACTTCAGAGGTGGTTTCCTCCCAGTTCGGACCGTTTCTAAAGAACCGGTAATAACTTGGCGGCCTGGGTCGCTAGAACCGACAGCGACCCAGGCTTGTCACGCCCCCGAGCCGGTTCTCCCAGCGGCACCATAGGCGCTGCCATCTTGTTTTTAGCTTCTGCGCATGTGCAGAAGCTTTTTAAAAGTACTGCGCATGCACGTGCACAGGGTGTGCAATGTGCGCATGCCCACGCGGTGCACCCCTGAGTGAACCGGCAGCAGGAGAAACCAGAACCCACCCCTGATGAACTTGTGAACTCTAAGGGCAATAGCAACTATTTTTGCCAGTTTAAGAAAAGTGTGAAGACAAAACACTGACATTGGAATTAGAAGAAATCTTCAACACAAAACATTAGGAAATTCAGACATGAATAGAAAGAACTAATTTTTAGTGGGGGGGAAGGTACGGGGAGAATTAAGACTCAAAATATACATGAAATACTTTCTGATTGGTTTTATTTATATATTTTTAATGTCAAGTATATAATTACTTGCATTTTCTACTTTTTTTTGAGCTTTTCTATTTATCTTTTTATCATTTCCTAAATGAAGATTTGCCTGTATTTGCACAAATGTATTTCCTAATATATTTTTTATCTGGATATACAAAACCAAGATTTTTTTTTTACATCTTAACTAATTTTAGAAGACTGCATTAGAAAATTGTTAGTTTTTCAAAGCATAAAAGAAAATAAAATAATACTTGTGGGTTTTTTGGCACAACCTCCACTTTTCCACAGTTTGCATTACTGGACCCAAGTTTCCAGAATTTGAACTTTCAAAGGATGTAGATGCACTTCAATTCTCCTGTATCAATCTTTTGGTCCCAGACAACAGTCGTTCATATTGTTGTCAAGACATATGGATTCCTTTAATTTCAGAAAAGCCATTGCTGCTGCCTTACAGAGTTTCCTCCACCCAGTCCTGGTAAATGGACTTCCAACATACCAGTTGATCCAGGATTCCTAGACTTTTGCAATGGAGACCTAGTTCATGATGCAATTTGACTACTTCTGATTTGCATGATAATTCAGTTGCTAATACAGCAAAGTCTACAAAGAGATTTGGGTGATTGAAGATTAGGTGGAAACCAGTTTATACATTGTGAAATTAGAAGAGAACTTCTATGTGGGTATTGGCTTACTAATCTTCCATATATGAATACAAGGAGTATGTTCTTAAGGAAACCCACAGATTCCTTGATAGAGAACCCTACTATGAAAGTGGACAGAGAAGCTATCATTTAAAAGATTCACATTCAAAACAGGGTAAGCTCAACATGTTCTAAAGGTTGAAATAGCTGTTTTTAGGTTTGAAAGAAATTGCTCTGATCTCCCACTTGTTTGAGAAAAACATGTTGCACATCTGTAACAATTAATGCCTTTGATTTCTATCAATGTTGGATAGCAATAGTGAATTGGTTTCATATTAGACATATTATCTGCTTTTCTCTACATAGATGCTAGTTTTTTTCCTAATGCATTGCTGTGTTCTCCCATTTCTTTTATAATCCAATTCCAACCACTAAAGGTTTCATTGCATTTCTTCATATCTATGAAAGACTTTTTCCTTGCCTTTTGTCTCTTCATATTGTTCTTATATGATGATTTTTAAAAAAACACTTTTACCTGTGCCACATCAATGCTAGCTGTTTTAATAATTTAATTCTAGGAATTGTAAATAATTATTTTATGAGAGTCAGAAATGAACCTTATACTGTATGTATTGTTCATAGGGTCAGGCATGGGGCTACAAAGCAGGCTTCTTGTACTTCAAAGTAATCGTGTCCCAGATCTTCTCCTGTGCGCTGCTTGGAGAGTCCAAGCATGGGGTTATCTTCTCATCTGATTGGCCAGAAACCGAGTTGCAATTTCTTTGTCCACGCATCTTCCTCCAGCCGAGCTCCAGTTTTTTCAACTCAGTTGGCCTAAAGAGATACAGATTGAGTTGCTCCTGATTAATATCAGTAATTGTTGGATTTCATTAGATTAAATTCGGTTTAATTGGACTTCTATTTTTAAAAAAAGGCACTTTAAAATTGGCTGGGAAGAGACTGTGGCATTTGTGGGAGGCTTGCAGCCTCCGTGCCCAGCGCACTGTTTGGATAGCCAGTTAGCTGCCATTGCCACATGTTCTGGCTCAGGACCGGCTTGCAGGGAGACCGCTGGACTGCCTTTGGCTTAAAAGCATCAATTTCGGTTGCCACTTGGAATCTCCACTTGGAGGACCGCTCTTGCTAATTGGCTCACTGTGGGTGGCCATTTTGTGGGCGGTTTTCTTCTTGCCGAAGCTCTGATTAGCTCGGAGCCCAGGAGGGGTGCGGCAAGCTTTTTTGAGGAGCTTGGAGGAGACAGACATCTCGGAATAGAGGCTACCTGCAAGATTTCAGCCTATCCACACAAGCGGCCTTATTGCCAGCTGGCAGTCGTGAGGTAGTCAGCGTTTTAGGTGCAAGGGACCGTATTGCCGGTCTTGCACCAAAATGGCTGCTGCTACTTTTGCTTTTGCTGTGCCTGTTTGGTTGGGGCGCCCACCTCAACAACAAGGTCGCTCAGCATCATTGATCGTGACGAGACCTCCTCAACGACATCAATTGGCTGGAGCTGAGGGCGGCCCACCTAGTGATCCGTCATTTCCAACGAGATATGTCCAATCAACACATCCTTCTGCTGACGGACACGTCACAGCGAAGGTGCACATGAACAGATGGGGGCACACACTCCAGGTGGCTGATGCGTGAAGCACACAACCTATGCACCTGGGCGGAGTCTCACCTGCGCTCCTTACGAGTGGATCATATTTCGGGAGTGGCCAATACCCAGGCGGACTGGTTGAGCAGAACAACGCTCGACCAGTCCGAATGGCAACTCCACCCAGCTCTTTTTGACCGGATCGTGGACAGGTTCAGTCGTCCGTCACTGGACTTATTTGCCAGCCCTCAGAATGCGCAGCTTCCATGCTTTTTCTCCCGGTTCCGCAACCCAGCAGTGGAGGGGACCAATGGCTTACGACTTCCTTGGCCGGCGGAACTATTGTACGCCATCCCTCTGACCCCACAGATTCCACGGGTCGTCAGAAAGATCATAGAGGAAGAAGCAGAGGTGATCCTCATGGCTCCTCACTGGCTGAGGAGGCCATGGTTTGCGGACCTGGTGATGCTGTCCGTCTCACACCCTTGGAGAATTCCACCTCACGAGATCTCCCTTCGCCAAGGAGCCGTGCGACACCCAAATCCCCAGTGGCTCAAACTAGCCGTTTGGTGGTTGAGCAGGAGATGCTCAGGAGAGGACACTATTTGTGGGGTGTAATTACCACCATTCTTGCCTCCAGAGGGGTGTCGACGACAAGGATCTACGAGGCTACCTGGATGGCCTTTAGTCATTGGTGTACTACTCGGAACTTGTTACCTACCACGGCCACAGTTCCACAGGTTTTGGACTTCTTGCAGGTGGGGTTGGTCAAATGCCTATCCACCAATACCCTTTGCAGATAGGTGGCCGCCTTGGCCACTGTCCTTCAGGGTGAGGGTGCCACCTCTCTCGCATCACCCGAGAGTGCGTAGTTTTTTGAAAGGAGTTTACAATTTGCGACCGCCCCCTGTTCACAGGTACCCTACCTACTGCAAGCGCTCATGACATCTCCGTTTGAGCCTCTCCATGACGCTAGTATTAGTCTGTTGACTTTCAAAGTTGCCTTTCTAGTTGCCATAACCTTGGCATGCAGGATTTTGGAGCTTGCTGCCCTATCGGTATGCCAGGACTTATGTATTTTTCATGCCGACAGGATGGTCCTTCGATTGGACCCTACATTTGTACCGAAGGTCAATACCTTATTTCACAGAACTCAGGAAGTTATTCTGCCAGACTTTTGTCCGAATCCTAGACATCCGAGTGAGAGACGTTGGCATATGTTAGACATTCGCTGGGCATTATGCAAATACGTCAAGCGGACGGAATGATTCAGACACTCGGAGGCACTCTTTGTTTCCTTTCAACCCAGGACAATGGGCAAGAAAGTATCTCCATCCACCATTGGTCGTTGGCTGAAGGCCTGCTTTGCATTGGCCTATGAATGTCAAGCCAGGCCATCTCCTCGCCACATCACAGTGCACTCAACCAGGAGTGCGGCCACCACGGCGGCATGTGCAACGCAGGTCTCTATCCTCGAGATTTGCAGGGCAGCCACGTGGTCTTCGCCATTGCCGTTTGTGAGAAATTGCAAACTGGACATGTTCGCCTCGGAGGCAGCGTTTGGGAGATGAGTGTTGCAACGGGTTCTACCGGCCGAGGGGACCCTGGATCAAGCTGTTTCCCGCCCTACATTGATTTAGCTTGGGTATATCCCATGCTTGGACTCTCCAAGCAGCACACAGGAGAATGAATGTTGGCTTACCTGAACGTTCGTTCTATGTGCGCTGCGGGAAGTCCAATCCCACCCTGGTTCTGGTATGGTCCAGGGTCCAGGAGTGGTCGATGTATTAGATGGACTGCATCTTCTCCAGATCCGTATCTTCATTGAAAAAACTGGAGCTCGGCCGGAGGAAGAGGCATGGCCAAAGAAATTGCAACTCAGTCTCTGGCCCATCAGATGAGCAGATAACCCAGTGCTTGGATTCCCCCGCAGCGCACATAGAACAAATGTTCAGGTAAGCCAACGTTCATTCTGTCTTCAAAATGCACTACTATGAAAAAAGAACCAAAAATAAGGGTGGAATAAGAGCAATGATGTATGTGTTCTATTTAATCTGTTTATGCAGCCACATAGGAGAAGAGAAAAAAAAACCAAAAAACAAACTACCATTAAGAAGGACCCAGGTACAGCTGTAAGCTATCTTATGCAGACATTTTATGGACAATGTTTCCTGCCAATTTTCTAAGCTGGTTATTTGAAAGATGATGTGTTGTCCTGGGTTGTCTGTTTAAAACGATGTTGGCAGTTTGGAAGATATTAGTGTGAAACTAGAGTTCCAAGTAACAGGGTAACTCCCACTGATTTCTATAAAGGACTCATTGGTCAATAGCAATAGTAATCTTTCCCCCCCCCAAAAAAATTCACTCCTGTACCTAAGTGTATTACAAGATATACTATGCAAACTACAATATCTCATATGCAAATTAAAATACAAGATACAGTTAAAGTGGAATTACTGCTCAATACAACAACATAATGGCAAACGTAGTTTCATTAGCTAGAACCTAATTGCTGCAATAACCTCCACTAGATATCATATATTCTTAATAAGCAAATAAAAATCAACCACCAATGCAATTTACATAAGCCATTTCAAAGTTCACCACTACCTTCCACAAAATAATAAAACACAATCCAGTGATACTGTTATAATACTGCAAAGAAATGGTAGTCCTTCCACTAGCATGAGTGTGAAATAACACTGTTTTAGCCCCTTTTCATATTTTATTAATTCAGGGTTTAATGAAAGGCTCAAAGGCAATCAATTCCACAAGTCCATTATAAGATGCATAAAAGCCCCAAATTAAGGTGTTGCGGTCATAATGAATAGAATCATCACAGGCTCCAGGCTGAGTTACTTGTCCAGGCATAAGGGATTTATAAAATATGGAGATGTATAGAAGGCTAAATTGATAACATGATTGAACTGTGGAAGCTCTTGTAGTACAGTTTTGTATTCAAATAATCAGAAAAAAGGGGAAGTCAGAAATACAACCATAAATGAAATAATAAATCAACTGTTCCACAGTTTTAGAGAATATACCTGGTACTTGTCCTCAAACTAGAAATTCCTTTTTTAAAAATTCAAATTATACTTTTAAGTTAATATACTTCACTCATTGTGAAGCCATTGTATATCAGAACTCTCATGTCCCTGACAACTCTAGATGTCAAGAGAAACCAAAAGCAGGAGTAGCGAAGGAGAGGGAATATAGTCATGATAAAAACAATAATTTTGTTTAGTTATTTCTGTCCATATTGAGTTTAAAGCATTAGATAGCATTCAAACCAAGATCCCTACAAAATGTTTCAGACTGTTGTAATCTAAAATGATAATTTGAGTATGGCTGGGTGCATAATGGGAAGAAAGAATCACCTTGAGGAACAGGAAGAAGAGATTCAACCAAGATAATGGTTAGATAAAAGAAATCTGAGTCCAGGCCAGAATTGCACTGGAAAAAGCATATCTGGCAAGACTCTTCCCTAGGTCTCATGAAGATAAAGGGAGGGATGGGTAAGTGCATTCAGACTTGCAGGATTCTCTTAGTGTAACCTTATAGTAAAAAGTAGTATTGGCATGTATAACTTTGGTATCCTAGTCTGGTCTATCTTGAAGGTCTGATAGGATGTCATTGGCATAAATATATAACTGAAAACGTAGAATTAAAGGTTAAAGAAGAGAGAGTAAATGGAAACGGCTTCAGATCCTGAGGAACAACAAGTAATAAAGGAAAAACACAAGAGATAAAGACATCTAGGTATAAAAATAATGAGTGACCTGAAAGATAAGATTAAAACTAGAAAATTAAGGGGTAAGTGATACTAAGCAGAATGCCAACATTTTAGATGCCGAAGCATCTAAAAAAACCACCCACAGATTATGTTTGATTGGCATTGACTGCCAAAAGATGATATAAAATATGGGTAACGGAAGACTCTTTTGAGAGAGTTATTTTGAAACCTACTTAAAAGGAACCTGGAAGATTATTGTCAGAAAGATGAATAAGAAATTTATAAAGACCAATTCCCAGCAGATTAACAAAAAAGAAAAAGAAAAATTGAACATTGGATGGAAATTTGAAACACACAGAAGCATCACAAGAGGTTTTTTTTAAGGAGTGGGTAAAGAAAAGCTTGCTTTAGAAAATCTGGAACGGTTTCTTTCTGTAATGAACAAAATCATCAACTCAGAAAAGAACTATAAATGAAGTATAAATTATATAAAAATCAAGGACATGCACACTTGTTCTCTGCTACCTGTGAAACTCTTGCCGATTAAACCATTTTAGGACCACAATATGTATTAGACGAGAGGCTGATTCTAATAAGAATTGAAAAGTGTATAAAGCCATCATGACTCAACCACTCAGATTACTCTCCTAGTTGCCATGCTGATTTTGCTTCAGGTATGCTATATACCAGGGTTAATCTTTTTTTGTTGTTGTCTCAGAACCCTTTCCCACTTTTAAAAATTATGGAGGAGCCCCAAAGAGATTTTGTTTCTATAGGTTATTTTTATCATATTAAAAATTAAAATGGATGCATTTGTAGAATAGGCTTTTATTTATTTATTGGATCCTACAAAAATAACAATATTAAATCCATTAGATACATAAAGTGGTACTTAAAAGTTTGTGAATTTTCAAAATTTCTGCGTAAATATGACATAAAATGTGATCTGTTTTCCCACAAGCCCTAAAACTAGAGAAAGAGAATCGCATTAAACAAATAAATCTGCTGCTCCTTCACCACTGCTGCTTCTCACAATTATTTGCATGGATTTTAATATATATTATTTTTTAAGCATAGCTGGCTTTCATGAGAGGGTCTTGAGGGACCCCCAGTGGTCTGCAGACCACACTTCGAGAAACATTGCTATATACTATTTACTTGCCAAACTGTGTTAGATATCAGTTTCCTGCATCCTTTAAGAATGGATGACAAGTAAATAAATTACTTTTTATTAGTAAACATTACTAATTATATTTAGTACTATGCAATATACAGTCTGTGGAAAATTGAAAAATCTTAAAAAATACATGGCCTTGATCATCCAAAGGGAAAAAAAAATCTAGAATATTAGTGTGTAATCAAAATTAAATTATTGCTATTGAATACCAATAAACATTTTTATTTTTGGAGAGTTTGAAGACATATGCAAATGTACCAGGACAAAAATAGCCTATTGAAGTGTTCACAAATGAAATATGGACCTCTCAGTAAACAGAACCTCTGTTCACCTACATCTCTTAGCAAATACAAGTGTGTGTGTCATATAGAACCCTACTTTATTGGGGTCCTATATCGTACAAAAAAACTGTACTGGCGCTCAAGCAAATGCCTCATGGTGGCTGAGAGAGGTTCACAGGTCTTCTCTTTCCCCTTATTGTACTTACTACTTATTCAAGTGTATGCTTTAAAGCAGTGGTTCTCAACATTCCTAATGCCGCGACCCTTTAATACAGTTCCTCATGTTGTGGTGACCCCCAACCATAAAATAATAAAATTATTAGGAAACTCAGGGTTGGGTTCAAACTTACCTCGCTGCTGGTTCGCTTCCTCCTGCGCTGCGTAGCCACGCCTCATGGGCACGTGTGTGCTTTGCGCGTGCACGCATGTGCAGTGCCGAAAGTTTTTTTAAAAAAATGCAACCCCCCCCCCCCCGAAAACAAGATGGCAATGCATGCACAGTGCCAGAAATTCGGCTTCTGAGCATGCTCAGAGGTTCCCATGGTACAGATTTTTTTTTTGCAGTAATCTATTTGCATGAGGGTGGACCCGCCTGGAGACAGATAGAGGAGCGGTGTCTTGGTTCCTAGGACCATCGGAAATATGTGTTTTCCGATGGTCTTAGGTGACCTCTGTGAAAGGGTCGTTCGACCCCCAAAGGGGTCGCGACCCACAGGTTGAGAACCGCTGCTTTAAAGGGACTGGTTCGTTCTTTAGAAGTTGAGAAAGAACATGATTTAAAACAAACTCTTTGCAATTTATCTGATGGTTTTGTGCTTTACATAACAACTGCTTTTGCCCAGCTAGTTTTAAAAGGGCAGCAATTTTTTGGGCTAGATGTAAAAGAACAAGGGCTATGTTTTACTTTTACTTAGTTGATAGTTATACACCAATTGCTACTTAGAGATTGTATCTTAGTTGATAGTTATACACCAATTGCTAGTTAGAGATTATATTTTAGTAGAGTTTAAGTAAGGTGTTCTGTTAGATATATAATACAATTTAGGTAAAGTGTGTGTGAGAGAGGGAGGGAGGGAGGGAGGAAGGAAGGAAAGAAAGAAAAAGAAAGAAAGAAAGAAAGAAAAAAGAATGAAAAAAAGAAAAAAAGGGGGGAAAAAAGAAAAGAAAACCTTATCCATATACCACTCAGGATTTAAGTTTCAGAACTCCTGATTTCCTCTATCCTGGCTCTGTGAACTGTGCCTGGCTTTGCCCTACTTCATGGTAAGGTGAGAGGAGAGGTTCCATTAACTAATATTCAACCATAGGTAAAAATTACGTCATGGAAACGTAATCATTCTGTGTTATACACTATGATCGACCATTTTAAAACTTCAGTTAAAAAATTAAAAAAAACATTATTACAATCCATCTTAAAAGTTAATGGAATTTGCATCTTGAATCCTGCCCATAAATTATTTAATTGCAGGATCA
This sequence comes from Diadophis punctatus similis, assembly GCA_023053685.1. Taxonomy (NCBI): domain Eukaryota; kingdom Metazoa; phylum Chordata; class Lepidosauria; order Squamata; family Dipsadidae; genus Diadophis; species Diadophis punctatus. Next base: position 100,456,008 of record JALIGW010000002.1, read on the forward strand.
AATCTAGGTTGGTCACCAGGACCAAAGGTTTAGTCTTCTGATCTTTCAGACTTGTTTGGGAGCCCATCCTCAGCAAGGATGGTTTTCACTTACCTTCCCTACTGGTTCGCAAATGTGAGCTTGCACACATGCGCACGGCCTCCTCCCGCGCATGCACTTTATTTGCACGTGAGCCTTCTGCACATGCACATGGCCTCAAAAACGTGCACAAATAGGATAGCACAGAGCCGGGGCGGGTGGGCGGGCCCATCCGCGATTTCTGCTACCGGTTCGGGCAAACCAGTCTGAACCGGCTGAATACCAGCTCTGATCGTCAGGGAACATCTATTGCAGAAGTTCCCTGAGAATGAGCTCCCACAGAAGTCCGAAAGTTTGGAAGACTAAACCTTTGGTCCTGGTTACTGACCCAGACTGGGTCCTGCAACATTATCCTGGGACATGCATATTTGCCTTCATTCATAATTATTTAATTTTTTGCCAGGAGTTTTAAAATTAGATTATGTTATTTATAATCTACTATATTTCTTAATTTAGATCTTACTTTCCCTTTAAGAAAATGAAGACTGCTTTTCTAACAAGCACAAAGTGTAAAGTTCATTGGATCATATTCCATACAACAAAATGGAGTCAAATGTTGCATGATATTACCAATACCAAATAATGGTGCCTATAGATTTTGTAAGGCAATTTTACAGCTTTATCCATAAATAATCATTTTGCAGTCTATAGCGATAAAAAATTAAGTTGCCTCTTAGTTTGTAACAAGAATGACTCCTGAATAAAGTGCTCACATTAATTTTGATTTCAGTAAGATGCATATATAATTCAATTTACATACATTAAAAGTCTCTTTTCATTAATTATTTAAGATTCTCTACATTTTTAATCCAGCTGCATTTTTTTGATTGAGTTGATAAGTCTCTAGAGTTGGCAATATTACTTTGCAATATTAAATGAATATTGGCAATATTTTTGAAGCTTTTTTCAACACCAGACACTTACCGTATTTTTCGGAGTATAAGACGCACTGGAGTATAAGATGCCCCTTAATTTTGGGGGAGGAAAATAGGTAAAAAAATCTACCTACCAGGTATTCATCTGGCTTGCGTCCTTAGTCTAGTCAGCTTCAGCACATTATTTTATCCCCTGGTTAGGGCTGAAAAAAAATCTTCTTCGGAGGGAGTAGCAATGAAAACAAGCCTGCAAAGATTTAGGGCTAGAAAAAAACTTCTTCAGAGGGAGTAGCAATGAAAAAATCCTGCAAGCTGGGAAGATAGCACCTCGTTAGGGCTGGAAAAAAAAGTTTTGAAAAAGCTACATTTGGAGTATAAGACGCACTCAAATTTTCAGCCTCTTTTAGGGGGGGAGTTGTGTCTTATACTCTGAAAAATACAGTAAGTGATTCTGGGTATTCATTCTGGTAGTAATTTTTTTAAGGAACATCTGAACTGTCGATTGTGGAAATAGTTAAGTGGGGCATTAAACAGATGCCCCTCCCCTCATACATGATAGAGAAAAAGAAACAGACTAATATTATGGGTGAGGAAAGTTTGACTCTTTGGGAACCCTTAGTCTGAGAACAGCCAATTTCCAAGCAGGCTTCATTAATCCCAATATTTCTTAGAGCAGGACAACCCTTGTTCAGACTTACCTTTTATTGTTTGTTTGTTCGATGCTTTCAAGTCAGTGTTGACTCCTGTTGAATTGCCTGGACTACCTGGACTGGTCCCTTGCCAAGTTTTATTTCAGAAGTGGTTTGTCCTTGCCTGTTTCCTAGGACTGAGAGAGAGGGACTGGCCCAAGGCCACCCAATTGGCTTTGTTCCTAAGGCAAAATCAGAACTCACCGTCTCCTTTTTTTTAGCCTGATGCCTTAATCAATACACCAAACTGGCTCTCTCTGACATATCAGACAGTAAAAAATAAGTTTCTCTTATATTCCAACAGGATGGGCGAGCAGCAGATTAGCACTGCCAGAAACAATTGAAATTGTGGGCTGTAGATCTGTGTTGAAACAGACAAGTATAACTGCAATTTTAAGGATTACATAAAAACAAGGGCTAATAACAAAGAGTTACCCCAGGGGACAAAGACATTTTTAATGGAAGGAAAGATAACCCTGCGAGTCCAGAAAACCCAAAATTCTGCATGGTGTAGGGAGTTGCACCACCAGAAGATCTTCTATCAATCTTATTTCTGGACCAGAACATTTTTCTCATCTTTTCCAAAAGACCTGTCTCGGCATCAGTATAAGTCAGAAGTCTTCAAACTTGGCAACTTTAAGACTTGTGGACTTCAACTCCCAGAATTCTCCAGCCAGCTATTCTGGCTGTTGAATTCTGGGAGTTGAAGTCCACAAGTTTTAAAGTTGCCAAGTTTGGGGACCCCTGGTATAAGTGTTTTCTGTCTACCAGACTATATTTTGGGAATATTTCGGTCCCAAATCAGCATCAATCACAAACATCAGTAGACATTTTTATTTTATTTTCAGATAATGGCCTGTGCCCCATCTAAGATATATCGAAACTTAGCTCCCATCTATCCTACTATTGACATTGATATTGGTTTGTGTCGACAGAGTTACTGTATTTCTATTTTTGTCTTTTGCTGTATTCTACTTGCTTTCTACATTCTAATATTAGACTTTTCAGTTCATCATTTTACCTTTTGTTCTTGCCAGGAGCTTACAAATCTTTACTAAATGCACAACGAGAATTATAGGACATCTCTGCTTTCAGGGAATTCAGAGTCTTTTCCTGTTGGAATGATCAGCTCCTCCCTGCTTCTTCAGGAATCTCAACTCTATTGTTAAATCATCTAGTCAATCTCAAAAAGACTCGGCTGTTTTTCTTGTTTTTCACTTTATTGGTACAGGTCTGGACACAAGATGAAACATTAAAGATTGTGCTTCTCCATTCGCATTGGTTCTGCTGCTCCATAATTCAAATAGACTTTATTTATGTTATTAATCATGATAATTATAATAGTGTAAATAAAAGTATTTGAATCATGGAGAAGCAGAATCCATACAAATAGAGAAGCACAGCTTTATAATTATAATTCATAATACTTCTTTACTACCAGAGAACTTCATTTTACTTTTTCTCAACGATGCTAGGATATATGGCCTCCATGATGACTGTTATCTTTTTGCCAGCTTACTGATGCATTGGTTCTTATAACTCTCTCCAGCCTGGATATCTCAGTTCTAAAATAGCCATTTCACAATCATTTCTCAATTTCTTCCAGTGGTGGCTATTACAGATGCCCTTTCTGGGCATATTCTTTGCAACTTGGACTCCTACCACTACCCTTTCTAGGGACCAGAATTCATCAAGCCAGCCTCAATGCTCTCACTCTTATGGTGTGGAAAATGTGGCCCTGTTTCAGTACCAGTAAGATTGCTGAAGTTATTGTATTTTACAAATCATCTATTAGGGAAGCATGTAACTACAGATAAAAGAATTTCTCCTCACTAGTAAAAAAAAGAATTCTGTCACATGTGACATAGATCTTATCCTGGCTTTTCTCATCTCTTTAAAAGAACAGGATCTGTCCTTGTTGACTATCAATGGCATGTTGGCAGCAATCTCAGCATTTTGACTGCCAGTGAAAGGACCCTCAGTTTCTTCTCACTCTAAAGTTAAACATTTTCCTTAACTGTTTATTATGCAAGTACATCCCATTAGAGACCCAGGTCCATTTGGAGCCTATCCTTGATTCTTTCTATATTGACTAAGAAACACTTTGAATGGCTGACTGGGCCTATTTCAGCCTATTTGCTAACAGGAAAATCTAGATTCTTCTTCTTCTTCTTCCTCCTCCTCCTCCTCATTATCATTTCAGCAGAAGAACAGGTGAACTTACAAGCTCTTGAATCAGTGATGCTGTATTGAGTCTTTTGTAAGAGTAAGGTCATTTCATTTTCTGACATCCCCTATCAAAATTGCAGCCTTACTTTAAAGCAGGATAATACCTTTTTCTCTACCCTATCTACTTTCTTCCAAACCATTTTATAAAAAAGCCTTCTTTGTCTGGTTAAAACACTTGGAAAAGTACTGTCAGTTTCTTCCCAGCTGCTCTCTAGCAGTTTTCTAACATTTTTATTGCTTTATCACCTTGCTCAATAGCCTGCCATGTGAGCTTCAGAGTCCTGTATTCATTTTGGTTCTGGCATCGACACTTGCCACTATGGGAACTTTGTAGAGCAGTAATCTGTTTTCATCAAGTCTGAGACTTGATATATGCTCAAAGGGATGTAACTTTGGATTAAGCACTTCTGACTGCTTCTTGGGCTATATAACCTGCCAAGGTAATCATGTTGTTTTCCATCTCTATGTTTGTGTTGTAGAGACAATAATGGAAAACCTCATTGTAACTTTGCTTTTCTGAATGATCCTTGTGAATTCATGCTAAACTCTATTTCAAGTGGTTTATCTTTTTCCTGAGATCACCATAGCACTCACTGGAAAAATGCAAGAGGGATGTGCCAAAATCACCGAGCACAATGTTCTGTCGAAGGTCCATTTAGTTCTAGGCCACGCTGTCTAGAGTGGTTTGATGGTTTCTGAAAGTAAGACCTCTGAACTGGAAGCAATTAGAGGTGTTCTGGATTTGCACATATTCTGGATATTTATGTTCAGAAACCACCAAATCACCTATGGAGTAGGATGAGTTCCCAGATTCTTGAAAATATTATCTTCCTGGATCAGTGAATTTTGCACATTCCTTGGGCTTACTACAGAAATATTCTCACTAAAACACTCTTATGAGCTCTGGAAATTAACAAAGATGCGTGAATTCATAAATGATTATTTACTGGAATTAAATAACCAGAGTTATATGAGAACTCTGTGCCAGTTCTTTCCTTGGCATCTATTTTTTCTGTTTCATTTCTTTTTTAGAATGGTATTCAATCCTTCAAACTCTTGCCTACAGTCTGAAGTGGCATAGCTAAAATGTACAGGTTATTATCTTCATAAGAACTGAAGGCTAGGTGACATACGATGCTAATTTTGTGTAGTTTCTTCTCCCCATTTTACTGTACAAAATGCAAGAATTAGAGTTAAGAGTTAGCTTGTGAGATAGCAGTGGAAATAATGGATGGTAGAAGAGGGGAGTGCAAGCCTAAGGCAGCAAAGGCGACAGTGGATGATAACTAAAATTTGGTTCAAAATCTTGGCAACATGAAAAAGGTATTTAATGCATGGGAAGCCTATGGCCAGAGAGCTTGAACAACTCTCTGCTAAAGCGTATTAAAGTTATTCATAACATATTATTTAAATTTGTTTTGGCTTTTCAATTTAAGCATAATCTGATAACCTAGCTAGCAAGATTACTTAGTTTAGTTATGTGTCAACTAATTTTCTTCTCTTTGCACAAGCACTTTTCCACATGCTGCAGTACTCGGGTTATTTAAAATAAAGTGGGGCTGGGAGAAGGATAACTTTTCCATGTGAATATGTGATTTGCAGATTTGGTGTGGCTGTGGCTGGCATTTCCAATGGAGCTGGCAGTATTTGATTTCTTATTGTGTTTCAGAGGTTGTTGTGTATGTGTAGTGTGCTGAGTTCTCCAGAACTTGGAGCCGAGGGATGGGTTATGAGATTTATACCTCCAGGCAGAATTATCCCTCTCTCTGGGCACTTCCCCAGGAGGATTCTTTACCAGTTTGAAAGCAACTCTGGATCTCAGTGTTCCCAGTTGGCAATATGTGAGAGCAGATCTAATTTGCATTTGAATAATCAGTGAAGGGAGTATTATCTTTTTCAACACTTTGAAATGCTGAGGTTGTAGATAGTTCCATTCCCCATTGGCAGGAACTCCTGTCTTACCCCACCTCCTGGCTTCTGAACTCACACCAGCCATATCTCACTCATCTCTCAACAGAGCTTCAATTTAGAAATATCTCTGGGGACCTTCTGTTTCCAAGCAATCACTTGGACAAAAAAACAACCAGCAGCAGTGCAGTGATTTACAGCTGAATGGCCCTTGCAGAAGAGAAGAGAGAAACAGATAGCATTCTAATCCATTTTGGCCCAGTTCACTTTACCTGGGCCACAATATGCACAGAAAAAGTTGCAAGGCGCAGATCATTCCTGGCTGTGTTTCCCTATTTGTCCAATCAACCATTATTAGAACTACTGCGAAAAATGCCTAGCTATAAAAATGTTGATCTGCCATCCAGTTGGTGTCACAATTTGCAATGATTTTAAGATAGAAATAGAAGGAACAGGCATCTTTGTAGCTGTTTTGATTCACCTTGTAGGAACTACTCGGGGATTTTATTGAGTGCATACATTATGCTGTAATTTCCCCCCCTTTTGTGTACAGTAGGAGCAAGGAAAAGCTAGCTATTCCAGGTATGACTTTTATTGAAGGTTATATTTTGCATTCTTCTTTAAGATCGTTTTGATGGAACACTGTTCGGCTCATGGTATGCGCTAGTTGTTCACAGCCTTTGAAGACAATTGCGGGGTAGCTTTAAACTGTTTTTGAGGGTGAAGTGAAAGTGCCTTCTGAGTTCTGCAGTGCTAGGGCTTGTCATTCTGTCAGATCAGAGAAAATTACTCGCCATGACAAGCGTATTTCTGAACCCATAATAGTTTTCTCCTACCTGACATGAGAGGTATTTGTTGTTCCATTACTGTAAAACTCTGGAGGAGAAATCCAGGATGCTGTTCTTAGGGAGAAATCGAGTGAAATACCATAACGGCAAAAGAGTGTAGTGGGGCACTTCTAACCAACTAGTTTCACTGTCAGCTTGGTAATGTGCCTAGTGATGTCCTCATTTTCTTCATTCAGCCTCTCACTCAGTTAGGCCATAGCAATAGAAGGTTTTCATTAACATTACAGCCATCAACAAGGATTTTTCTTCCAGGAATTTGACAGAATTACTCTGTAGGGTGTGATTGCAATTTGTGCATATGCACTTCTACATAATTCTTGGGATGTATGCTTTATTGCATATAATCAAAACACTAGTCTTTTAAAAAATGGATATTTCTGGCAATGTTTTGATAACATTGACAACTTTACAAAATTTGTTAGAAAAATGCTCCCAGTGTTCTGGAATAATTTCCTTTGTCTTAGAGACATTTGTGAATACTCTACAGCGAAAACAACAGAGTCTTGTTGCATCTCAGTTTAACAAAAGTATTACTGCATAAGCTTTTTCACAGACCACAGGTGCAAAGGGAGATGTATTATATATGCATCTGTTGTTCTGGGAGTGAAATAGAAGAAATAGTAAAAGGGAATTCAGGGGGAAAGAAATATAAGATGTAGAGACAGAAAAAAGTACCAATTAGAATTTATAATTTAGTAAATGAATAGTTTAGAAGTAAAGAATTATTGGATAAAGAGTCAAAGGATACTTGTGATGTATCAAAAAATGTGAAATGTTTTCCACGGATCTTAAATTTATCTACTGTCTATTTCTCTCTCAATTACATTGCTGCATGTTAGCTATGAGGCTACTAGAAGTAATTAAATAAGGCAACATGGGGAGGGAGGATGAAACTATGAAAATGTTCCACATGGGTTTTTCAACAATTCATTCTGAAAACTGAGCGCTTGTGGTTTCTAAAAAAAAAGTAGCCTCAGGGATAGTGAAATACAATTTATTTGTCTAGCAAAAGTCACAATAAGAACGGCTAGCAGTTCCATTGGAAATAAAGAGTATTGAGAATACCTGTTGACCTGATTGGGCTCTTCTGAAATAAATACAAAAGGGAACTACAAAAGGCATAGATCGTAACATAGGATGGAATGTATCACTAAAAGAGACTAACAGGGGTGAAGAGAATAGGAGACATGGAGACATGCGAGGAGGAACAAATAACAGTTTCTGAGAGATTAGAAGACAAGGCTGGAGTGGAAACAGCAGCTCTAGGAACTGGAATGTTGGGTTTTTTTGGAGATGAAATAATGGCCTTGGACTGAGATGTAAGGTGTGGGGAATGATCTTTCACATGCAAGTTTGTCAGCTTTTCCCAGATTCCATAGTTCTATCCCAACATCGGATATTCCATTCCCCAGGGCTCTCATTTCCTATTCTAAAGCAGGCACTCCTCAGCAAAGTCTATCACCAAATGCTCACTGAAACAGGAAAAAGAAGATAGGGAAAGCATGTAGAACATAACTTCTAGAATTCTTTCCACTCCCTTGTTTCCTTCTGTATAACAGAACAATGTGTTGTATGTTTCTGCTGTTCTCTTATATTATGTCTCTTTGTGCTTGTGTTTAAGCAAGCACTGAGAAACGCAAGATGGGCCATCCAGGTCATGATTAGGAGGGAGGGAGGGAAGCTTGGAATAGAAGAATTGTAAGCCTTCCAGATTCACTTGATTGAGTTGGGTGGTTATAGAAATTGAATGAAATGAATGAATGAATGAATGAATGAATGAATGAATGAATGAATGAATGAATGAATGAAAATGGCAGCCTTCTCCTCAAGTGCTTGTCCCAGAGGGATCCATGGGACAGTCTATTTTCTGTATTTTTCTTTACAACCCCAATCTGGATCCGGCCCATGGTCCAACTCAATCTTTTTCTAACTTCTCATCCTACCAAATTTCTGCTTAGTTTTTGGAAGGTTATCCTACTGATGGAGAGTTATGAACTCCTTTATAGGTAGTCCTCACTTATGACTGTAATTGAACTTTGAATTATAGAGAATCACAGAGCTGGAAGGTACTTTGGAGGTCTTCTAGTCCAACCCCCTGCCCAAGGCAGGAGAGTTTTTTCTTGAAACCCTCCAGCAATGGAGCACTGCCAATTCCGCAAGGCAAGACGTTCCATTCAATTATGGTTGCAAATTGTGGTGTTGTTAAACAGGTCATCATGTGACCATGCCAATTTTATAATCTTTTTGATGGGGGTAATTAAGTGAAATAGTGTGATCATTAATTTTTGGCCTTTTTTTGCTTCCACGCATGCGTGGAAGCAAAAAATTGCTGAAATCGCGTGTGCACATCCCCTCACGAGATTTTGGCAATTTTTTGTTTCCTGCACATGCGCGAAAGCAAAATCACATGAGGGGACGTGCGCGCGTAGCGTGCGTGCCTGTGAAATATAATGATGCACGCACAGCGCACCGGTAGCCAGGTAAGAGGAACCCGCCCCTGATCTGGCTCATAAATAGCCCTGGGGAGATTTGTCGTTACTTTGAACAGTTGCTAAGCAGTCAGTTGTAAGTCAAGGACTACATGGACATGATTTATTTCCAATATTCTTTTGGGCTGGAAAGGATTAAAATTGCATAATATCACTATGGCCAAGCAGTGGCAGGCAGGCAGTCCACTAGATTTATCACAGAAAAAAGCTTTAAAAATACACAATTAAAAATTGGCTAATAATTTCAAGTCATAACAGAATTGTGAAATAAAGTTATGAAAATAATATTGTAATTAAATTGCCGGTTTATTCATCAAATTTCAAATGACCAATGTACCATTTCTACAGTTTTTATCTCAAAATTACAAAGGATTGTCCGCCGATCTACCTCTTCCCTACAGCTACAATCCACACAACTACATTTCAAACCAATCTGTTCAACCACTTTGCAAATGCAACTTACATGACACCTGTTTCTATATCCATTTCTGTTTCCAACGCAAGATTGCCCTTCACTCAACCCCTCTCTCCTTAGCTAAAATCCACTGACTCTGTAATAAGATAAGTTGAAGGTGTGATCATGTACTGCTAGTATTGCCTCATTTCTTTCCCATTTTCCTCAGTTGGTTTGGGAGCTGAGCAGAAAAGTTAAAATACCGTCATAATGCAGCACGGAATGGTTCGCTACCAATCCTGAGCTAGTCAGCTCTATCACTGCCTTGCCATGTGTAGACGGGAAATCAGGAAGAGAAAGAACATTCCATAGTGAGATTAATACATCTAAGAAGGCAGGCTGGGTGGGAGGAGTCTGAATCTGCTGGCAGCCCAAATGCTAATCTTCCGTAACTGCATTAACTTGCTTCCCAGTCTCTGTTTGCATCTTCCCTGCCATTTCCCCTTGCCAGCAACTCCACCTCACTATACACTGCTAGCGAGAATGTGGGAAGACTGAAAAATAATATCTCTGTTCTATTTGGAAGAAGGATTAAATACCAACATTTTATCGGATAACAGCATATAAAAGGGTTGGAACAGAATGAGCCCTGGATCTATCCATTCACAGGGAGCCTACTAACTGCTTCTGACCTGCCAGTTCTATCCTTTGTCCAACCTGATTGCATCACCCCATTTAGGCATATGGTAGGACATCAATACGAGGCATTTCTCCCTGAGCCCATCTGGTTCTCCCCGGTTCCAGTTCTTTTAAACTGAAAACAGAAATGGACAAATGCTTTAATGCCACATTGGAAAGCTGCAATACACAAGGTAGAGAGAATGACTTTGAATGATATTATGATTGCACTACTGTGAAGAAAGCCAGAACTCCCCACAGCAGACCAAATTACATATACATTAAATATCTTTTTAACCCTGTTAACCAGTGGCTGATGTTCATTCTTAGTGGCCCTAGGGTCATGTGAGCTTGGGAGAATAGTTGCCACCTTTACCTTCCACTCCATATTTCTCAAAGATGCTTTGTCAAGAGGACTTTCTTGTTTTTCTTTTCTTTGAAGATGTTTTGCTTCTCATCCAAGAAGCTTTTTCAGTTCTGATTGGATGGCGGGGAATAGAAGGATTTATATTCCTTGCAGACAGCTGGACATTTGCATTCTTTTAGAGAGACCTCTGCCTAACCACTACCTAGTTTAAATACAGAAGGTTTCTACAGACAAAAATGGCTGTGCCATGGGTTCATCTGTGTCTCCCATTGTGGCCAATCTCTACATAGAAGAGGTAGAAACCAAAGCCTTACACTCCCTCACAGGAATTCCACCCACTGGTGTAGGTATGTGGACAATACTTGGGTCAAGATCAAAACACAGGAATTGGAAGCGTTCACCAAACATATCAACTCTGTGGACAGATACATCAAATTTACATGGGAAGATGTTAAGGAAAATAATCTAGCCTTCCTGGATTGTGCAGTGCACATTAAGGAAGACAGAAGCCTTAACATTGAAGTTTACAGAAAAACCCCACATACAAATCAGTATTTACATATTGATTCTCACCACCCCCTGGAGCACAAAATGGGAGTCATCAGAACCTTACATCACCGAGCTGAAGGCCTGCCTACCAGCAAAGATGGGAAAGAAAAAAAACTAAAACACAATCAAGGAAGCCCTCAGAACGTGTGGCTATCCCAACTGGGCCTTCATCAAATCCCCCCCAAAAAAGATCCAGCAGGAGGTCCTCTATAACAGACAATGAAGAGAACAATAAATGAAGCAACATTGTCATTCCATATATTGCAGAAATATCTGAAAAGCTCAGGACGATCTCAACCAACAAAACATACGTGTGCACTTTAAACCCAAGAATACACTAAGGCAGAAGCTTGTCTACCTCAAGGATAAAACACCCAGAAATTAACTGAACAACATGGTATATGCAGTACAATACAGTGAGCCATGTGCAGATCTGTACATTGGGGAAACAAAACAACCAATTCACAAATGCATGGCACAACATAGGAAAACAAACCCATCAGGACAAGATTCAGCAGTCCATTTACATTTAAAAGACAAAGGCCACTCTTTTGAAGACAGCAAAGTCCACATTTTGGACATAGAGGACCGCTGGTTTGAAAGAGAGATCAAAGAGGCCATCTATGTCAAAATTGAATAGCCCTCTCTCAACAGACGACATCATCAATCTCCGGTCTACAACCCAATTCTTTCAACAATTCCAAGAAGGCTTTACTCTCATTTGCACTACTCAGGTGATCCTGAGGACACAGATAAATCTCCAAATGGCCTCAATGACTCTCTAAAAGAATACAAATGACCAGCTGTCTGCAATCCAGTCAGAGCTGAAGAAGCTTCTTGGATGAGAAGTGAAATTTCTTCAAAGAAAAACAAGAAAGTCCAGTTGCTTCTTGTAAATGCACCTTTGGGACAACCATGACCTGGATGATGAAAATCTCCATAGACATTCCACTCCATAACTTCCCTCCTAGTTAGCAGAGTCTACGCACCACCAAGAATTGTGTGTGTGTGCATGTGTTTGTGTGTGTGTGTGTGTGTGTGTGTGTGTGTGTGTGTGTGTGTGTGTTCATGTACTTGTTCCCTGAAGAGAGAAGTTCCCTGAAGATGGGCTCTAGCACAAGTCCGAAAGCTCAGAAGACAAGCTTGGATCATGTACTTGTGACATTGTAGTATATTTTAATTTTGGTTTCTTAAAATTCAAAATCTTTACACCTTATAGAACCAGGTGGTTCTGTCTAACAGTGCAATTGTAGGCACATCTATACAGAAGACCATTGAGTTCTGTATATGGGTCCTACTCTAAAGTAAATGTGATAATGATTTCATTTCAGTTTGGTGTTAAAGCAGAGCAGCATAATGTTTTTTAATATAAATTCTAGAAGAATTTTGCCTTTTTAAAATTAAGCTTGCATATACCGTACCTTTTTTCCCACTGTTAAACAATTTTTAAAATTTTATAAATTTGGAATGTATTAAGAATTGTTTGCTGGTATACAAACAACATATACATCACAATATTAGAATTGTTTCGGATTATTCTTTAATTTCAGTGCTTCAGTTTAAGAATTTAATCCATATAGAGATTATATAGATCCAAATTAAAGCATCCTTGACAAATGACTGTTCAAACCTTGCTTGACACATCCAGCGATAAGGAACCACCATCTCTCTGGATAATTGATTTGACTGTCAAGCTGCTTTTTCTATTACAAAGATTCAGCTTTTAAAAACCATTCAGTAGGAATCTGCCTTTCTATAATATAAAATCATTATTCTATGCCCTTCATTTTGGGTTGTTGCTTTTGGTGTGATGCCACTTCAAAGGAGTGCTATCATATCTGCCTTTAGCTTTCCCAAGGCTAAGCATTAGGACATACAGTACTGTTCTTCAAATTCAGTTGTCCAAAAGTGCTTTGAAGGACTTGACAGCATACATGTACTACTTGTCTGCAGCACTTTTTTTTCCAAATAATTTTTATTAAAAGTTTTCAAAAAGAACACAAAAACTTACATAAATACAGAATTAAAAAAAGAAAAAAAGAAAAAAGAAAAAATGCAGAAAGAAATAGAAAGGGGCTTCTGACTACAAAGTCATCTCTTACTATAGGATTACAAAAGCTGAACGTTTTTCTGTTACCTAGATTTATTTTTCCTATCATCAAAACCACAAGTCATAAGTGCATTTCCCCCCTGTTTCATGGAAAAAGTCTATAAGGGGTTTCTAGTCAATCATAAATGTAGATATCTTTTCTCTAATCAAGGATGTCAATCTAGATAGCTCTGCAAAATCCATCATCTTCACCAACCATATTCTTTGTGTCACAATGCTTCATTTAGTCTCCATCTGAAAGAACTAAATTTTATTTAATAAACCAGACTCAGAGAACCAGTCTGAAAAAACCTTTGGTAAAATCTCTACTTTTACCACTACTAATTTTAGTCTCTTGACTCTATTCTTCAAAAGGATCTATATATTTTTTTTGAAAAACAAGTAGAGGTAGTCCTCAATCTTTACTGTAATGGAGCCTGCTCATTAGGGTCACAAGCAATGATGGCAGTTAAGACCCCCACGCCCTGCTTTCCCTGATGCAGTCATTAAATGAATGTGTGGGTCATTAAGCAGAAAATGCCTCAGGAGTGGGGGAGGACTTGAGAGGCCTAGCCTCAGCCTCCCCAACTCTGAGATACTCCATGCTCTGCTTCTTACCTCTTGGTGGTCCCCACAGCCCTTGAGCCTTCTTTTGCCCCCTCACTGGATCCTTGCAGGACTTTCCCACCCACTAGGTCCCCACAGATCCTCCTCCTCACTCCCCATCACCTATTGTGCACATATCTTTTGAAGATCTCTGGAACTCCAGAGGTTTCCTCCAGCACTGTGCACACACTATATGGAAGCAGAATGGAATTGTCTATCGCTGGGCTGTGTGACAGCCTCCTGGAAGAAACTGCCATTTTGGTGCGATCACTGGGAATTTGGGGCATGTTGAAAATGGTGGTGCTTCTGAAACTTCGTTCTGCTTCCCTAAAGCTACACAAGGAAGTGTGGACATGCTGAAAATGGCAGCCCTTCCAGCCCAAGGGTGAGTGGTCTGTCCTTCTTCCTCAACATAAGTCCGGAGATCTTCAAAAGATAAGTGTGCACTGGATGATGGGTGGGTGAAGACCAGGTCCAAAATCTTTGGAGTCCCAGTGGGGCGGGATCAGGGTGGGAAAGGCAACATCCCTGTGGTCAGTCATAAGGGCAAATGACTGTGGGGGTGCTGCTGCAGCTGTAATTTCAAAACTGAGTCATAAGCACTTTTGGGGGGATATGTGGTAACTTCAAACTGCCTCTAAATAACCAGACATTAAGCGAGGACTACTAATATACTCGCTTGTGCTACCATTTTTCTGTCTATATATATCACCCAACCCTCAAATGTCCATCATATAAAGGAAGACATATGATCGTTTACCTTGAGTAATTTTACTATTTTTCTCAGAAATCCTATCCACTTGGGGGGTGGGGAGACTCAATTCCAATCTTCCATCAAATTCACAATCTCCTGCTTTCTAGGTTGGTGCTTAACCACTAGACCAATTTGTCTAGTTTTAAACATTTGTAATCATACTCAGTCCAAATATTTAGAAAAGTTCATACCTGTAGTGCCTAATTCAGTACCACTTTTTCCAATTCTTGTTGCGTTGTCATTTTTGTGAAGTTTCTCCCGAAAGCACCATTTCTATCTCCTTCAATATTCTGTTATGGCTGTCTAAAAATCCTCTTACTTTCTGAACTGAATTCAGTCTAAATCTCTGAATCTCAAACAAAATTCTTTCTCATTTCGAATAAAGCCAGATAATCCAGTTCTCTCTCATTCTCTAAATTTTATCATTAATTTGTTTTACTTTTTTGCTTTTTAGAACTTTCCATTTTTTAAACATTTTCTTCTCTCTCAATTTGCAAATCTTTCATCCATTCTTTTTTTCAAAAGCGTCCATTTTATTTTTCATCCATTCAAGCAATTTCTAAAGTATATTTTGTGTATCTTTATGTTGCTCTAGCAAACCTTCTCTTGCCATTTTTCTAGTAGCAATTTTTTGATAATCCAAAAGTGAAGGTGTCTCCAGAAAGCCACTCCTTCCCATCTTACTATCTTTTTGTGCTTTTGACATTTTTGTTTTGTTTTGATAGCTCTAGATCGTTTCAGCCAGAACACACATCCCATCTCCATGGCAACTAAACATCACAGTCTGCTTCTTTACCTTATCTTTCATTATGTAGAATCCACCAATTAAATAACACTCTTTAAGAATAAACAGCAAGTATTCCCACACACGTCTGGTCTTATTAGCTTAGTGCAAATTCATACCCAAGTACTGTCATAAGTAAAAATGAAAAAAATGAAAAAATAAAAGGATTGTCCCCTTATCCATTTTAAAACTTTCTTAGATTTTTGAATCTTTAAATCAAAGTCTGTTTTCTGGTGAGTGTTTTTTTTTTGTAATCTAAAAGAAGGTTTAATCCATTGCCTGTGGTCTTATCTTGCTGTAGAGAAATCTGTCTGTAGACTAATTACTTTCAAAAGTGATTAAGAAATGAGGAAGGCAGTGCTTAATGTCTATCTCTGCTCTACTGCACTTAGGAACCTAAATGAAATCCTCAAACTCCTGGCAGCAAAACTCCTGAGCTGAGTACAAAAATGTTTCTATTTTTGCAGTTTACTCACAGGGAACTGCCATCTGGAGTACACGTGGTTTATCTCAGCATATCTCTTTTATCCAGAGGTGGCCAGAATCCACCTTCCAGCTGCAGTATCTCTCTGTGCCTTTGGAGAGTGTCAGCCCAGAATAATTCTCCATTAGAAGCTCCACTTGTCTGCAATGCTTTAAATCAGTTTCATCCTTGGAATTATATCTATTGTACTGCCCACACCTACTAACGCTCCCATTTTCTAGAATCTATTCTTGTAAGATATTTCCAAGCTCCTGATCATTCCTACTGGTCTTCTGGGAAGTTGTTCCAATTTGTCTAATTATTTCGTTAAATTGAGATGAAACCTGGTCAGTCCAGGATAGAGTTGAACTATTGCAACGTTTGCACTTCGATGCAACGTTGCACTTCTGGTGGGCCGCCCATTTAACCAAATAGAAGGAAAGACACCGGACAGTTTTTCCTTGGGGATGAACGGCCCCAAGTTACACTTGGGTAGGTTCTTTTATTAGGTTCAAACAAAGGGAGGATGGACATGATTACATCAAAACACACATGGTAAACTTTACCCAATAATAATGTTACAGCATGGCAAACTCAACCCCTTTTCAGGGGGGTATGAGTAGGAGACAGGTACAGAGGGGGGGTGATTTATGGATGCTGATTAACTGGTATCTGTCAGGCACAGCACCCATTCCAATGTCCGTTGGAACTGCTTATCAGTTGACAATCTCCAGACACGAAGAGGGCTTTGCTGGCCTTTTTGCACGCTGACAGGATGTGAGGTCTTGAGGAATGTCGCTGACAGGATGTGAGGTCTTGAGGAATGTCACGTATCTTTGTGCCAGACCCTAAAACAGTGCTTTAGCTTACAAGCTAACAAGCCAATACTTTTTTCACATGTGAATCAAAAAGGGCAATTACAATGCATTTTGTTACAAGGATATATTATACATATAAAACAATATTGCAACATCTCCTCTATTTTTATTTTTTAAATGAGGAGAGAGGCTAACATGAGTAGAAAACAAACGTATCAAAGCACAAAGTTTTTTCCATTGTCCATACAAAAAGGACGCTACACAGGTGACTGTCCAGAGTCCATACGATCACTGTTGTCCTCTGCATCCAGAAGGCACTTGCTCTTGCTGACATGAACGTCCTTCCTAGCAGAGGGAAAAAAGGCTTTGCATAGCTGAAATAGAGAAGGTATGCACTGGATGAAACAACACAGTGAGACAAGTAGGACCATGATACACATGATGGATGAAAAAATGCTCCTTAACCAAGAGCTATCCAGTAGCCAGACCCACAGACCATCCCACCAGGCTGGCAATCGCGAATCTGAGAAGCCAGCTCTTTTAGGGAGGCGATCTAATGCTTGACCAACTGAGAAGTGTCTGACAGGTTGAAGCAACACATATTTCTGACAGATTAGCAGGTATATAGTTGAAGGTTTTTTGACCACATGTGAAAAACCAACCAGCAGGAAGCAAAACATGAGCCCAATTGTAGGAAATGTTCTCATAAGAGGAACAGTTACCAGGAAAAATTCCCGTGGGCATACAATTCTGTGTGAGAGAAGCAGTGCAGTTTTCAATGCGTGCACATGGAACGTTGTGTCCGCTGGCTACAAAGGGTGTGGTAAGAGACATGGCATTGACTAGGAGCTTTCTTGTGATGGGGCCCCAATGTGGAGAGTCGCCATAATCAATTTTCTCCCCTTTTGTAAACATAGCCAGCTGGGTGTCATTTAATATGGCAGATAAAGGCGTGCAAACTGGTATTAAACAACTCCCTAATAATGTATGCATATCCAGAGTTTCACTTAAACAAGAACTTGAAACGTTTACCTGTTCTGCTAACCACATCCACAGGTTGTATGTCAAACGGGTGTGCAAATCATGGGAAGGAGCTGACCTTCCTATCCTATGTGTAATAATCTCTCTGTCTTTAAGCCAATGTGAACATGGCAAATGTGCAATGCCCCTTATGTCTGTGCATGTAAGTTGCAAAGGTATGTTTTCATGTTGCTCAACCCTTTTGGGGCTTTGCAAAATACACGGGCCATCTTCTATGGGGGAAGCTTCACAGCGTATTAAAAAGATAAACAATATTAATATTAAACCAAACAATAGGAAAATAACATTATGATAGGAAAAAGTTCTACAATCTACAGGTTTCATGAACTCCTGCCAACACGACAGGGGATAATCTGGAGGGTTTCTTCGAAATAAAAGACATCCTTCTGATGGTGCATACAGCTGAGGATGGCCCGCCCTGTTCTCCAGGTCAGGGCAGGAAACAGTCTCTTTGAGCTCTTCCTCAGTCGGAAGTTGATTGGTGCTTGGCATCTCTGGGCGTGTGTGGTGGTAATTTGGGAAGAAAAGGTCTTACGTGTCTTCCGGGAACCCAAAGAACTCGATCAGGAAGTTGGATTGCTGCGTATCCTCTTCCCCAGGTAATAAGGTCAGCAGGACCTTGCCAAGTCAGGTCCGTTGCAAAATGGCGAGTCGCAGCTGAGGATGGTGGGCTGCCAGTAATATTCAAGAAGTTCAGAGTATAAAGACAAAAATTAAGCGTGTTTTGCAATGCCGGGAGACCAGGGGGTGTTTTTCCCCTATTGCCAATATACCTGTCCAGGGCGTGGTTTAAGGTTTGATATGCCAAATTTATGCACAATGTCCCATTGGTTGCAAAAGGCAGCAAATGCTGCACTAATGCAAGCAGGACCATTGTCAGTTTTTAGTTCTTTTGGGCATCCTAGCGATGCAAAAGTCCAAATACAATAATTGATAACATGTTTGGTGGCTTCGCCCCTCTGGGGGGATGCCATGATATAGCCTAAGTATGTAACATGCAAATATTTCCAATGAGCAAACGGAGGATATTGAGTAACATCCATTTGCCAAATTTGGCAACACTCTGTCCCCCTGGGGTTTACCCCCATGGGAAGAGAGTTTGCCTGTTGGCTACAAGTAGGGCACTGCTGAACAATGGCAGAGGCCTCATTTGCAGTGATGCCAAATTGTTTCATGAGCGCTTTTTTATTTTGATGAAAATAAGAGTGGCTAGTCCACGGAGTAATGGGTGACAAGGAAAGAATAGAAAGATCAAGGGGGGGGGGGCAAGAAAGGCAACAGCTGCAATAGTGTCTGCCCATTCCCCTCCTGGATGACACCAGGAAATGGTTGGTGACTTCTGATATGGGCCAGGAAAAAAAGGCAAAGTCCTAGCATGAAGGAGAGATTGTAAGGTTAAAAAATAAGCTGAGAAGATTATCATCAAGAGATGCGGAAACTTGAGTCGAGAGGAATGTAAGAGCCTAGTAAACATCTATAAGATTAGCATTAATCCCAGATGCTAAATAAACTTCCAGGGAGAATCATGAACTAATTTACAGACATTATGAAAATCAGAAATAATTGCAAAGGTGCAGAAACAGTTAAAGTAAGACAAAGATCTTTAGGAAGATTAAAAGTAAATTTCCCTACAAAATCTGAAGCTTTTTAATCAAAATATTCTCCAAAACATCTGAGAACAAAAGCAATGGGTGGAAACTAATCAAGGAGAGAAGCAATTTAAAACTAAAAAATTTTTCCTCACAGTTAAAATAATCAATCAGTAAAAAAGTTTGTCTTCAGAAGGTGTGAATGCTCCAACACTGAAAATCTTTAAGAAGACAACCATTTGTCTGAATGGATTTCCATTTGCCTGAAGCATTCTAAGCTTTCCTGTCTAGGCACAGGGTTGGACTAGAAGACCTTTAAGGTTCCTTCCAACTCTGTTGTTCTAATCCATTCTATGGCTATTTGAAAAAACAAAAAAGACAAAACTCAATTTGTTGCAAGGACAACACAGCCAATGCTTCCCTTGGAATGTGGGCTGTTGGCAAAAACAATTAAACCTTGCATTTTTGAAAATATCCATGAAAATATTTATGAGGAAAAACAAAAGAACACAATTTCATGGAAAAAAATCACAAAACATTAAAATCTGCAAAGAGAAGTAAAATTACTTAAAGTAAAAAGTAAAATCAGCTTCCTGAGGGAGAAGATCAGATCACTGGGTTGTTTAACTTTAGTTATAAATGTAAATTAGTTGTTTCCTCGCTAGGAGCCGAAGCTTCAAGAGACAGCAGCAAGCAAAGTCTCTTGTTGGGGATAATTTGTCACCAAATAGATAAGGGGGGGGGGGTCCGGTTCCCCCTTCAAAGCATTCTCATGACAATCCGCCAAGTAGAAAGAACTTTTGGAGAAGCCTCACAAAAATACTTTCCCAATTTTTTCCATGTGGAAATGCTAATTGATCCCTTCTCTGGGTAAGCCTGACAATTTAGATAAGTAAATTTCAGAAGGGATGTTAAATCAGATTTGGTTGGGATGGTAAGATTTCTACCATTATTTTTAATAGAGGACTTGGACAATTCCCTAAGTTTGTGGAGGTTTTCTACCTGATGCATAGGGAATTCTGTTTCCATACTCACGAATCTGGGAGGGTGCTCCGTCCACGACGGCCGGCCCTGGTATGCAAGAGGCGTTCCTTCGCCGGTGAGAGTGGAAATGCCAAGCGATGAGACAGATGAAGCCATGTGCTTGATCAGCCTCACACGGGGCACCAGATGCAACGTTTGCACTTCGATGCAACGTTGCACTTCTGGTGGGCCGCCCATGTAACCAAATAGAAGGAAAGACACCGGACAGTTTTTCCTTGGGGATGAACGGCCCCAAGTTACACTTGGGTAGGTTCTTTTATTAGGTTCAAACAAAGGGAGGATGGACATGATTACATCAAAAACACACATGGTAAACTTTACCCAATAATAATGTTACAGCATGGCAAACTCAACCCCTTTTCAGGGGGGTATGAGTAGGAGACAGGTACAGAGGGGGGGTGATTTATGGATGCTGATTAACTGGTATCTGTCAGGCACAGCACCCATTCCAATGTCCGTTGGAACTGCTTATCAGTTGACAATCTCCAGACACGAAGAGGGCTTTGCTGGCCTTTTTGCACGCTGACAGGATGTGAGGTCTTGAGGAATGTCGCTGACAGGATGTGAGGTCTTGAGGAATGTCACGTATCTTTGTGCCAGACCCTAAAACAGTGCTTTAGCTTACAAGCTAACAAGCCAATACTTTTTTCACATGTGAATCAAAAAGGGCAATTACAATGCATTTTGTTACAAGGATATATTATACATATAAAACAATATTGCAACAAACTATTACTACATATTTTGGAAATGTTGCTGATGCAATCTTTCTTACTTGCAGTCATGTTAAAATAAATAAATAACCCTCACTTGATGCTACACAGAAATGATTATTGATGCTATTACTCCTGAGTGCTGCTTCTGTCTAGTTATAGCTAGAAATATGCTGAAGTTTCTGAGGAACTTCAGTCAGTGAACTGGCATACGGAGTATTGCTGCAGCAGAATAATTTAGATAGATGGGAGCATACCATCACTAATACCACACAGGCAAAAAGGACAGCAAAAAGATCTTACATCACCATCCTCAGTGAACTGTCCAGCAGAGCTTCATTGAGTAGTGAATGAGCTGCCTAAGGATAATCCAGTGATAGAGATTCTGGTCACAATTCAATCACCTATTTAATAAATTTGTGGAGATAAAGTTCCTTATATCTATTTCAAATTAAACACTACATTTAATTAATAACCTACTGAGCTTATTAGGGCACTTCTTGTCAGAGATAGTGGGATTAGTGCCAGTAACTAAGGAGATTGATAGGGCACCAGTGGAAAGGTAACTGCTAGTTCTCTGCTCCTTGGTTCATTATGGCTGGGAACGTCGACCAATGAATTACTCTTTGTATGTACTCTGTGGAAGAGGTCATGATACAACTTCTCTTAAAAAGTTATTTTATATTTTAAAAGATGCTAAGTTTTAAAATAACTGCACCTAAGTTACAATAAGATTTCTTATAATGAGCTAATTTTATAATTTCTTATAATAAGCTGATGGACAGTACCATGCCTGGTCAATTAAAACTGACCTGGGTAGGTACTGATTATAGAACCATTTCACTTTAGCTTCAGGCTTGGATATAGCACCCAAATAGTTTTGATTATCCTGATTGATGACTTACTGGGTGAGAGAAAAGGGCACTTTGGTTTATACAGTTTATGTTCTTCTAGTGGTCATATTTTGGAATTTTGAGAATATGTCACAGGCACACTCACAAAATGGCTACCTTGATGAGTTTGTTTATTTATAAAAGGTCTACTTTGGTGGGCATCTCAAATCCCCAAATAGCTACCAAACAGAAGATAAATTGACGATTTTTTTCCCTTACTCTTATCCATATTCATGTGTGCAAGCTAGACAAAGTAATTGATATTCTAGGTTGCTGACAAGAGAATATTGCTGTAGCACTTTTTCTTCCATACCCTATCTAAACAAAAATACCAACTTTCATCACGTATGATAAACATAGTCTTCCCCTATGCAACAGTTTCCAAATAGGAAACTCCAATGAATAAAAAAATTCAAAGTGCTGTCAAATCACATTAGTTTTACTTTTACTTATCTATGTAAAAGTCACATAGGAAAGACTCAGTTTGAGTTTTAAATACATTGGAAGATAAGCCAGAGAGAGAGAGAGAGAGAGAGAGAGAGAGAGAGAGAGAGAGAGAGAGAGCTTTCAAAATACTTTGTTTAATTATTAATTCTCTATAAAACCTTGGGTGATAATTATGCCTATATCCTATTCAGATCAAGTTAAATACCAGTTTCTTCAGCTTCCATTGGATTTTTAATATTCTACTTCATTTTGCCATTCTCCTCCCCTGTTTTTCAACTATAGTGAATGAGAGGATTGAGACTTGTGATGTAAGAAGCAGTAGTTTTCAAATTACAAATGGCATCACAGCTGCTCAAAGCCAAGTAACATACCAATTATTACTTAGGAAGGGCAGAAGAAAGAGGCTACAAGGGAGGGAGGGAGGGAGGGAGGAGAGAGAGAGAGAGAGAGAGAGAGAGAGAGAGAGAGAGAGAGAGAGAGAGAGAGAGAGAGAGAGAGAGAGAGAGAGAGAGAGATGTGGCATATTTGCAGTACAGCGGACAATCAACTGATTGCAGTAGACATTTTAAAAATTTATCTTTTCCTCTTTCTCTATAGTTACATTGTGACTCTTCTTTCCATATCCTACTTTTTCTACTGATGAAACCAATCAGCCACACGTTCATTCCCCCCCCCCTTCAGTAAAAAGTTCAAAAACAATTTCCAGTTGCTGATAAATAGATTTGATGTTCTTTCCCTATTCAGTCACGTCAATATTATCATCTCTGCAAATTTTCTCATCTTTGCCAACCATTCCTTTGTTCTGGATATTTCAGAGTCTTTCCATCTTTGTGCATATAATAATCTTGCTACAGTTACCATGTACATATATAATCCTTTGGTCTTTTCTAGTTGCTTATCCATTAGTCCCAAAGAAAAAAGTTCTCATTTCAGTTGAATCTTAATCTTTAAAATTCTTTGATGATTTAATATTTTGGAAAAATCATTTGGAAGGAATAGAAATATTAATGATTGCAGTGGACATTCTTGTCTGCAATGAAGATTCTAATCTAGCTGAGCTGTGTCTGTGGAGTCTTCTGCTAAGTGCCACTAAGAGTTGCACTAGGAAATATCAGGAAAGATTGATTTATTCTCAAGTCCTTGAGTGAAACTAGACGCTGAATTTTCTGTACTAATTCTATTCCTCCGTAGTGCTTCCCTCATTTTTCTGGAACTCTAGCCTGTTATATATTTGCACCACAGCAGTTATGCCAAATGGGAAAAAAAAAAGAGTAGAATGTCATAGTGCGTAGAATATTGGAATTGGGTTCTCAAAGTAAATTAACTTAAGGCCATAATCATACCCTACCTTGATAACAAAGAATGCCTGTTGGCTGGGTATGGAAGGTTGGAAATAGATACCTAGTTTTGCTGTGTGCCCCATGAAAAGATTCTGCTTCTTTGCTGCTCCTTTTCTTTTATTCTTTTAAACTAGCAGATTTAGTATGGAAAGCACAACCAATGAGTACATTTTTTCTGCAAAGGCTAAAATTAACTATAATTCTAAATTCTAAATTCTTGAGAAATGCTTTATGAAATTTACCTCAAATCTCTCTAATTAATGAATTCTAAATTCTTGAGAAATGCTGTACATAATTTCTTTCCAGTGTCTCTAAAATTTTACATTCATATGCTCAAGAAAAGGGATAGGGTTGTTAAATTTGTCACATTCTGTTTCTAGTCCCTCTCTCTCTACAAACCACCCCCTCCCAAATGTTAACAATTGTATTTCTGATTTCTGTGAAATTTGGCTTTTTTCATCCCTATATAAGTTTTTAGCTTGAGTACAGAGTTTTTTTCCTGCAGAAAATTAAAATAGCTCAAAGCATTTTTCCCCCATTTGCAACGTTTAGAAGAAGGTATTTCTATTTTTTTTTTCAAATTCACACTCTGACTTTGTTAGATTATACTACCTCTGAAATGAATAAAAAGGTCCAATGCATCTGCCAACAAAAAACTATTTTGCTTTTGCCTTTCAATATATGAAAATGACATGTCAAGGGAGAAGTTGAGTGACTGACAGATTTAATTTTGGAGCACAGGGAATATTTACCTGGAAGGTCTGTTTGGTGCTTTAAAGATACAGTGCTTTAAAGATATTGAGTTTATATAGCAGTGTTTCATTCTGTTCACTGCTTTTACCCACTGAATAATAGGGATCTTTCTTGCATAATTTTCTAGCACCTTTCTGTATTAAATTTGGTATGATTTATTCCTACAGAAACAGTAAATTTAACTTCAAGTCTCAATGACTTTTGTTAAAAATGGAAAAGTCTTACATATTTCCAGTGACACCAACAAATTGAATCAAATAACACTGCAATCAATTGGAGATAAACCATCCCTTTCTTTTTAATAATTAAAGTCAACATGAAATCTTGGTGGTGCCTACCCCAAAATTTTAACTCTCTTCAGTGATACTCACCTTTAACTACCATATTTTTCGGAGTATAAGATGCACCTTTTTACCTTCAAAAAGAGGGTGAAAACCTGGGTGCGTCTTATACACCGAATGCAGCCCCACCCAGCCACCCCCACCCTTTGGCCTCTGCCTGCCAGCAATTTACCTTTTTGCAGCAAACAGAGCAAAGCACAAGAAGAGCACAAGAAGAGATAAACTGCCTCCCGATCTACAGCTGACAGGCTTGCAAGCCACGTGGTAAAATGAAACTAACTACGGTGGCTGTAATGTGACAAATTGCTGGGAGATAAACTGCTGGCAATATTAGACTGCTAAAATGGAAAGGAGGCAAGCTATAGCTGCTATGGCTCAGAGCTAGAGCTCTTGCCTCACAATCAGGAGGTTGTGAGTTCTATCCTAGGTAGAGGCAGATTCTGTTAATATGTTATTTTGTTAAATGTTTGTAGAGTGTTCAAATTATTAGACTTATTTTTTAAAGACTGCTTTATTATTGTTCTAGACAACTTAAAGAAGCTTTTTAAAATAAATGCTTGCTCTGAAGAGGCCCAGTGCTATTGTATCTTCTTTTAAATAGCAGAGAATACTTCCAGAAAGCCACATGAATTTTAAAGATCTGTAAAAGTATAATCTGAAATGTCCTGTTTTAGTATTAAGTATTAGTATTAAGTATTAGTATTAAAAGAAGGCAGCTGAGAAACCCTGACTTAGTCATGTTTGGAGTAGATCTATTTAAATAATTGGGAGGAGTTAGTGTGATTACATTTAAGAAAACTTTCTGGGATTAATATACTGCCATAAGTGTACATTTCTCCAATTCTTTGCCATTTCTATGGGTCAGGCACACATGCACAGAAATACACAGCAAACAGTGTATATCATCTGTACTGTTTGCTGTTTGCTGTTTGGCAAATTGCTGGGAGGCAGAGGCCTTTTTTCCTTGTTTTCCTCCCCCAAAACTAAGGTGCGTCTTATACTCCGGTGCGTCTTATACTCCGAAAAATACGGTAGGTGTTTCCTATTGAGGTTTGCTTTGCTGAATTTGTGGTCCATAAATCAATTGATGGGTAAAACATTAATTGATCCAGGTTAGTTCATGTGAGGTCTGAATATTGGAAGCTGGGTGGCATGTGTGCAACAGGAACCAGTGTATGGTTCATTGACTGTACCTATACTGACATATAGTGTGTCTTCTCTGAAAGACCTTTTGATGCCCAGTCCTCTCAGAAGACATACCTGGTGGCATTCTTTGGATCTGTTTTTCTGTTTCATAATCGGCCTTCTGCAGGTGATGGAGACGTGTTTCCCCCAATTTGAATTGAACAGTGGGATGGGCAAGCAATAGGTTAGAATTGTGCTTTGTGAAGGAGCAATTCTTGCTGGGAAGAAAGTGCCATGGAAAAGAATACTAAAAATACAGATGTGCAAATGCAGTAACAGAAAAAAAAATCATTTGCTCTGTTATATCCTGAGACACACAGTCATGGCGGCAGGATTAAAAATAAGGTGCTTCAAACCAAAAGAAAAAGTCGAAGACCCTGTCCGTCCTCCTGCCTAATTGCCAGATCGAAATCCTTGGTCACTGTGGCAACCAGAGCAACAGGTTTCATTCACTGCTGATTGAGTGAAGCCCATTGTCTTTGATTAACTCGAAACAAGTCCACAGATAGTACTATTGTATGATTTATTATAGTGATTGCAGTATTTTATAGATGCTTTACTTGAAAATAGTGATTGTGTACAGAACCTGATTGATTGCCACTATATGTTGATACAAAGTTTTCCAAATTCTACCCTGCAAGCTTTATTCAATTGATTGCAGAATGGTTCAGAATATCTTTATGCTTGGTACATTTTCTCTGGCAGATACAGAATTGAGCATCTACAGATTTGTTCTTTGTATCTCCTGTGCAGCATTTGCACCATACTCCCCCGTCCTTTTGGGGGGGGGAACATTAGACAATAATGGCTTCTTACTCTTTGTTAGCTCTATGAATACGTAGCAAACTTTGTCATGCTTATGTTCATTTGAATTTTCTGCTGATGTTATAATGTTTAATTCCACATTGGCAGATATAAAGAACTTCACTAATATATCCATTCTTATAATGAAAACCCTTATAATCTTACGTATATAAATGAAGCTCCAATTAATTTTCTTCATAATCATTATTATTTCATGAAATAGTACCGTGTTTCCCTGAAAATAAGACCCTGTCTTATATTTTTTTGAACCCTGAAATAAGCGCTTGGCCTTATTGCCATGCACTCAAATGCCCGATTGGGCTTATTATCAGGGGATGTATTATTTTGGGGAAAACAGGGTATTATGACTTTCACTAACCTTTGTTCCTCAATATTGAAAACTAATGTTAAAATAAATAAAAATGAATACTGGTTTCATCTCAATCCTGGCAAGTTTCTTGAAGAGGTGATTCCTTAACACAAATGAGAGTCAGCAAATGGGTCTCTCATTCCTACCCTAGAGCAAGTTACCCAGCAGAGATGCTGTCTACGATATTCAACAGCACGTTGCCCTATATGGACACCATTGTTCATGTTGCACAGTGTGCAATGTTTTTTGGAAGGCCTTTAGCTGCCCTCACATTCACTTAACTTTTACTCCATGATCAATAGCTTATTATATGCTGTCCTTCTCAGGCCAGCAGAGGGGGCCTACTGTGGATCCCATCGGTCAAAGAACTCCGGGTGTTGGAATCCAGAAGAAGAGCCTTCTGTGCCATAGCACGTGCCCTTTGGAACATCCTGCCCTCCAGGGCATAGGTCACCAACCTTTGGTCCGTGGACCACTGGTGATCCGCGAGAAAATTTTGGTGGTCCGTGGAGAAATCTTGGCCCCTGGGCTGAATATGGCTGAGAGCAATTAATCCAGCCAGCGTGCAGGAACACAAGGCCGCACCGCCCAACATCACCCCACCCACATGCCAGCCCCACTCTTAAGGCTGAGCGCAAACCTCACCTTGAGTATAGCGGTGCGAGCCACACAAGCTGGAACAGGAAGGTAAGACCAAGAACTTGCCGCGCTCCACCGAATGGCTGCCTGGGTGGGGGAGGTTCAGCCGCCTTTTGGGCCTACATCTCTCCTTCTGCGAGGCCTCCAGGTGGGAGGCCCAAGAGAAAGCGCCTGCTAGATTTTCTCCTGCTGCTTCTCTCTGCTGTAGTGCAGCATCAGCATTTGCGCGGCATCAGCATTCTGCCTTGGTATATTTGCGCCAGCTAGTGGCGCAAGGCAGCCCTCGTCTCCTCAAACTCTCGTCACTCGAGGAGCCCGGCTGAAGTTTCCTGTGCCGCTTCATTGAGCGCTCCTTGAGAGATGAGAGTTTGCAGAGGGCCGAGTTGGCATCCACAATGGACAGCAAACTCCGGCTGCTCCCCGGACCGGATGCCGTTTACCTCTCTGAGTCCCAAACGACAGGAGACGAGGGCTGCCTTGCATCAGCAGCTGGCGCAAATAAACCGAGGCAGAATGCTGATGCCACGCAATGCAAATAGTGCTTCGCTCCCGCAGCTTCCAGCATCACAACCCCCGATTTGGCCCCCTTTCCCCCCCACACAACAGCACCATTATTTCATTCGAAATAATGTGGCAAGGGCTGTACTCCTTTTTGCACGTTTCACCACCTGCAAAGTTGCACATTGCATGTGCCATCCCCTATGGTGGAGATTTCCAGCACCACCATGGGCCAGTCTCATATTCCAGAGCTGTGGTAGTCACAGGACTGGCCTTTTGAATCATCCCGGAGCAGCTCCTCAACCCGGGTGCAGGAAAAGGAAAAGAAAGGAAAGAAGGAAAGGAAAGGAGAGGAGGGGAAAGGAGAAGGAAAGGAAAGAAAGAAGAAAAGGAGAGGAGAGGAGAGGAAATAAGGAAAGAAGAAAGGAAAGGAAAGGAAAGAAGGAAAGGAAAGGTAGAAGAGGAAAGGAATGGAAGAAGATGAAAGGAAAGGAGAGGAAAGAAGGAAAGAAGAGGAAAGGAAAGAGAAGGAAAGGAAAGGAAGAAGAGGAAAGGAAAGAAGGAAAGGAAAGGAAAGGAAAGGAAAGGGGGGAAGGGAGGGGAGGAGAAGGGAGGGACTACAGCTACAGCTCTGGAATAAGGGACTGACTTTCCCAACAAAATCAGCAAGCCACTGTCAAATAAGGTTCAATTATTTTGTAATAATTACACTAACTTTAATAATTAACAACCTTTAAAGATTTTGTTATGATTAAATAAGCATTTATAATTTTGTTATATTAAATAGGTGCATTTCATATTAATAAAATGGAAGTTCTCTGATCATTATTTTACAAGTGTATCTTTAAAAAAAATCATATCAGTGATCTGCGGGACTTAAAATTATGAATTAGGGTCCGTGGGATTTAAAATTATGACCTTGGTGGTCCCTGAGGTCCAAAAGGTTGGGGAGCTCTGCTCCAGGGTGAGATTTGGCCCCAACCTCCTATCCTTCTATAAGAGTCTAAAGATAGTAGATTCCACCCCCACCGCTCTCTGCTCTCCATTTGTCCATCTTTTTTTTTTTTACTAATCATACTGATGTATTTTCTTTGTTTTCTTTTTCTTTGGTTATTTTCTTTGTTCTATTTTACTTTCATTTTGTATAAACTTTATTTTTATGTTTTCATTTTTTATGGTGGTGAGTTACCTAGAGTAGCTCCATGGTGAGATAGGCAGCAAATAATAATAATAATAATAATAATAATAATAATAATAATAATAATAATAATAATAATAATAATAATAATAATAATAATAATAATAATAATAATAATAATAATAATAATAAAGAGCTCTGGGAAAATGAGAAGGACTATAACAAAAATGCTGGGTGGATAAAAGAGTTTGAGGAAAAATTCTCACACAAGAAAATGGAACAGATGCAAATAACAACTGAAATGCTCAGCAAACGTGTGAGGAAAGTAAAGAACTGGACATCACCAGGCAGTGATCAACTGCATGGATTTTGGCTCAAACATCTGACTAGTCTGCATGAAAAAATGGCCCAAAAATTCAGTGAGATGCTGCAAAAAGGAAGTATCAGTGAATTGTTGACAACTGGGAGAACATATCTGATACAAAAAGACCCAGCAAAAGGAGCAGCACCAGGAAATTATAGGCCAATAACGTGTCTACACACTATGTTTAAACTATTGACTGGCATTATGGCTGACAGAATTCAAGATTATCTTGAAGAGAATGACATCTTACCAGATGAACAGAAAGGCAACAAACGAAAAAGCAGGGGCACAAAAGATCAGCTTTTGATTGATAAAATGATTCTGGAGAATTGCAAAAGCCGAAAAACTAATCTTCACGCAATATGGATTGACTATAAAAAAGCTTTTGATTCACTCCCACACAGTTGGATCATCAAGTGCCTAGACACCATTGGGATTTGTAAAAATGTTGGCACTTTTATTGAAAACATGATGAAGCACTAGAAAACTGAACTGTTTGTGGGAAATGAAAATTACGGATTTGTCAACATCAAAAGAGGAATTTTCCAGGGAGACTCATTGTCACCATTACTTTTTATCATTGCCATGATCCTGCTGTCAACAATCTTACAAAAAACAAACCTTGGCTATCAAACATCCAAGAAATCTAATAAAATTTCACACCTGTTGTACATGGATGATCTGAAGTTGTATGGAAAAACTGAAACAGAAATTCAGTCTCTGACAACACTGTCCGAATCTTTAGCACTGATATCAGCATGGAGTTTGGTTTGGACAAATGTGCCACAGTAGCATTGAAGAAGGGCAAAATCACTGAAAGTGTGGGCATAAACATACCTAATGGTCAAGCCATAAAGTGTCATCAGCCAGAGACCTATAAATACCTGGGCATACTACAACTGGATAATATCAAACATGATCATGTGAAGAATGTGGTCAGTAAAGAATACACACAAAGAGTCAGAAAAATTCTCAAAAGCAAGCTCAATGTAGGCAACACCATCAAGGCCATAAACAACTGGGCTATACCTGTTATAAGATATACTGCTGGCATAATAAACTGGACACAGGCTGAACTGGACAATTTGGACAGAAAAACAAGAAAACTCATGACCATTCACCATTCACTTCATCCTCGTAGTGATGTCGACAGACTATATCTGCCCAGAAAAACTGGTGGCAGAGGACTTTTACAAGTAAAACAAACAGTAGAAGAAGAAAAACATGCATTGGCAGAATACGTCAAAGAAAGTAAAGAACCTGCATTGATTGAAGTAAACAACCAGAAACTTCTGAAAGTGCAGCAGACAAAGAAAAGGAAAACTGCAATGCCAACTAGAGCCGACAGTTGGCACAATAAAGCCTTGCATGGGCAATTCCTCAACAAGATTGAAGGAAAAGTTGATAAGGAGAAGATGTGGTTATGGCTCACTAATGGAACACTGAAGAAGGAGACAGAAGGCTTGATTCTTGCAGCCCAGGAGCAAGCAATTAGAACAAATGCAATCAAAGCCAAGATTGAAAAATCAGCTGATGACCCAAAATGCAGACTTTGCAAGGAAGATGATGAAACAATTGGTCATATCCTCAGCGGCTGCAAGAAAATCGCACAGACGGACTACAAGCAGAGGCACAACTACGTGGCCCAGATGCTTCATTGGAACCTGTGCCACAACTACCATCTACCAGTGGTAAAGAACTGGTGGGATCATAAACCTGAGAAAGTAGTTGAAAACAAACATGCCAAAATACTTTGGGACTTTCGAATTCAGACTGACAAGGTTTTGGAACATAATACGCCAGACCTCACGATTGTGGAAAATAAAAAAGTGTGGATCATTGATGTCGCCATACCAGGTGACAGTCGAATTGATGAAAAACAACAAGAAAAACTTAACCGATATCAGGACCTTAAAATCGAATTACAACGACTCTGGCATAAACCAGTACAGGTGGTCCCAGTGGTAATCGGCACACTGGGTGCTGTGCCAAAAGACCTTAACCGGCATTTGAAAACAATAAACATTGACAAAATCACGATCTGTCAGTTGCAAAAAGCTACCGTACTTGGATCTGCGCGCATCATACAAAAATACATCACACAGTCCTAGATGCTTGGGAAGTGTTCGACTTGTGATATAGTGATACGAAATACAGCATATAAATCTTGTTTACTGTGTATTACATTTTTTGTGAATGATGATGATGATGATGATGATGATGATGATGATGATGATGATGATGATGATGATGATGTTGCTAAATTAGTCCACTGGTCATTATGTAAAAAATATGACATACCTGTATCCGAAAAGTGATGGGAGCACAAAGTGGAAAAAGTTACTGAAAATGAGACGGTGAAGATCTTGTGGGACTTTCAAATACAGCCAGATCGTCATTTGGAACACAACACGCCAAATATCACGGTTGTCGAGGGCTGAAGAGTACAGTTTATTGATATCGCTGTACCAGGAGATGCCAGAGTCGAAGAAAAAGAACTGGAAAAAAATTATGAAATATTGCGATCTGGCCATCGAAACTACACGGCTATGGATGAAACATGTAACAGTGATATCCATTGTCATCGGGGTACTTGGTACCATGTCCAAGAATTTCACAAAACACATCAAGAAATTGTATCTTCCTGCAATAACACCAGAGGAACTGCAAAAAACTGCGCTACTCGGAACATCATATATTTTAAGAAGATACTTGGTTGATTCCTAGGACGCTGGCAGCAACCTGTATCAACCATTAGCACCAGTCAGTGGTATTTGTGACACTTTTTTAAATGTTCTGTTGACTGAGTTTCATGTTTAATGAATAAA
Source organism: Diadophis punctatus similis (assembly GCA_023053685.1). Taxonomy (NCBI): domain Eukaryota; kingdom Metazoa; phylum Chordata; class Lepidosauria; order Squamata; family Dipsadidae; genus Diadophis; species Diadophis punctatus. Next base: position 100,488,613 of record JALIGW010000002.1, read on the forward strand.
AGAGATGATGGTGATGATGATGGTGATGATGATGATGATGATGATGATGATGATATGTAAGCTGCTTTTATGACAGCAAATTCATAATCAGACAAAATGTGGGGCACCCATAGCAGCAATCATAATAAGGCATCGGTGCAAATCACCCACACATCCCTTTAGCAGTTCCTTTATGCACTGAATAGCAGGATATGAAGGAATTTCTGCTTCCTTAAATATTAAATATTTTCTAGAGTAGATCACACAATAGAAAGTGAAGGATATGTGTCTTTAAATAGTATTTCTCTTGTTGTTTTCCTGAGGTTACAGAAAATGTATGCTCAAAATATTGCTTTTTGTTGTGTCTCATTCCTGCACCACCAGTTTTGAAATTCTTTGTTCACTTTTCACTGGAACAGTGGATGAATAACTGTAATAGGAAATGTGAATCTACCGTAAGTAATTTTTGTTACTCTGACTATCTCCCATGCTCCTTTGCATTTAGGATCTTATAGTTTCTTATCTCAGTTTACTTCTCTTTGTACAGGGAGGCAGAAGAGCCTCCCTGTGGAGATCAGGGCAGCTACCTCTTTAGTGATCTTTTCAAAGCATTTGAAGACTTAGCTGTTATGGCGGGTCCGTCTCTGATTTGTTTCAGTTTGATGTTGACTTCCTTATATTGTTGTACTGCTGTCGTGTTTCAGTTTTTACTGGCTAGGATCTTTTTTTTTTCTTTTCTATCTACAGTAAGCTACCAGGAATTGTTTTGACTGCAGCACCATGGAAATATGTTTAATAAATTAATATAAATAAATATAAAATGCACAAATGTAATACATAATGTATCCAAATAGCTAAGAGAATACACCTGGAAGGTAATTAATTTGTAAATTATTATGATACCTTCTCTAGTTGGCTAACATTCAGACCTTATAGCTCCCTTGATGCTAAGTCATGAGGAAATAATATTACTCTTTTTGGCAAGCAAAAAGAGCAAGAACAAGCCTCAAGACAGCTAGTTAAATTGCTCTTGCCATTCAGAGTCCTAAATGTTTATCTTCCAGACCCTCAGTAAGCATACATGTGTTCTTCTCAAGCCAACCAGCTGATTTGAAGTTTGATTTCTTTAGCATTTACCCTGTTCCCCCCCAAAATAAGACATCCCCTGATAATAAGCCCAATCGGGCTTTTGAGTGCATGGCAATAAGGCCAAGCGCTTATTTCAGGGTTCAAAAAATATAAAACAGGGTCTTATTTTGGGGAAAACATGGTATTTCTGAATCTTTCTGTATTCTCATTCTCTCTCTCTCTCTCTCTCTCTCTCTCTCTCTCTCTCTCTCTCTCTCTCTCTCTCTCTCTCTCTCTCTCTCTCTCTCCTCCTTCCCTCCCTCCCCCTCTCTCATCTACGAGGGTGAGTCAAAACGTAATGCCATTTTCTTTAGGACAGGTATAATTACCAACACAGGAACATGTAGCATACATCAAAATGAAGCTGGTCCTCTGTGGATCACATCCCTACTTCTCAACATAGTCACCAATTCTCTCAATAGCAATGTTCCACCTTCGAATGAGAGCATGTATCCCTGTCTCGTAAAATTTTGTTGACGGTTCTTTGAGCCACTTCTTCACTGCAGTTTTCACTTCCTCGTCACTGGAATAATGTTTGCCTCTCAAACCCTCTTTCATGGGGCCGAAGAGATGATAGTCTGAAGGCGCTAAATCTGGTGAGTATGGAGGATTATTATTCCAGTGACGAGGAAGTGAAAACTGCAGCGAAGAAGTGGCTCAAAGAACAGTCAACAAAATTTTACGAGGCAGGGATACATGCTCTCATTCGAAGGTGGAACATTGCTATTGAGAGAAAGGGTGACTATGTTGAGAAGTAGGGATGTGATCTACAGAGGACCAGCTTCATTTTGATGTATGCTACATGTTCCTGTGTTGGTAATTATACCTGTCCTAAAGAAAATGGCATTACGTTTTGACTCACCCTCGTATCTATCTAATACATTTATGTTTTATACTGTTTTCCTTTATATTCATTTTGTGGTTATCCATTTTAGGTTGGTGATTTGTGACCATGGTAAATATCAATCATCTAATATGAGCTATGAAGGCATTGGTTTAAATCATATCTCACTTATAAATATAATTCAATTTTTTGTAAGAAACATCCAACTGTATTCTGTAACACCCATCTCTTTTTTAGATACACTGTAATGCAATCATATTACTGACTTAAGTTAAATCACTGTCATTAAATCTTGAAAGTAACTTGAAAGTAATGCTTTAGACCTATATCAGGACAATAGAAACCTATATCAGCATAAATGTATTACTAAATCATTAATTTTTATAATAACAATAATAATAATAACCTTTGATCATTGCAAGACAGGTGTAACAGGTTTTTTTTTCTTAACTCCCAGATGCCTTTTCTATGTTTTTGAAGGATGTCAGCTGGACAATCTTCATTTATTGAGCCACAGAGAATATCAGTTAATTACCAAGCTTAACCCCAATTCCAACCCCATATCCTTAATTCAAGGCTCAAATTTTCTTGTTAATTTGGTCTCTTGAACATTCTAACTTCCTCCTCTACCTCCCCTCTTTCTATTGTCCTGAAGATTTAAGTAAATGAAGTTCAAAAATGTTATTATAATCCGAATCCCCTATCCCCAGTCAGGCCTCATTTATAATCTTTGAACTGTTGTAGCAGTGGAAAGAAATGGCAGTTTGCAGAGGCATCACTCAATACTGCATAGCAAGTGAATAAAGCTTTGGTTCTTAAATCAATGATGACAAATTTTAATCCGCTAGATTGCTCTTGTTTAATCCAGAGGGCACTTGTTAAGGTGACATGTAACTATAAAAAGGAATGGAAAATACAAACATTATTTATTGCATTTCTTTGAACAAAGGATAGTGGCTTTTATTAACTAAATTACAGGTAGCATTTTCTTTAATATATCAAAATGGTACTTAGAATTTTGGCAATGTGTAAATGTATTATGATTAAATCTTTTAAAAGTTAATTGCATAATCAGCTTGTTTCCTTCCCCCAGGAAAGGAAAAACCTTTCCTTGCTTTGGCGGCCAATTCACGCCATCACTTATATATTTATTAAAGCAATATAAAATGGAAAAATTAAAAGTGTAATCAGAGCCACTGTATAATTTAAAACAAAAACCTTTCCAAGGTACTGCTGTCAGAGGTTGCAGTCATGAGACCAGTGAGTGCGATGAATTAGCCAAAGGCTATATACAGTATTCAGATATCATAATGGATTAGACTATTATAGAATGCATGGTAAAGCACATGCTATAGCTCTGCTGTGAATGGCATTGGTTTCCAGTTTGTTTCTGGGTCCAGTTGAAGGTGCTGGTGTTGACCCTTAAATCCCTACATGGCATAGGCCTGGTATATTTCAGAGACCACCTCTTCCTGATTTCCTCTGTCCATCCCACCAGATCTAATATAATAGTTATGGATTCTGTTATGTAGGAAGCCACAACAGTGTGTTGGGCCTTTTCTTTCTTCCTTTTTTTTTTTGCATTTTTTTTTATTTTTCCCTCCACCACTTTTACAATTCAATAAACATATACCTTCAAATATTGCAATAAAATACACAATTTTACATTTATACATCATCATTCAAAAGTCAATATCTTATACATACGCTTATATCATCAATCATCAGTCTGTTCTGCTTTTTTCCGTTGCACTCCCCTCTCTCTATCTCCCTCATCTCCTCCTACTTTCTTACTCCTTCACTCCTCCTCTACTCTCTCTACTCCTTCTCTTCCTCCCCTTCTACTTCCTCTTACACCCTCTTAGCCTTCCCCTGAGTACTCTTTTATCCTCTTATGTTTGACAGACTGATGATACAATCTCAAATTTTGACTCTTCATATCTCTTCTAAGAAAAAAGAAAGAAGATTTTTTTAAATTATTATATCATTTCTTTATATATAATACTTTGTTTTTCTAGGTATATGCTGCTAACTTCATCTTACCACCACAAAAAATATATCTAATTTTGTCATCTGGGATATTCACCAATTAATTTTTCAGTTCTACTCTTAAATTCTCCGCTGTTAATTAATTTCCAAATTAGTTACTATTCTCCTACTGCTTAATTTTAGGCCATATTGCTTCTTCCACTTTTTTGTCTCTTTATTCATTGTTTATATTTTTTATCCTCTATTCTATCACAAACTAAATGCCCAATTATACATTCCAATTTCTTATATTAATCATCAAAATTCTTTTTTGGTTATTTACACTCAATTAAATGTTTAACACTTGAAATAAAGGGTTTTTAAATTTTAAATTTAAACATATCATGTCTAAAATAATAAATACACAATCATAATATACCTTTTCTCTTACTAATCATCAAAATTCTTTCTGAATTATTCAATTAAGTATTCAACTCTTAAAATAATACATTTTTCCCCTTTTGAAGTTTTCCATTTGAACAAGTTTCATATGTAAAAAAAACCCACAATCATAATATATCTTTTAAACTCTAATTTTAAATTCATATTTATCATTCATATTTCTCAAATTAATTAACATTGTTTTACCTAAAATATCAAATCTTTTAATTCATTAAACAATATTAATCCACATATAAAAGAACAGAATGTTTTTTCAACTCTTAATAAAATAATAATTCTAAGTAAAAAGAAAGAACATTTCCATAATATTTCAATGTCATCATCCATTCCCTTTTAATTTCTCTACTAATTCATTTATATATATATATTTCCTCCACCCCATCTGCTTAAATTCTTTTTCCTCTTTCTTTTAATTTTATACCAATAGGTTCTCTTTCCCCATGCTCTTTTCCTCCCTCTTAAATTTACTTTCTGTATATATCTAATTTTTTCCATTCCTTTTTCCATTTTATATATCTCAAAATCCTTATCATCAATCTGAACATAGTTATTCTTAATATCTTTATCTCTATTATCATTGTCACTGTTATCTTTATCTCCATTTTCACTGTTAAACCCAGTGGAATAATTATCATCAACATAATCATCACCATATTTTTCGGAGTATAAGACGCACCTTTTTACCCCCAAAAGAGGGTGAAAACTGGGGTGCGTCTTATACACCGAATGCAGCCCCACCAGTCAGTTCTCTCCTCTTTAAAGTCTCAGTTCTTAATTCTTAAATCCAAAGCTTAAATAGGTTCAAACTTTAGTCAAAGTTCATTCAAAGGAATCTCAGTTCTCAGTTCTTAAATCCAAAGCTTAGCTTAAATTCAATCTTTAGTCAGATTTCAATCTTTAATCAGGATTCATTCAGGGATGCCATCAATTCTCAGTTTTCACTAATCTCCATATCTCAGAGTCAGAGATCAATATTTTCTAACATTCATTCAGCTGCTTACAATATGTTCCACAGCCTTTTATAATTTGTAGATTTTTGTTATGGTAATTGAAAAAGACCAAATCCTTCTGTCCTTTGTTGTTAACATCTGTTCATACTTTTTCTTATCCAGACCAGTCCAAATATTTTCTTTCAAGTACTCTGTTCATATCCAAATCAAGCCAAACACTTTCTTTTAAAAAATAACAGTTCAGAAAAGGTTTCTTTGTTCAAGGTCACAGCTGTCCAAACAACATGAAACTACTCCCATGACAGTAATTCTTCCAGCCACCAGATGGCACTCTCCAGTTAATTTTTTTTGCTCTGTCCTTCCTATTGAAAATTTCCGTTTTCGATCAGTTCCAATTTTCCAATTATTCCTTCCAAGTTTGTTTCCCAAATTTCTTACAAAAATTAAAACAAAAATTCCAGATCTTTAAAACAGAAATTCCAAGTCTTTAATAGTTGGGCTTTAGTTACAAGTCTCTTTAATTGTTCCACTATTGTCTCCACCTATTACCAGCCGCTCTTTAATTTCCGGTCCTTTTATTCCCCTTTTAAATTAGAACGTTCCTTTCAATATTTTTTTTGGGCAATGTGACTCACCAGCCTCCGTCTTCTTCAACTTCTCCAGCACATAGCTTAAGATTTTTCTTCCCAGATGACTCCAATTGCCATTTTAAACTCTTTGCAGATGTAACCGCCGCGACTAGGGACAACACTTGGAACGGTTGTCCTCCTTACGCCACCGGTCAAGGAGTCAAAGCCGGCTCCCTGGGGGGTTTGCTGCATCCCCAGTCTGCCGGCAGGTGCTCCTCTTCTTCCCCACCCTTCCTGGGTGGTTTCGACCCGGTCCTGACCGGACCGAGTCCCCGGGCAGCGCAGGTTCGGGGCTTTCCCACAAGGAACGGGGAAAGCTCCGTGGCGCCGCGGTGCTGGCCACGCCTTCTCGTGTTAGGCCTTTTCTGATGTGGCACCTGCATTGTAGAATCTTCTCCCCCCACCATTTCAGAGAAAAAGTCAACGTCATCACTCCTGAGCTTTCAAAGGTTATGCCAGCAGGCTTGGTGGGCCCAGGACATGGAAGAACTTATGGGTGAGATGGTTCCGTTATAATTGATATCCCTCACTCTATTAATTTCCTTCTTTTGTTTAGTTCTGCTTTTATAGTTTTTATGTTTCTTACTAATTATGTATAATGGTTTTAGGTAACAATTGTTTTATATTTATTGCTTATTGGATTGTTGTATGCCATCCAGAATCACATTTTATGAGATGGGTGGATCTCAAAATTAACATTATCTCTGATCAATTTAGAGGTCAAGAATTGATATGGTTTTCTTAACTCTCTCACCCTCCTCGGGACCTGTTTTAGCTAATTGTCTTCCTCTGTATTCTATAGGATCATCTCTTGTTCTGTGAAGAATTTCATCCCTAATTGATTTTTTAGCAAATCTTATATGTACTTCTTTTGGTAGGTTATGTTGTCTGGCATAGTTAGTGTGTATACGGTAGATTTCTCCATTTCTATTAGCATCTCCGCTTTTCCGATACCTAAAGCCTTCACCAATATTTCTGCCATCAACTCTGGCAGGTCTTCTCCTTTTTCTTCTTTTAAGTTTTGAAAGCGCAGGTAATGGACTGCTTTCTAGGACTCTAAAAAGATAACAATTGTCTCCAGTTCTTTGTTTGCTTGCATCAACCCCTCGTTCATTTCATCCACTCTCTTTTCTTCTTTCCCCATCCTTTCTTCCATCTCCTGAAGTTTTTGTTCATTCTTTAGGATTTGGTGTTGAAAGGTTTCAAATTTTCCATCCATTGATTATATTTTTTTCTTTAAGTTCTCCTGTATAAGAGAATAATAATATTAACAATAATTATTTAATGGAATATATTTAAACATGTGTGTGTGTGTGTGTGTGTGTGTGTGTGTGTGTGTGTATAATATATATATATATATATATATATATATATATATATATATATATATATATATATATATATATATATATATATATATATATATATATATATATTATTGTTAAAGTGATAGCCTATATCTTTTTCTTTTACCTTACTCTTATTGTGATCATAAAATTATAATAAGACATAGATATAGTTAATTAAGTATATAAGAAGTCTCCTTTAGATATTGTTGTATTAGTATTATTAATATCAATGTAACTTAAAATCAACTTTTGCCTTTAAGATAAAAGGGGGAAAAAAGAGATAATAACGATAACTAAAAGTGCACTAAGAATAGAGGAGCAGTGGAGGGAGATGGAAGGGGAGAGGCAAAGTGGGAATATTGGTTGAAAAAGTGGTTAAAAATGACAAACACGACAAATTTAACAAAGACTGGGACAGGGAGAAGGCAGGTAGTCCAGTCTACATCAACTATTTCTAGTCCTTCTGGTCAAAGTTCGATAGAGGACATGGTGACGAAAGAAAGATCCAACTCATTTAAAGATTTACAGGCCATGCTGCAACAAATGCAAGACGTAATGGCAAAAAATCATGAGGATTTAAAAAGGGAAATAGGAGAAGTACGTAGCGACACAGTGTCTGGATATTTTTGCATGAACATGCACAGCAATTTTATACAGCTTTTGGATCTAATGGAAGTGCATTATACATATACATATTGTACATAACCATGCAAAATTTGCAAAAAAAGAAAAAAAATTGGCTGCTTCAACAATTGGAAGAGAAATGTTTTATTTACACTACTGCATGTAAAAAAAAACCTGAATGTTTAAAATATTTTTATCAGAATATGTTTGGAATAGGGACATTAGTCTTCCCCTATTCGGGCAAGCCCTCCAAAGGTATTAAATAGGGACAAGACACACAGCCTCCAGAGAGAGGAAGCTTGAATGCCAGCAGGAGGCTCTTTTCTCCACCCACTTCAAAATCTTAAAAATCGTTGTCTGTGCCAGTTGCTTTAACAGGCTATTTTAAGAGGCTATTTTAGCAATAGAGTTCCAACCAGTGACATCTTTCTTCAAAGAGGCAGTTGGGGAGAAAAAGGATTGTCAAACTCTTGGCAGCCGGTTTTCCTAAAAACAAGATTCCCATTGAGTCTTCTTTTAACAAAGTTAGGTTATATAAATTTCAAGAACTCAATTTTTCTTTCAGTTAAGGCAGAGAATTCCTTGGCCTTTTTCTAGTGATTCTTCCCAAACTGATGATCTGGCTGTGCATTTCCAAGACAATTGAGGAAGATACAGCTGTAGAGTCAAGCAGAACAGCCAGTGATCGCTCTTCTTGCTATTCCATTCCCCCAAAGCACTATATATCTTCATTTTCATAGTGTCTACCTGAATGCCTTCTAAAGTTCAAAGGCACATTTCTCCTGCTTAGTATTCACCTTGTATTTCTGAGGTCCCATTTGTTTAATCCCGAATTCAGAAAAAAAAAATCAATTGTTGTCTAACCAATGAAAAATATTTCATTCCTGAATCTCTTAGAGATGAAAAGATAATTTGATAAGGTAAAGGCCATCACTGTATTCAGACTTTCTCTCAAGTATGTCAAATATACCCTGTTTCCTCCAAAATAAGACATCCCCTGATAATAAGCCCAATCGGACTTTTGAGTGCAATATGGCAATATGGCCAAGCGCTTATTTCAGGGTTCAAAACAATATAAGACAGGGTCTTATTTTCAGGGAAACACGGTAGTTAAATATTCATGGCTCTCTTTCATGTCAATCAAACTAAGTCCCTCCCAACTCTATTTTATAAAAAGACTTGCCATTAGAATCATTCCAGAAGATCAGAGACCTAGAAGTAATCTCTGACAGTTACATAAATAGTCTGAATTTACTTTTGGAAAGCTACTTACTCTGTACTTACAGAGGCAGAAAACAAATAAGATCCAGTAAATTGTTTTGCAGGTTGTTGTTAGTACATTTCTTTCAATAAACCAATTTAGTAGACTATCTGGTGTATAGCAAGAACATGCGCTCCAGAAACCAAGATGATAGAACAATTGCTATAAGGAAAAGGGGTAGGGGGGACAAAGACAATATGCCTGCCTTTTCCTTTACAAAGACCTCAGAGCATTTTTTTCTGATAAAACAGAAGGAATGCCTGAAATTGATGGGTTTGACAGTTATGGGCCTATTTCTAATCCATTTTAAGAACAATAGGAAGAGGTCAAATATGATTGTACAGTTACCAAACCATCATTAGTGATAAGCTCCTAACAATATGTTAGGAGATCAGGCCAGACCATAAAATGTTTCCCACTATGGTTTCAATATGTATTGACTGTTAGGTTGTCTGAGGGGTAAGACAAATCATTGTAAAATTGCTTTGCCAATAAAATTAGCTGTTTTATGATGAGACCGATATTGAAAAATATACATCACAGCCAACTTGAGAGCAAGTTTATAAGTGAGCTAACATGTTGCTTTTTTACATTTCATGTCTGAACTCCCCTTAATTGCCCTCTTCTGACTTCTGGAAAGGGCAGCTCCCTTGTTTCTTGGATTCTCATGGTTGGAGTGCTTACAAGCAGCATGATATTTGATTCCAAAGATATCGTAGAGGAGAAATTCAAAAATCATTATTCAAGCATCACTTTAGCCTGGATAAACTTGCCCTTCCTGGATTCTCTTTACTAAAGAGGGGAGACACAGAATCTCTCTAGTCTCTCAACATTATACTCTAAAATAAGTAAAATTCTGGTCAGTCATGTGATGTCTTATTCCTGATCTTGTCTACGTCAAACAGCTAGTAGGCATGGCACTTCACAGCCAAGTTTTCCAAGAGCCAGCTAGTGTAAAATGTCCTGAATTCCCACAGTGAAGGCCATAACCCATGGTACATCTGCATTGGTTTTGTATAGCTGAAATAGGTTCTATTTATTCTTAGATTCAGCTCTACAGGGATCTAAAGAATTGGAGAGAAAAGGGGAATGGATGTAGATAGATATAAAACTTCCTCTTCTCCCCTCCCCTCTTCAGCTTTTCTAGCTCTCCATCTATAGACATGCAGTGTTGGAACAACTTCTCTAAGATGTTTAGTGTACCCTGAGGAACTGGTTCATCTCACAATTCATTAGATGAGCCTTCTTAAATTGATCAATTAATGATAGCTCATTTCAGCCCACCTCTCTCAAATACAATTGAATTTCCAATATATGTGCCTGCACTCTTCACTTAATCTTGATGCAATCTGCACATTTCTTGATTAGTTGTGGTGGTTCTTGTAGAATAATCAAAGGCAGTTTTCATGTTCTACATGCAATTGAAATAGTTACAGGAACATTATTGTCAGTGATAGATATTGTCCATTTGGCAACCCCATCTGTTAAGAATTCAGGAATAAAATTCTGCTTGAACTCATTCTGTGGAAAACTCAGCTGCTCAAAGAAATGTTGCACTGAATATGGAAGCCTTGGATTTGCCTGGGATCCACCATACTATCCTGAAAAGCAAAATAACATGGTTAGAGGTTCAGAAATGATAAGTGGCATAAGTGTGGTAGCTGCAGTTGGCTGCTGTGCTTGACAGAATTGCATCATTTCACTAGTGACATCTGAATGGCTAATTCAGCTTGCCCTGTTTGATGGATGATGATATTTTTATCCCACTTTCTAAATATGCTATATATAAAACTCAAGGTAGTGAACTTCCTTAATACTCTTGCCTTCTCTTTTCCCAGAACAGGGTTGCTATATGGGTTGAACTGAGACTGGCCCAAAGTCACTCAGCTGGCTCTCATGTTTAAGGGAGGCCTGGTTTCTAGGTCAGCATCTTAACTACTAACTAGGCAAAGAAAAAAAAAATCCCTTCCCCTCCCCTCCCTTCCCCCCTCCCTTCTCTTTTCTTTTCTTTTCTTTTCTTTTCTTTTTTTCCTGGAATTCAGTGCATCAGACTCACATTTATTTATGGATTTATATCTTTCATTTAGAAATTCAAGACTCTGAACATTGCTGTTTCAATCTTCGACTACATCAACAATTCTATGAGGTAGATTGGACAGAGAAAGTTTCCCCAAACCACCCAGTCAGCTTCTGTGACTAAAGGTGGTCTTGAATCTGGATTCTTCCATTCTAGTCCAATTCTTTAACCACAAAAACATATTGCCTGCCAGTGTTATAAAAGGAACTGCTTATGTTGTGATCTTTTGGGGAAAAGATGATTTGTCGGAAATTGATTGTGAAGGGAATTTACCTTGCATACTCCATCATATACTCATTCCTCAAGCCAGGAAAATCTGATTCTGAAAACATGGTAATGTCATTCATTTCGAGACTGTTTTCCTAAAGACAGGTGCATGTGGCAAATTGCCTGAAACTTTGTCCCAATTTATTCACCTATGTAAGGGAAGTTAAATTGCAAGTTGGTGCTTTGATTAATCTCTTGCTAGGAGGCTTTTTATGTTCTGCCTGTATTCCAAACCCTTCATTTTAGTAGAATAAATGTTCAACTAGAACAATATATTTGTTTTAGCTACTAAAAGACCACCTCTAAAGATAAAAGCCCTCCAATAGTTCTTGCAAAACAGAAGTAATATGAATTTGACTTTTAATAAAAGTTAATAGTAATGCTGAGTTATTTAGCTCAATAAATCGAGAATCCAACAATATACCTGTAACTACTAAGTTAAAATATCACCATACTCCTAATGATGTCATGGCATTACTGGGCATCCTCCTATGGTTCTTTATAAAGTTGAGAATATACAGAATGTAAGTTGCTACCTTAACCTCTCAGATAATGATTACTCCTGCAATTAAACTCTAGAAGTGGGATGGTTTTATTCATTTATTTCTGCAATTTCTATGGCCGTCCATCTCAGTCAATAACTCTGGGCAGCTTACAATTCAAAAATATATATTACAATTAAAAATATTAAAAACACTTTGAAACATTAAAAAATAAAAACCAATAAAAACACTAAAATTAAATTAAATTAAATATACATAAGAGCAAGAAACTTGTCCAGTTAGCAATATAGCCAGAAAATGGGGGCCTTCAGCATCCCAGGCTCGGAAACAGCCAGGTTTTTAGGGCCTTTTGAAAGGTTAACAGAGTTGAGGCCATTCTAATCTCTGAAAGGAGGATGTTCCATAGAGCAGGGGCTACTGTGGAAAAAGCCTATTTTCTAGTCCTTTATAACCAACACACTTTGGCTGACAGGATCTGCAGCATGCCCATTCTGCTCACCTGATTTGGAAAGAGACTCTTGAAAAAAGGTGATCCTTCAGGTTCTCTAGTCCCAAGCTATGTAGAGGTTTAAAGGTAACCATCTTTAATTGCACTTACACACCAATAATCCGTGCAGCTCATGCAGGAGTGATATTACGTGTGCCATATATCTAGCAACATTTACTACCCGTGTGGCTGCATTCTGCACTAGGTGGAGTTTCTGAATGGTCTTCAGGGGCAGCCCCATGTAGAGCATGTTACAGTAGTTTAAATTGGAGGTTACAAGAATGTGAGTTATTGTGAGTAGGGTCTCCCAGTCCAGGTATGGGCACAACTGACGCATCACCCAAAGGTCTGCATGGCCCTCCTAGCTACAGCTGCCACCTGCTCTCCAGATTGCACTCTGGGGTCTATCTGGGGTTGTGTAACTCCATCCAGAACCAGAGATGGAAGAACCCTGTCTCCAGGGGGTCAAACTACCCACTGCCATTCCCACTTGCTAGATTTGAATTGTAGCCTGTTTCACCTCATCCAGTCCCCAAAAGCCTCCAGACACTGAGATAGGATGTCAAGGCATCACTGCAAAGGCTTGGATTGAGATACATAGCTGGGTGTCATCTGCATACTGAAGATATCTCACCCCAGGCCTCAAGTAAGTGTTAAATGGTGCTACTGTCTTCTGTTCATGCGTTGAAAAGAAAGGCAGACAATTGCTTGTCACGGTTACAGAGGCAGCATGGTCAAAATGAAACAAAAGAGACAATGTACTTTGAAGAGCTGCTAGTGAGAACCTCCATAATAGATATGGGCATATAGTCTCCTAAGACAAAGTAATGGCTGAAGTATGATTTGCTGGTTTGGACCAAACACAGAAATGAATTTCATTCCATGCCTTTCAATTCTGATTTGTTGACTAATGAGAAGCTACAGGGTCATATTTTCAATTCTCTTTCTAAGTACCGTATTTTTCGGAGTATAAGACGCACCGGAGTATAAGACGCACCTTAGTTTTTGGGGAGGAAAATAGGGGAAAACAATCTGCCTACCAGGTATTCATCTGGCTAGCATCCTTAGTCTGGTCAGCTTCAGCACATTATTTTATCTCCTGGTTAGGACTTAAAAAAACCTTCTTCTGAGAGAGTAACAATGAAAGAGCCTGCAAGCCAGAAGAGCTGGGAAGATAGTTAGCACCTGGTTAGGGCTAAAAAAAAACTTATTCGGAGCAGCTGCAGCACATTATTTTATCTCCTGGTTAGGACTTAAAAAAACCTTCTGAGAGAATAACAATGAAAGAGCCTGCAAGCCAGTAAGAGCTGGGAAGATCGTTAGCACCTGGTTAGGGCTAGAAAACAACTTCTTTGGAGCAAGTAGAGCAATGAAAAAAACCCTGCAAAGACTTAGGGCTGGAAAAACATTCTTTGGAGAGAGTAACAGTGAAAAAGCCTGCAAGGTAAAAGCTGGGAAGATCTGTTAGCACCTAGTTAGGGCTGAAAAAAAAAGCTACATTCGAAGTATAAGACGCACCTGAATTTTCAGCCACTTTTAGGGAGGAAAAAGGTGCGTCTTATACTCTGAAAAATACGGTAAGTAAAGTTTATAGTTATCTCGATCATGGAGGAGCTCATTTTATCTAAAAGAAGGAAACTTCAAATGATGCTTTTTAAAATTTGCTATCCTGTAAAGCAAAATTTGCTCAACAGTGCATGCTGGTCAAAAGGAAAAGCTGATAATGATGAGAAACTAGCTAAAAGTGTTCAGAAAATATTTAAAATTATTTAGGAACTTTACATATTCTTACAGGTAAAAGAGTCTTTTTGTGACCATGTTAAACTGTTAATCAGCAGTCATGGAAGACACAGTTAATGCTTCATGGCATCTTACTAATGTTATTTGTGAATTATATGAAACCGAAACCAATTTATGCAGAAGACGATGCCCATCGGGAACAGAACTTTCTGTTATTAATTTATGATAACATTATTTCTAAAGTAGCTATTGTCATGAGACGTAAGATTAAATAATAACAGAATTTAGTCACTTTCACAGTAATTAAAGTGCTGCTAAATATTCTTGTATTTGGAAAGATAAAAATAGGGCAGTAATGTTATAATTACTAACCTATATTATATTACATGCAAGTAGATAAATAGGCACCATTTTGGTGGGAAAAATAATGGTACTTCATGCAGAACTACAAATCCAAGCGGTGCCAGATCTGCCCAAATGTGAGGCGATACTGGTGGAGGGAAAAAAGTCTCGGATGTTGCAGCAGAACACCATTAGCAACTCTGAGTGCAGAGCTAGTTCACCTACTGTGGTATATTTCTGGATAGTGCATGAACATGAACCAAACAGACTTAGTAGCCAAACAACTACTCTGTATTAGCACTGTATTCTCCTGGTTAATGTACCATTGCCATACACTAAATAAATAAACCTACCGTATATTATATATCAAGTCAAGAAATAAATTTCTCCTAAATTCCACACCAGAAATGTTAAAATCTATTTTAATTTTATACAGTTAGCCAACCAAGTACCTCAGTCCCACCTTTAGAATCCACAAAAAGATAGTGGTGGAAAGTTTCAGCAATTTTTTGAGACAGTGCTGTGAAAGTTACTGCTGATCATCTGAATTTGTTGTTAGATGAAGTGACTGAAACTAGGTCCATCACAGAGAACATCCTCTAGCCAGTTCTTGCCAGATGAACCCCTTTTGCCAAAGAAATCTGAAGAGTTCTGTGATAATTTTCCTTTGGGGTAGTGATCAGAAAGGGATAGAGGGGAGTAGAAAAGTCTGATTCTTGATTATTCTCATCTCCTTTTCTACTTGATGCCCCTGTAATCTCCTCTGGTTTCTTGATCATAAACTAATTTGCAATCTTTTCTAGGATTCTTTGGCTTTTGTACCATTAGGTAGTATGTCCAAGTTTCAAATGGAAGTAATCTTCACTGATGGTCAGGGAAAAAGAAATTATAATTCAGGGGTCTGGTATTCTGTACCTCTTCTCCAAAATCCTGCTAGTTAAAAGAGTGCTTAAAAGCATTGGCATTTATTTAATTATTTATATCCTTCCTTTAGTATTTTTTAGAAATAACTTAAGGCTGCAAACATATACAACACACATTCCTCCTCTTATTTTCACCACCACCACAATCCTGTGAGATGAGTTGGGCTGAGAGAGTATGACTGACCTAAAGTCCCCCAGCTTTCTTTCATAACTAAGGTGGGACTAGAACTCACAATCTTCTACTTTCTAGCCTGAAGCTTTAACCACTAGACAAAACTGGCTCTCGTGATAGTTAATGATCATGAAAATCAACTCTTTTAAGCATGGTTTCTGTAAAAAGATTCTAGATAACATTTTCCTTTCGTGAGTAGTAGAAGACACAAAAGGATCATGCTGGTTTACTGCTGTGAGGGAAGTGTTGATTTATTTATTTATTTGTTGATTTGTATATATATATATATATATATATATATATATATATATATATATATATATATATATATATATATATATATATATATATATATATATATATATATATATATATATATATATATCGCCTCACAGTGCAAGCACTCTCTAAGCGGTTTATACCAGTAAGCAATGTATATTTATATTGCCCCCAACAATCTGGGTCCTCATTTTACCTACCTCGGAAGGATGGAAGGCTGAGTCAACCTTGAGCCGGTGGGATTTGAACCGCTGACCTGCGGATCACAGTCAGCTAAAGTGGCCTGCAGTACTGCTCTCTAACCGCTGCACCACCTCGGCTCTATATTGGCAAATTGGCAAAGTCGCACATAGTAGAGCTTAAGAAGAAAACCAGCAGGTAATGCTGGAATTCTTAAATAAAATGAAACTGAATATAATCAATGTGTATCTTGGACTTCATGATATAGATGTTAGCTAGGCTAACTGAGATTTTGTAGCAGGAGAAACTAATAGGAAAACAAACTCAAGAGTGTCTGAAGTGGAGATATTAAAAGCAAAATCTCAAAGTAATGCAAAAAGTACAAAACAAAAACAAGAATTAAGATCCAAGGTTAAAAATTACAGCGGTTTGGACTAGGAGCATAGAAATCCTGGTTTGCATCCACCTTCAACCAAAAACCTCATTGAGTGACATTCACTCTCACTTAGCAGGGATTGTAATAGATAAATAGGAAGGAGTGCTATGTACACCAACTTCTGATGAATAACTGCATAAAAAGGAAATAGAGGACATATGCAAGAGTTAAAATAGAGACAGGTCACAAAGAAAGAGAATATACAAATAGCTTGGAAGTGTAAAGATGTTGTCAGAAAGACTGAAACTCAGAATGAGCTGTGATTTAATACCTCTTTCAATCTGTAAATAACAAGGCAATAAGAAGAAACAGTATGGTACCTATTTAATGAAGAAGTAAAATGCTAATAGGTAACAAAGGAAAGATAGAACTGTTTAATTTCTATTTTAGTTAAATCCTCCAACAAGAGGAGGAAGTTGTAGATTGCAGTTTAACATTAATAAAAACATGGATGTGGAATACTTACTTTGTGTTCAAATCAGATCAACTGTGTCCTAAGATACTGAAAAAAATCCTGAAGTTCTCTATCCATTGACTTTCAGAAAATCTGGAGAAGTGTCCAACCACTAGAGGATAGCCAATGTATAGTCTGATAGGATCCCCTGGGAAGATTCTGGAATAGATTATAAAGCAATTTATAAATAATTTGGAAATGATTACTAAGGAATGTCATTTGTATAAAATAAAGTTCTGCACAACTTTGTATTTTTGTTTTCTATTCAAATCTGGTAAATTTCTTAGTACATTGTGAGACTGTAATATATATAATGTATGTTGATTTCAGCAAAGTATTTGACAAAGAACTCCATGACAGTCTGATTAGTGAGCTGATTCAGTATAGATTAAATGGTAGAGCAATTATATAGATATGCAGCTGGCATTGAAGACTAGTCATCACTGGTTCTTCACTGGTTCTTCATCATATGGAGCTACTGAATGCCACAAAGTTACCACAAAGGTACTACCAAGTTCTGTACTTTTTACAATAAAAATTTGGAAGACAAGAGTTTATATTTACCATATATATTTAAGATATAAAAATGAGTGGAAAACTAATTTTTAGAAGACGGAAACAAAATGAGTTTGGTATGTTAAAAGGTAGAACTCCAACCACTGTTCCAGTGGACACATTTGAAATTTGGAGAACATATCAAAGAAGTCTCAGAAACCAGCTGTTTTGGGGGATGTGACTAGTAAAAAATACTTACCACCTTAGCTTGTGTTTTTTTTTTCTGGACAGTTAGGTACAATTCTGATCAAATAATAGACTGCTATATTGATTATAAGCATGACATTTTTAGGGAAGCCAGAAGCATATATGGTTCTTAAGAATCACTTTGCAGAATCAGGGGCAATTTTAGAAATTAAGATAATGGCTCAAATGTTCTTTCTGTTGCAGAATACTAGCAGAATGCTTGGGTAGCATTTTTTTAAATTAAAATGATCTGAACAAAGTAAGCTCTGCAAACAATGGAATGCAATTTAATACAGACAAATGCAAAGACAGGAAAAAGAAATCAAATATTTAGATGTGGCCTAGGGAATGCCTGCCTAACTTATAGAACATCTGAAAAAAGATCTTGAAATAGGAGCTATGAAATACTGAATTTGAGTCTATAGCATAATGGCAAATGCCATTTTAGTGTGCATCAAGAGACAGGAAGCTGATATTTTTTTTCCAGTGGATTTATGGGAGGGGGCACATGGATTGGGGGGGGGGTATTCATAGAGAAGTGGAACAATGCCAATTAGAGCTGCAAATGAAACCATGCATATAGACATACAAACATGGAACTTGAAAATTGGCACTCTGAGAGCAAGTACTGCTCGAATTTAGAGATACTACCCAGTCAGGAAAGCTGGCAGGAAAGCAGACGGACATGGGATAGAGCTGGTACCATGAGAGAATATTCAATTCAGAGGGAGGAGACTGAGTCAAGTCATGGAACTCAAGACTGGCTAAGTTGTGGGCTTGGGCACATACAAAAGGAATAAGTGACATAGACAACCGTTCATCGTACCAAGGCACCCATAAGGCCACTTGGGATATTTGGGGAGTGGAGATGTCAACCGTCCTACTCAGCAAATAAAGACACCTGGGGCATCTTTTATTGCCAAGAGTATAATTTACTGAGCTGACATGGATATGGAAGTAATGAAGCCAATTCTAAAGTTTTTGTGGGCAAATAGCATAGTTAAACGTTCCCCTTTTTCCATAAACAGGGGACTTTTAATCATCTATGGTGGACATGTGATAAAGCAAAAAATTTTTTGGAGTATGATTCATATTTTAATATAGAAAATTTTGAAAATGGAGATAAAAATGAAACCAGAACTTTTTCTTTTGAGCTTAATGGAAAAAGAACTGGCCAAAAAAATTGGAACTTTGTTATTGTATATGTTGACAGCAGCAACTATTATATGCACAAAAATGGAAAAACACTTCAATTCCTACTATGGACGAATGGTTGCAGAAGTTGATGGAGTTGGCTGAAATGATAAAATTGACCACTTTGATTAAAGAAAAGAACATAAGTATTTTTGTTTCCACATGGAGACCGCTTCTGAACTTCGTGCTTGATGTGGAAAAGAATGAAACCTCTGACTTTGGGTTTTACCGATTAGACTGATAGATCTTTATAGAAATGGCTTGTTCATATTATTATGAAAAAGCAAAAAGTTGTGTTTTGATGTTAATGCCTTGTTTTATTGTAACAGGGAGAGTCGGAAGTCAATGCTTCTTTTTCTTCCCCCCCCTTAACCTTCCTTACTTTTCTTTCCCCTCCCCCCGCACTTTTCTATTTACTTTGTATTTTGTATTTTATAATACTTTATAACTCAATAACTCATATATACTTTATAACTCAATAAAAATGTTAATAATAATTTTAAAAAACTTTCCCCTTTTTCTCTGGCCCTCCCATTGTCACTTTATTTCCTCCAACCAATTATATTCAGTTTGTTTTGGGAACAGACTCTTTGTCTAGCGGATTTTCCCAACAGGTGATTTTGGAGCACTGATATGTCTCACCTCCAAGTAGGTGCATTCCATTCCCTTCTCCCTTGCGTTCCAACCCATTCTCTACCCCCAGAGGTGGGTTTCAGCAGGTTCTGACCAGTTCTGGAGAACCGGTAGCTGAAATTTTGAGTAGTTCGGAGAACCGGTAAATACCACCTCTGACTGGCCCCGCCCCCATCTATTCTCTGCCTCCCAGCTGATCGGGAGGAAATGGGGATTTTGCAGTAACTTTCCCCTGGAGTGGGGAGGGAATGGAGATTTTACAGTATCTTTCCCCTGGAGTGGGGAGGGAATGGAGATTTTGCAGTATCCTTCCCCTGCCAAGCCCACCAAGCCACGCCCACCAAGCCACAGCCACAGAACCAGTAGCAACAAAATTTGAAACCTGCCACTGTTGCTTCTTGTCTGGCTGTGAGTAGGGTTTGCAACTTGAGCCATGACAGGAGGGCAGAAATGGAGCAGGGAGAGAGAAATGTGGAAGGCAGGGTAACACCTGGATTAAAGAGTGCCTGCAGTAGTGGCAAAGAAAATGTCATATTGGCATAGGCCTGCAACAGTTAAGTCTTGTGGCCACATGAGTAAAGGTTGAGAAACTGTTTAAAGCCAGTCTTTCCTATC
This sequence comes from Diadophis punctatus similis, assembly GCA_023053685.1. Lineage (NCBI taxonomy): Eukaryota > Metazoa > Chordata > Lepidosauria > Squamata > Dipsadidae > Diadophis > Diadophis punctatus. The sequence continues at coordinate 100,508,850 of JALIGW010000002.1, forward strand.
CCTTCTCTCTATTCAAACTTCTTTGCAGTCTGCTCCCTAACCTCAAAACAAAGCAATATTCATTTAGAGATAAGAGTCATTTATAGCCTTTCCATTTTTAACAGAAGTATTTGGGGTTGAGATTCATTTTAGTTTTATTCCCATTCACATACTGCTGGGATTTAAACTGTTCCAGGGAAACACAAGAAAAAATAATTTAAACCAAAAATGAATGCAGGGCAGCCTGAAAGTGGCTGAAGAATCTTTTCTATTGTATAAAAAGCTGCATCATTCTTTTAGAATAGACATGATATGAGACCCAGTTTGATGTAATGGTTAAAGGTCCCTGATTAGTAACCACAAGACCTTGAGTTCTAGTCCCACTTCTAGGCACAAAGCCAGCTGGGTGACCTTGGGTCAGTCACTCTTTCTCAGTAGGAAGGCAGCCATGCAAACCACTTCCAAAATATTCCAAAGAAAATGCAGGGACTTATCCAATTATAGAGGAATCAACCCTGAATCAAAGACAGAAGATAATAGCACTACAGATTGAAAAGACTGAAAAATCTACAAATTGCTCAACAAACAGTTGATTCAACAGGTCCTGGATTGAAACTTGGATCTCACTGTTCCAGTATGCTAGGGATTTTTATTGGCATTGTTTGTTCAGAATTGGGATCCCTTCTGAGAATTACAGGCCTAGGATTTCTACATTCCAGGTCAATAGCATTAGTAGTTCTTAAGTTTCTTGCTTTTTGCTTTTTGAGAAGATAGAATTCCCAGGATTAAATTGGTTAAGCGGGTGTGCAGGAATGGTCACTGGCTTTTAGGTGGCAGACACAATCAACTGAAACCCTTCTGCTTTTTACATAGGTGCAATGCATATGGCACACATTAAAAAGAAATGCAGCTTTGTTCACCCAAAGCTTTGTTGCCCATCATTTTAAAGCCAGTGATTTTTGCTGTGGATGTGGCTGTATAAGAATTCAGAATCTTTACATTTCTACTGAATAGAAGGCTGGATGCAGCTGAAAAATCTCTGAATAATTTATTCTACCTATCGATCACTTCCACCAGGCAGAAACAAGTATAGTTAGACAGTAAGGTGAGCCTTGAGAAAAAGGCAGGGTGACAGAAGCAGATTGGTAGAGACAAATGTATGGTGGAGATAGGCACAGGAGAAGCAAGAAGAGCATTGTATTCCACAGCTCAGATGGATAGCGATAGCAATAGCACTTAGACTTATATACCGCTTCACAGTGCTTTACAGCCCTCTCTAAGCGGTTTACAGAGTCAGCATATTGCCCCCAACAATCTGGATCCTCATTTTACTGACCTCGGAAGGATGGAAGGCGGAATCAACCTTGAGCTGGTGAAAATCGATCTGACAGAAGAATTAGCCTGCAATACTGCATTCTAACCACACTGCCATCAAGGCTCTTTTAGTATTAGCACAAAACTAAACTAAACTAAAGTATTAGCACAAAACTAAAAAGTTTAGAGAAATCCACGAAGCTGAGTTTTAATGCTGATAGAAGCTTGACACAAGCAAGGTTAGATGCCCTCCTTCCACACACACACACACACACACACACACACACACACACACACACACACACATTTGCAGCCTTACTTCTTAAAAGCAAGGCACATTTTGTATAATCTTAAAATAGTACAATACTTACTTGGAGATAAAACTTGTTCACAACCTTGGTTTCTAATCTTAAAGCAACAGCATTTGGAAAACTGCCCTTTGGCAGACCTGCTCTCTCTCTCTCTCTCTTCCCAGAAAGAGCAAATGAGTGAAAGGCTGCAAATGGGCCTTGTTCCAAACAGTCATTAAAAATGTATTGGTTTTGGGGAAAAGGACCATTCATAGTCTCTCACACACAGTTTTGAGAGATTGAAAACCGTGTTCCTGCATGATCATGCTGTGATCCTGCCATATTTGGTTTTGGGACGCCCCCACACTCCAGAGCAGTGTTTCTCAACCTTGGCAGCTTGGCAAGATGCGTGGACTTGAACTACCAGAATTCTCCAGCCTGCTATGCTGGAGAATTCTGGAAGTTGAAGTTCACACATTTAAAAGTTGCCAAGATTGAGAAACACTTCCCCAGGGAGTCCTAGATTACACCTGCACATCTTTTGAGAAGTAAGCATGAATAGGCAGCTTTGCATTGTTCATTATTTTCAGTTGGCTACCTTAAACTTAAGGAGCCGCTTCCATTGCTCACACTGAGGAATGATGTTTTTTGGCTGCTACTAAAGAGTCCTGCCTTTCCTCCCCTTTGTTGGTGCAGTCACTGACTAGAATGCTATTGATATTTACATTCATATATGAACATATGCTGATAAGACTCCCATCCAGCAAAGTGGGGTCTTGTCTTCCACTTTTGTTCATCCTAAACTTAAGCCTCCTGGCCATTCCTGGTCATCTTCAACTGCTGCATAAAGCTAGTGCATCTATAGTTGCAGCCCTCTAGGCAGCGATCCATATGTCAGCCAACACACGTATCTGATAATGCACATACCTACTTACCGAACAATGGCTCCCGCACCCAATACCCTTGCTCAGTCCCATCACTGTATTTTATCTTAGTGAATGCTGAGTAGGACTCTTGCACGCACATCCTTGAATATTGGCCTCAAAGAAGCTCATCATCCACTGGAGTAACATCAGGAAACATCCTGGCTAAGGAGGATTGTGCCAGCACTTATTAGGTGAGCCTTAAAAAGCAGCTTAAGAGAAGAGGTCTTTTTTTATTTGTTTACCTAAAACAGTTCTCGGGGAAGCTAAGAGCAGATCAGTTAATAACATGTTAAGCATAAATACATGTTAAATCAGTTAATAACATGTTAAACATAAATACAAGTTTAAAATTATAATACTATCTGGTTGAAAAGATACCTCCATTCTAATTCCAACTTTATATCTAGGATAGTTATTTTTTTCATATTGATAGCTGTCTATGGAGCAACCAAGAAAAACTATGATGAAACTAGTTAAAACAGAATTGTATCAGTTATAAAAGGCATATTTCAAAAAATATGAGCCAGTGACTTTAATGTTCTGAGCACAGGGATTATCACATCTGTGGAAGAAGTTTTGTTAAATTGGCTCTTTAAGAGTGCAATGGGGATGTTATGCTTTGTTATAGTAAATGCTGTGTAGAATTTTGGAACAAAGGACAAATTGAGATGCCTTCGAGTTGAATGATCCCCTGTATAATTCAGTTCCAGTTGATTCAATTTTATTTAGCTTATCCTGGTATCCCATGCTGCTCATTCATTTCTACCTGCTCAAAGTGATCCCTTGAAATGTCCCCTGCATGCTTATGGGTTGTAGGTCCTGCCTCCTATCCCATATCTTCCTTGCCACTGCAAGCAAGGATGCAGTAGAAGAAGTGATAATGGTGCCTATTGATGGAGAAGAACAGGGTTAAGTGGATTACATGATGGAACCTCCCTGCTTCACTAAGCATACTATCCAGGGGTGGGTTCCACTTACCTTCGCCACTGGTTCGCATCGCAACATTTCGCGCACGTGCTCTCGCTCTACTCACGCGTGTGTGTTCCCCCCGTGCAATTTCACTTCCGCGCATGCTCAGTAGCAGGATTCAGCCCGAAACACAGCTGAGGAGCTGATCAGCTGTGCTTCGGGCGAAGAAATAAAGGTGAGTATTAACCCGGGGGTGGGCAGGAGGGCTCTTTTTCAAGCCATGGAAGAGGAAAGCCATCCAAACATGGAAAAATTCACCAAAAATTCCCCAAAAAAGATGGCGGTACCCACGGACCGGCACCGACTGAACCGGATCCGTGAAGCCATCATCGCGTCACCAGCATGTCGATAACAGTTTGGGCGATCTGGTCTGAACCGGGAGGAACCCACCCCTGATACTATCCATTCCTGTAGTGTTCCATCAGGTATTAACTAAGCTTGCTCATGTTTAACTTCCAAATCCAGAAACTGTCCAAACTCAGGGTGCTTTCACGATAAGAAAGGGCAAGAATCGGGGATGTAATATTTTTGGAAGGTGGAAACAATAAAGAAGTATTTTACTTTTGTCAGCCAAATTCTGCCTCTGGCACTAGCTGTATAGATTGCTGTTGCCTCAGCAAGTATGTCAGCATACTGATAGTGCTATAATGCCTTGCCTTGCCTCTTTCACTTGTGATTTTTGCAGTAAGAGCAGATCTGCCACCCACAAGAAATTATGCTACACAGTTCTCCTGTCTATGTCCAACTTCCATATTAGCAAACCAGTGCACTACATGAATTCAGAATGGTCTTGATCCACTGATCCAAATATGAAGAGGAGCCCTTTTATGTTCAGAAGGTAAACACTACTGCCTCATTCCCCATGAACAGTACAGCTTTTAGAAACGTCCCCATTCATAACCCATTCAGCATCATCAGTAATAAATACTTATTGTTGATAAGGTAGAACCATGAGATAGGTTTCCCTTAACCTTTGCAGCCAAGAGTGTTTGTGCCATCACTTTGATATATTGCGGTATCTCTACTACTGCCTATTTCTACTATGCTGTACATCTCTACTACTTCCATCTGTCTTTTCATTCTTTTTTCAAACTTCCCAAGTAAAGTAGAAGCTTTATATGGCCACTAACTAGTGTCTATGTTCTTTCATGGAAAGAAAAATTCTGCCCTGCAAACTAGAATTCTCCCTCCCTTTCTGCCTCTTTTCATCTTTATATTGAAAAAAGTTGCATTGGTTTTGCCCTCAGGACATAACATACAGTAGTTATTTGTGAGTGCATATGTTGGACCACAACTATAGTACAAAAAGTAATGGCTTTGTGCCACTCACATCACAATGACACTAAAATAATACTATACTTCTAGGAGGCAATACAGAACAAATTGAAAAATGTAAACCTAAGAATAGAGTCAAACTGAAATTGTGTGTGTATGTGCATGCACGCACACACATACTTGCTTACAGAAGTTACAAGAAGGTCTATGATTGAAATACAGACAATCCCATTAATAAATAATAGAGCCAATTTTCCCTTGCCATTTTGTGAAAACTTTTTCTGGGAGGACCAGAAATAAGAAGCCCATTATTTTAACTGGATCAATTTGACTCAGGATATTGAAACAACTTTTATTCCAATACTTTATTTTTCAATACCATAACATTACTACTGTGCTAAATACTAAGTACTTTACTAAATGTCTTTTAGGATTTTTGGTAAGCTTATATTGAAATATTTAAAAGATATACACACAAGTGGTATTTCTAAAATACTGTATATGCTTTTTGTATTTTGTGAGGTGTACAAATGCACAGCAATTGGATTTTTAAAAAATTAAGTCTGATACTTCTGCAGTATCTTATGAGCTCTTTTTCAATATGACAAAATGAATGTGCTGCAACTCATCTCCTAGAGTTGTTTTGTTGTGGGAAAATAGGAGGAGGGAGAAGTGTTAGGCATGTCCACCACCCTGAGTTACTTATAAAGCAATAAAGGCAGGATAGAAAAAAGTGAAATAAATTTCCTGGTTCCCCCCCCCCCCCTGTGATTTTATTATTGATGCATAATGGTGGTGTTAAAATATCTATTATTAAATTGAATAAGGGTAACTATAAATCTTATTTTATAACTCTCAAAATTAGAACTTCCTCTGTAACACAATTATTCTTATCCATACCTTTGTGGGTTGATAAATCTGATGTTTACAAAATCTTTGGCAGATTATGTTTTTGTAATGTTATTTTCATAAATAATCCATCTGCAATTTAAGGTTTCAGATATATCTAATGAACATATTAATAAGAGGAATAAATTGATTTTACAAAGTTTATAATATGTAATAATTTTCTAATAGGACTAGATATAGTTGTCTAGGGAATAAAACCTGAGTGGTCTGGCATAGTCTTATTTATTACTAATTTAAAATGATTTAGCTATTAATTTAGCATAGTTAAGATAGAATGTTAAGTAGTAATATACAGTATATGGACTAACGTTACATCTTATGTGTTCTTGATTTGAGAATAAGAGGAATTGGAATTGTGCCAGGTTGTTGGAAGATCTCTTTGATACACTGAATTACATATGAATAAGAACTCTGGTGTTAAAATACCCTTGGATTGTTTATAAATTTCATCAGTTAAGCCATTCTCCTGTAAACTGCTTGGAGAGTCCAAGCATGGGTTAACTTCTGTCTGCTTGCCCAGGGACTGACTAAGAAATATCCGGCCACGCCTCCTCCTTGGCTCTACTGAGTCAGTTGTTTTACTCAGTCTAGCCTAGAGGGACGCAAAAAAGTTTCTCTACTCAAAGAAACCTGAGCAAACACACAGAAATTGGGCTTTGGACTCTCCTTAACAGCTAAATTCAACTTTTCGGCTTTCTTATCTACACTTGGAGTGGGTGAGCGCAAGGAAGCTTCTTTGCCACCCAGCGGCTGGAGTATCTGCTGCCGGTGTGAGTGTGCTGGTTAGCTGGCTTGCCGGCAAGAACGGCCCCCACCTTTTTTCAAGCTTTTCAGGCAGGTGGAGTTTATGTCCGTGCTTCGGCAGGACTCCTGTAAACGCGGAGCGATGATCAGCTGTGAGTTGGGGTTCTCCCGCTCATGTGGACGGCTAATTGCTGGCAAGCATCAGAGGAGCTTGTTTTCAATCAGTGTATATTTGCGACGGGTAACACCTTTTCTTCCAGTAGTTCTGTAGCTGCTGGCCCTGGTTGCTCAGCCAAAAGTCCTCAGTCCTGTAGCCCATTTTTCACCAGATATCCAGGAACGCCAACATCTAGCGCAGACCTTGTTAACCCAGGTGACATCTGAGCTGGTATGGCTTTCTGAAATTTATGTCTCACCATATTTTTTATGGGAGAGACACTCTTTATCTGAGTCCTCTGATGAGACCTGTCCAGTATGGTTGAACCTCTGGCATAGCTCATCTTCCTCAAAGCACACAAGCCCAACAACCACATCAAGGTAGTGCCTCACTGGGGGTCAAGGTAGTGCCTTACTGGATGATGATGATGATGATGATGATGATGATGATGATGATGATGATGATATTTGGGGAGCGAGAGTTGGCAGATTACATTGTGTTGCTGTTTTTCTTGAACTTCTTTTGATTTCTTGCCTAGAGTTGCAAATTGCAATTGAAAAAATCTATAAAATAGTTAAATTGATTGATTGACTGCAGAATTTTTTTAGTCCTTTGACTTTTTTGTCTGGGGGGGGGAAATAATTGTTTTGACTCAGACCTGTTTATGATGTGTTTTGGCCAAGAGTGAGAAAAATATCATTAAAATCATAAGAATTATGCTTGTCACCTTCAAGTAAATTATATTTGCAGTACACTAGGTGTTTGTAATGCAGACTTTTGAATAATCTAAAATTGGCTGAATTAGTCTAATCCCATGCAGATTTGTGTCACAGAATGTAAATACTTTAGCTAGCATCATGAAAATAAGTAAATAATGCACATATAAGAGAAAATTGAATGTGAATTTATACTTCTGCAGAACACACTTTTTCATGAAGGCATTTTACTGCAATTGTGTTCTCATTGCTTACATTTTGTACAGGTTCCATCCTCTGGTAATGTTTGCTTTCCCTGTGTTCCCGGTATAATCTTTTAAAGGCAATAGTCTTCGGTTTTTCTTTCGTACTTAGAATAGTGATTCTGAAAGACCACATAATTCAGAACTCAGTATTCTGTAAGAAATTTAGAGACAATTTTAATAGCATTCTTTCTGGGAATATTGTTTTGAAAAAAAATACATAATGCACTTTAAAATCTAAAGGAATATGAGAACAGAAATCTCCTTTAGTATCTTTACCTGGGTTCTAAATGCCTGTGAGGCATTTCCTGGTAAATACTAGTTCATTAAAAGGACAATTTTGGAAGAATGGAAAAATCATTTTTTTAAACACAGTTTTTACGATTTGTGCATATGCTGTTATAAATTCTTTAAAATGGGTTGGGAGTTGGGAGTTCTTTTTCAAGAAACTAAGTTGATTAGAACTACCAAAAAGATTAAATATAATTTTAAAAGAAATAACTACAAAGTTTAAAACGAAAATAGTTTTTTATATATATTTAATTGCTTACAATACTTCTCAATCTTTCCTAATTCCCAGACGAATTACAAAAGACAGTTTTGTGGTAAACAAGTGGTTGTGTAAAGAGCTACAGTATCTCCAAATTAAAGTCCTAATTGCATAGTTCATAGATCATACTGTGTATTTTTTTCTCTGTGGCTTGCAGTTGTGAGGATTCAGCCAGCTATAGTTCATTCAAGAAGATGAAATTAAACAAACTTGAAAAAAAATTGGGAGAATTGTGTGCTGATTGTGAACATCTCATGAATACATATTTGAATCAACAGTTGGAATAACTATAGTTGTATAGCTATAGCTAACATTTACCGTCTTTTGTGTGTGGAAGGTGTCCTTTTTGTGTACAACATGATGTTTAGCCATGTTTTCATTTGGTACCTTTCTTCTGGGGATAGATTCAAGGATAAGAAAATTTAAGTGGACTCCTACAATACATGTTGTTTCTATAAATAATCAAGGTGAATTCCTCTAAGGTTAACTCAGTTTCATATGCTTTAGCTAGTTACAGTAAAAATGGATGGCGTTTAGGCTTTCAAGAGTTTTAAAAAATGTTACTTAATAAATATATAAATATGCTTTACTTTATTTATATTTAAGTTCATTTAAAGGTAAATGGTTCCATATGAAAGTTAGACTTTGCCCAGGTGCCACTTTTAGGAGAGTGGCCACTGGTACATCACTCAAGGATATTTCTTACCCAGAACAAATTGCACATCCCTGACAATATTGTGATGGGCTCAGTTTTTCAGTCTATTTCTGTCATAAACCAATGCAAAATATATAGAATTACAGTTGTTTGAAGAATAACAATTTAAGATATACTATAATATTGACACTGTATGTGTCATCAAGTCAGTGTTTGCCAACTTAGATTTTCTTCAGCACAGAAATTGGTTGCAACTTGATTCTTCATATCTTTCAATGATGCACCAATCACTACTGCAGTTGAGTCTATCTTCTGTCCTATTGTCCTCTTTTTCTTTTTCCTTCCACTTTTCCAAGAATTACAGACTTCTTTAGACAGCTAGGTCTTCATATAATATGTCTAAAATATTATCTGAATCTAATCACTTATGCCTTGAGTGAGAATTCTGAATTTGTTCTATGAGCCATGTATTTGTTTTCTTGGTTATATTATATTCTTCAAAACAGTTTCTGATATTCTCCTTGAAAATGGCTGGCATATACAATCAACGGTATTGATATAGACAACACTGGTTCCCTCAACTAAGAAACAGAGATGAGCACCAGAGTCAGACTGGACAGGGGAAACCGATACCTTTATATATTCAAAATCATATTATGGAAAATGATTGGATTTCTTCTCCTTTCGCTTAACTTTGAACTTGCACTTGAGCAAGATCTGTTCATCAGTCAGCCCCTGGTCATGTCTTTCTGTTATAGCTGAGTTCTTCTACCTCCAAGTGCCAATAATACAGTGAACTTAATATGTGTATACTCCTATCTGGTGATGTCCATGTAATATAGGTTCTCTTTTGGTTGTTGGAATAGTCTTAGCAATGGATGATTTATTGTATTGGCAGAAATAAATTGTTCTGCTTTGTTTCCTAGATATGTTTTCAACTATATTTTCCCCTTTAATATTTTCAATTTAGACATGCCAGTCTCCAGCAACACATCTTGCTTGCATGTTCTGTCAATTTCATATTGACATTGACCATAAAACTTTTCAACCTTCTCTTCCTGCATCAGGAATTGGAGCAAAAACCTGGATAAGCATTGTATTTACTTGCCCTTCTCACTAAAGTGATCATACACTTCAGGCATCTATATAGATGCTTGTTTGCTTTATCTGGGCAGCTGGAATGACCTTCATGCCTCAGGTCACAGGTGTCAAATTCGATCGAGTCACATGACATCATGTGATGTATTGTGACGTTTTTTGCCTTTGTGGAGCCGGGGTGGACGTGACCTGCGTGTGATGCATTCGGGCCGTGGGCCGCCAGTTTTACATAATAAGCACTAACAGGAAAGAGAAAAAATACAAGGTTGAAATATAGCTGTCAGTGCGAACGTTACATCTAAGCATATTGGTATACTTTTATAGCACCTGTGATCAGATTCTGAAATGGTTTACATTTCATTAATTGTATTAATACAATTAATACATTAATACAAAATTAAATCAAGATATTACTCGAACTTAATGTCTGGTTTTACAGGTAGTTCTCGACTTATGGCTACAATTGAGCTCCAAATTTCCATTGCTAAGCAAGACTGTTAAGTGAATTTTGCCCCATTTTCTGACCTTTCGTGCCACAATTGTTAGTAAATCTTTGCAATTGTTAAATTAGTAACATGGTTGTTAATTGAATCTGGCTTCCCCATTAACTTTGCTTGTCAGAAGGCCACGAAAGGTGACAGTGTAACTCCAGGACACCAAGATGACACCAAGATGACACCAAGCTGGCGGGAGTAGCAAACACCCCAGAGGACAGACTCAAAATCCAGAGGGACCTCGACAGACTCGAACACTGGGCCCAAACCAATAAAATGAAATTTAACACAGAGAAAAGTAAAATTCTGCACCTAGGCAAGAAGAATCAAAAATACATATGCAAACTGGGTGAAACCACACTCAATAGCAGCGATTGCGAGAGGGATCTCGGAGTCCTGGTAGACAGCCAACTAAATATGAGCCAGCAGTGTGCAGCAGCAGGCAAAAAGGCCAACGCAGTCCTGAGCTGCATAAATAGAGGGATACAATCAAGGACCAGAGAGGTACTAGTACCACTCTATAAAGCCTTGGTCAGACCACACCTAGAGTACTGCATCCAGTTTTGGTCACCACACTACAAAAAAGACATTGAAACTCTAGAGAAAGTGCAGAAGAGAGCAACCAGGATGATAAAGGGTCTGGAAAATAAACATACAAAGAGCGGTTGCAGGAACTGAGCTTGGCCAATCTAGCTAAGAGCAGGACCAGGGGTGACATGATAGCAGTGTTCCAATACTTGAGGGGATGCCACAGAGAGGAGGTGGGCAGGCTGTTCTCTATGGCACCAGAAAGCCAAACAAGGAATAACGGATGGAAGCTGACCAAGGAGAGATTCAACCTGGAAGTGAGGAGAAACTTTCTGACGGTGAGAGCGATCAACCAGTGGAACAGCTTGCCAGCAGAGGTCGTGAGAGCCCCAATACTTGCAACCTTCAAGGGGAGACTGGACTGCCATCTGTCTCAAATGGTGTAGGAACTCCTGCTTGAGCAAGGGGTTGGACTAGATGACCTACAAGGTCCCTTCCAACTCTAATAATAAATCTAATTATTGTAAGAACACTGCATCATAAATACATGCCAGTTGGCAAGCACCCAAATTTTGATCACATGACTATTGGGATGCTGCAATGGTTGTGTGAAAAGCAGCCATAAGTCACTTTTTTCAGTGCCATTGTAACTTCAAGCAGTCACTAAACGAATGGTTGTAAATTGAGGACTACCTGTATTTAGTAATTCATTATTGATGACCATTTTTTTCTCCAGGCAGCCAATTTCATATATATGTTTATCCTTACATTTAAATTAATAAAATCCAGTGAATTTTTTAGATTAAAAGAAAGATTCGTTCAGTTTTTTACTAGGTTTTATATCAACTGAAGAATTTGGGACTCATCAGGCCTAGTTTGGATTGTCCATCAATATTCATGTTTCTAATGGCAAAGAAATAGCCTAATAGTCTACACAAAGATGAAACAAAACTTTCAGAGTCTTCAGATTTTTATTAATAATGGATGATGGCATGTATACTGGTAGAAAGAATTGTGAAATGATATTTAACAAGCACTGTTAGAACACCTTAATTAGAGAGAAACTCTGAAAGACATTGTTAAGGGAATTTGTGTTACAACCCTATTCCTGAATCAGATGGAAACTTTCCTGGATATCTTATATAGTATTTTAAAAATTGAGACTTCTTAAGTAGGATATATTATTTCGTGAACAGATAAATATTACATTAAGTTAATGAAAGTTTAGAATGAATGAATCTAACATGAACCCAAAGTGGATGAATCTGATATAGAAAACATAAACAAAGTGGACCAATCTCTGTAATTCTTAGTTTCAGTAGTAAAGATGCCTTTGAGATCAACTCTTGGTGACTGCATTCATTCAGTTTTCGTATGTCAGCCCTCCAAGTTAGATCAAACCTGGAAACCAAAGACATGCAAGGTGTAATACTACTTTTATTGTAAGGTTATGGTAACAGAATCTTGCAAGTTAGAATATGCCTCACCCTCCCTGTTTAGGTCTTCAGGAGAACTAGGGAACATTATAGCAATAGCAATAGCACTTAGACTTATATACCGCTTCACAGTGCTTTACAGCCGTCTCTATGCGGTTTACAGAGTCAGCATATTGCCCCCAACAATCTGGGTCCTCATCTTACCCACCTGGGAAGGATGGAAGGCTGAGTCAACCTTGAGCCTGGTGAGACTCGAGCTTCTGGCAGCTAGCAGCCAGCAGAAGTAGCCTGCAGTACTGCATTATGTCTGAGATGTTTTCTCAATTTACATTTGTGCCCTGGGCTCATATTTCTTTTAACTAACTGTTGTTCTGGTTGCAGCTCTTCCTCCTGTTCTTCAAGGTTATTCCTTCTTCCCATTACATCTTGGCCTTGCTATGGATACGGTTTGCCCTTGCCTTCTTTAGAGTCTAGCAAATAGTCCCAGAATTACCACTCAATTGCTGATGAGGTCTGACCTTACTTGGCATTTATGGTCAAGTTGATGCTGTTTTTTAAACAGTTTTGTTATTCTGGGCCAAACTACAAATTACAATTTTCTTTGGAGCATGCACATAAATAATAGCATTATTGATGTTGTTGCTCAAAATAGTAGCTAGGCTTATTTATGTTGAAAAAAATAAACAACTTGTGCATGAAACAGTCAGCGAATATGCAGAAAAGAAGTTAAGGAACTCTCTCAGCCCTCTTTTGTTCTCCACTGCAAATATAGCTTCTAAAAAAAAAGTTCAGTAGAAAACTCATAGAATTGCTCATTATCTTTTGTTTTGTCTTCAATTCTGATATGTGTAATTAATTTGTCTCCTTATTGTATTACATAAAGTTTTCTCATAATACTTTCTGACATATTACATGCAAACAGTATCTGCGTAATTGGTAGTAGATGGGAGGGAGAAAAGTTCTCTCTTGCCTGTATCCTTCCTGTACCTGGCAGGCCTTCAACTTCATATTTTCTTTCAACCTGCCATATTTTTAGAGCAGACTGAGGCTTTAGAAAATAGCAGAAGTACTCCAAGATAGGTGAGTTGAGTTTCCGCTCTTACCTCCTGCAAGCTTTTACTTTTGAAAATTAAACCTCCTCCTAATTATAGTACAAAATGTGTATTAATTAGCATGCAGTTAAGTGATAAAATACATATAAGCACCTCAATACAGGAATACTGTATAGCTAATACACACACATCTCTCAAATATGTTTCTATTTCTTTTTGGTTATCATTTATATTATCTTTTGGTTCACTGCCTAGAGTCAACGTATGGTGAGAGGGGCTGCTATAAAAATGCAAAGCAATAAATTAGAAATTTATTCATTTTATTAAATTCATTTTATTTTCTTGCCTTTGAATATCAGGAGGAAATTTCAAATGAATTTGAAATGAGGAAAAAGAATATCAAATGAAAATTTCACAGTAATTAGCTACTACTTGATCTAGAGCTTCAGACATACCGTATTTTTCGGAGTATAAGACGCACCTTTTTGCCCCCCAAAAGAGGGTGGAAATATCGGAATATAGCTATTTTTGGCCTCCTGAAGCCCTGCCCCCGCATCCCAGTTTTGTGGAAAAGGGGGGTGTTTTTGCCTTCCCCCACCCCCTAGGAGCGCTCTGCAGGCTTCCCAAACCCTCTGCATGCCCTGTTTTTGCAAAAAAAACAAGTGAAAAACGAGTGAAAAATGGGCCAGGTTTTTTTTGCAAAAATGGGGGAGTTTTTGCCTTCCCCCACCCCCTAGGAGTGCTCTGCAGGATTCCCAAACCCTCTGGATGCCCTGTTCTTGCAAAAAAAAAAAAAAGCGAAAAACGGGCCATTTTTCGCAAAACGCCTTCTAATTACCCCATCTAGCATGACTGGAGGAGGAATTCTGGGAGTTGAAGTCCACTAGTCTTAAAGCTGTCAAGTTTGAAGTTTGTAAAAAGTGTCATGGTTGTAAAAAGTATACATGGTTGTAAAAAGTATACATGGTTGTAAAAAGTATTCTGCTACACTGGTATTTTATTAAATAATATATTACTACACCATTTGGTTCAGAATACTTTTTTCCTTGTTTTCCTCCTCTAAAATCTAGGTGCGGCTTATACTCTGAAAAATACGGTAGTCTAATTTGCAGTGGTTACTCTAGAGATAGTGTAATGTGATCTAGAGAGCCATAGAAGCTGTGATCATACAAAACCCAGAACCATGGGACTATTATTCCTTAAATCAATCAGAATTGACTGGCTTCTACCAATACACTAAACCATTAAGTGGGCTCCTAAGTCATAGTGGTTGTGTTTAGATAAGACGTTGAGTTACAAACAGTTTATTCTATGGCTTAGTGTGAATCTAGTCAAAGAAAGGTTGAGCTCTGTTTCAAACAGGAGAAAAGACAGATGGCTGGAGTTTGTTTTCAGCAGATTGGACTAGCTTTACGTGGTGCCAGAATATGCCAAATGTTGTAGAATTTGGCACAGGAGAATGAGGAACACTCATGCCAAATATCAGTCAGATAAGTTAGGGAAATATTGTGCAAAAGAAAGAATAGTAAAGAAACTCAATTCTTCTTCCTAAATGTAATGAAGCTGATTGGCAAGTGTGCTGTTAGCATAAAGAGATAGTTAGCTTGAATTAAGAGATGTTCCTTTAAGAGATTGCATTAGGGGGAATGCTGTCAGACTGCACTCTGGGTAATGTAGTCCATGACATGTGACCACATCTGTGTGTTCTTATTGGCTATCGAGCTCACCTGGGTTGCTGGGTAATTGTGCCTTGCTCTTCAGCGGGCATTTGTAGTCTTTAACACAAAGTAAGCCTCATGTAAGCAGCGGCCATAAGATGGAGCAAAATTTAAGATTTTACCTTATAGTGAATCAGCTTATAGTGAATCAATAAGTTAATCTAATTTTAGCTAACTAGCTAATTGAAAGCAGGGTCATCACATTTCAGGCAACAAATTAGGCAATAAGGCAAACAATGAAAACACAGAGGTTTACTCCACGCCACCAGAACCCCTTAAGAAGCTTTGACTAAGGCCGTGATGGCGAACCTATGGCATATCTGCGAGCCGTTGCCCTAGTTCAGCTCCAGCTGATTTTTGGCTTGTGCTGAGGCTCTGGGAGGGTGTTTTTGGCCTACGGAGGATCTTCAAGAGGTGGGGGAGGCCGTTTTCGCCCTCCCCAGGCTCCAAGAAAGCCTCTGGGACCTGGGGAGGGTGAAAAACGGGCCTACCAGGCCCACTGAAAGTCAGAAAACAGGGAAGCAGGGGGCATCATGCGCGGGAGGCATGGCAGTGGGGGGGGGTCACGCACGCATGCGTGGGGGGTTGGGAGCGGGAACATTAAATGATGGGTGTGGGCACACAAGCGCGTGCGATAGCGCATGGGCACACACTTTTGGCACCTGAGGAAAAAAAGATTTACCATCACTGGACTAAGGCCATTAAACACATTGAGAACTTTTGTGGAAAAGGACAAGCATTAGAGTTATTCTTAGAGTCTTTTGTGAAACTTTGAAATACTTGTGGACTTCAGTATAGATTCATTTATGGGGCAGAAGATATAATTTGTAGTGGTACTAGCTTACCACTAGTTCTAGGTTTCCCTCCCTATAGCATTGTAGGAAGAAAGCACTAGGCAAGGGAACTAGAGCACTAGAGCCGAGGTGGCACAGTGGTTAAATGCAGCTACTGCAGGCTACTCCAGCTGACTGCTAGTTCAGCAGTTCAGCTGTTCAAATCTCACCAGGCTCAAGGTTGACTCAGCCTTCCATCCTTCTGAGGTCGGTAAAATGAGGACCCAGATTGTTGGGGGCAATATGCTGAACTCTGTAAACCGCTTAGAGAGGGCTGTAAAGCACTATGAAGCGGTATATAAGTCTAAGTGCTAAGTGCTATTGCTAACAAATAGGACAATATCAGTGTCCTATCAATATCATGCTGAACAAAAGGAAGAATTAATAAGTTGTGACTGAGGATAAGTGATGTGCTGGATCAATATAGAATACAACAGACTCTTTAGGTGATCGCAAGGCATGGGAATGTCCTATGGTCATCCATTGTATATTTGAGATAGATTATTGCTTTCTATTCAAGGCAATAGAATTAACTACTTAAAATATAATTCCATGGTAGTGCCAAAGAGGCAACTGAACTTTCCGGTTTTTCTTTGAAGACGTTTTGCTTCTCATCCAAGAAGCTTCTTGGATGAGAAGTGAAACATCTTGAAAGAAAAACCAGAAAGTCCAGTTGCCTCTTGAAAAAGCACCTTTGGACAACCATGACCTGGGTGACTGAGAATCTCCATAGATAATTCCATGGTAGTTTCAGTATGTCAAATTTCCTCATGTTCTCTCCAGCAAATCCAGTGGATAAAAGAGCTTACATTGATATAGGGCGCAGGGAGAAGTAAGAAATGGAACATTCTGTCCCTGATCCTTTCAAAATGACCTTGAAATCAAAATAAAGAACCAACAAACTGAAATAAACAGATTTTAGTAAAGTTAGAATACTGAAAAGTTGGATAGCATGGCAGAAGAAGCTAATGGAAAATTTACCTCAAAATGGGCAAGAAAGGAGATTTCCGAAAAGGGTAGTCTCAAACATACCCAGTAAGAAAAACAATGGAAGAAGTCAGTATGGCTATACAAAAATAAATAAATGAAAAGGAATGTTTCCAGCAATCTGTGAAGATGGCAAATACTAAGAGTCAACAAAGAAAATATTCTTACTTTGACCTATTACTCCAATAACAGACAATTATGAAGAAAAGGCTGAAGGAGCATTACAGTTTAAAAATGGTAAAGCAATACGCAGGAAATATTTACTTGGAGTTCAAATTTCCAGGATTAAATCAACTGCATTTTAAGAAACTAAAAATAAAAAAAGAATTCCCAATGTTAGAGATTAGCTATCAGTATACCCATCCTGGAAAACAGTAGGGCCAGACAACTGAAGGAAAGTGCATATTGTATGAAATCTGTGATCTGACACTAGTGCTGGAAAGATTGTATAACAGATGATAAAGCCATCTGTAAATATCTTAAAAACAATGCCATGATTAGTAGAAATTGTTTTGTGCTGCCAATTACATACAGAGCCAACTTTTTATACAAACTCAAGGTAGTTTTTTCCCCCCCCCAGTTGTATATTCCTAATAGCAGTAACAAACACATTGCAAAATACAAATGTTCTGCTTAGTGAATGAAAACACAAAAGCTTATTATTCAGATAATCCAGAGAGACATAACACTAGTTCAGGAACAAGCCAAATGTCAGTTTCCAGTTCTAATTTCATTTAGATAGGAAGGAATCCAGAGATGCACAGAAAGAGGGTTGCAGGTGGATGGGTAAAACATTCAATGCCACCAAGAAATAGGCTGCAGCTTCCTTCATGTATCTCTTTTTACCAGCTGGATTAATTTGCTTCTTTCTTTCAAGTAAGTGGTTCTAATTAATTTCTGCTGGGCTATAAAAGTTGCCTAACTCATGCTTTGGATCAGCTGACTCAGCCTGTTGCACCTGTCTCCTCTGCAGTTATTAGGTATGGTCAGGTTAAAGTGAAGCTCTTCAGCTTCTGAATCTGAATCTGAAAACTCCAATTGATTCCTAAAAGACATTAACATGTTTTCTAAAGAAAAAGTTCTTCCCAAATGAACGGGAAAAATGATAAAAAAATTTAGTAGGTCTGTTGGCACCTGATGTCCAGCCAATAAATTCTGTAGGATTAAAGGACAGTAGATTCAGGCCAGGGTGAAATGCTGAATTATGAATTAATATTAAGAGAGTTAACAGAGAAAGAAAGATACCGCAATCCATATCTCTTTAGTGTGCTAGATTAGGGAGCTGTTGTAGTCCTCTTTATCTTAACATAAGAGGCAAGCAAGATTGATAAAATGATATAAACCACACAGCTTGGTAAGTAACTTTTTCTTAGAGGAAGGGTGAAGGAATTTATTACACACAAGTTTTCTCAGTTGGCTAAATAATTCTTTCTGCATAGGTATTTATTATAGATACAAAAGGAAAAAGGGGTTCCACCATTAACTCCTCACTAGTCTTTAGGAAATTATGGAAATACCTTGATTTCAGCAAAGCATTTGACAGAAAAAAAACCCTATTATATTCTGGTTAGTGAGCTAATGCCCTACAAGTTGCATGGTGATACGATTAGGTAAATATGCAGTTGGCTCAAAAACTGAAATCAGAGAATGATCATCATTGGTTCCCCATCCCATTTAGTTTGCCACCAAACTGATTATTCTTCAGCATTTCTAATGACTTTGATAATGAGATGGATGCAATATGTCTCAAATCAGAAAAAAAAATATCAACATTGGGAAAAAAACTAAACAACTTTCAAAATAAACTTGATAGATTAGAAGGTAGATCTTCAATCAGTTTGGGCCAATGGGCATATTTGAAATTTGGAGGACATATCATGGACAATGGATCACATCCAGGTTGTTCAGAAAGTCATTGAAAGGCACAACGAGTACATCATGCCTTTGTGCATGGCTTTCATTGACTACAAAAAGCCATTTGACTCAGTATTCCAGCAAGCAATAATTAAGGCATTGCTCAGGCAGGGCTTTACCACCCTCTCTAAATGGTTTACAGAGTCAGCATATTGCCCCCAACCTCCTGGGTCCTTGTTTTACCAACCTTGGAAGGATTGAGCCAGTCAGGATCAAACTGCCGGCAGTAAGCAGAATTAGCCTGCAATATTGCATTCTAACCACTGTGCAACCCCGGCTCAAGTCGTTTAACTCAATATTACATTGCTCAACCAAGGTGTAGACTCTGCTTACATAAACTTACTACAATCGATATATAAAAAAACAATGGCGACAATTTGCCTTTATGGTTTTAAGTGGAAATCAACATAGAATGAGGTGTACAAAAAGGTAATACAATATCACCTATCCTTTTCTCAACTTGCCTTAAAGAAGCATTTTGCAAACTAGACTGGGCAAAAGATGGAATAAAAATCAATGGTGCCTATTTAAATCATTTAAGATTTGCAGATGATGTTCTCTTCTCACAAGACCCAGAAGAGCTACAAAGACACATTCAAGAGCTGCACAAACCAGGAGAACCATTTGGCTTAAAAATAAACCTGGAAAAGAGCCAGGTTATGTTTAATAAATTCACCAAAGAAAGACATTTTTTAATATCTGGAGACGAACTATACGTAGTAGACCACCCCATATACCTTGACCAATGGATCTCAATGTAAGATGATACAATAAAGGAAATTGAATGACATGTTAAATGTAGTTGGCAGGCATTCGGCAAGCTAAGCATAATTTTCAAGAACAACCTCCCCTATGCCTGAAGAGAATGGTTTTCGATCAGTGTGTGCTGCCTGCTCTAACATATGCTGATGAAACATGGACACTAACCTCACAATTGATACAATAGCTACAAGTGGTGCAAAGAGCCATGGAAAGATACATGCTCTGTATTACACTAGAAGATAGAAAGATCTGCACATGAATTAGAGAACAAATGAAAATATACAATATCATGAAGACAGTAAAAGAATTGAAATGGAAATGGGCTAGTCACGTAACAAAAACTGATGGCAGGTGGACCAAGGCAGTCATAGAATGGATCTCACTTAATAATAAGCATCCACAAAAGAGACCTAAAACAAAATGGACCAATGATATCAGCAAGTATTGCAGGCCCAATTGGCAAAAGAAAGCTCAGGACCATATTGGTTGAAAACATGCAGAAGAGGCCTTCATCCTGCACTGAATATGGCTAAAATGATGATCATGGTATGTCCTGGAAAATGTGGCCAGTCACAAAATACCAGTCTCCTTAACTAATCTTTTCTTTTCCTTGGCATTTGAGCATATTTCCAAGTAAATACAGAAGCCCCCAAACTATGTACGGTACTGTTTTTCTAAGCGTGGTTTTTAGGGTCTTTGCAGACCTCAAGGCACTTACAGAAACAAAGTTGATGGTTAAGCTGTACTGTGTATAGAATTTCATTTTTTAAGTAAAAGAATCTAAACAAAGTAAGCTCAGAAATTAACTGAAAACATTCTACTGTTAGCAAAAGAAATAAAAAACATAGATACAGTATGGAGAATGTGTTCTTGAATCCAATACATGTCGAGAAAATTCTGAATTGGGATTTGATCAGAAACTGAAATTCTAATAGTAATAGTAATGTGATAGGACTCCAAAAAAGCAAATGCAGTGATAAATTGTATTGTGGAAGCATATGTTCCAAACCCCACTCTGATTATTATTTCTAATTCTGGCACACTTTAATGAAAATGTACGGTATATGCACACATTCAGAGAAAGGCAACAAAGATCTATCTCTTTATAAAGAAAGACTGAAGGAACTTGGAAAATTTAGTTTGAAAAGTGAAGCTAAGGGTCATACTACAGCATTGTTCAAATTCTTGAAAGAATATCACACAGAAGAAGGTCATGGCTTGCCAGGTCAAGAAAAAATTACAGAAGACAAGTTTTCAATGAATGTAAGGAAAAATGTCTTAATGTGATAGTGAAAACAATTACCTTCACTCGGGGTGTTCAAGCAGAGATAAACATCTATTGAGATTCTTCAATTTAGACTTGCACTAACTAGAAATTTGGATTTGATGGTTTAAATGAATCCTTCATGAAGATCTATACCACCTGTATTTAAGGTTTCTCCAATATGGCTGACCCACAGTTAATAGAAATAGATGTTTCCAAACTGCAGTATTTTCTCCATAAAACAGGTCCCATCTTTCTTGTTTCAAACTGCCAAATAAAGGATTTTTGTAATCTTTTGTCCCAAGAGCTTGAGAAACTTGGAAAAATCAAGGACAAGTCAAATGAATAGTTTATACATTCATACATTTGCTATAATCTAAGGGCTTTCAATGGAGTAAAAGCTTAATCTGTTTTTCACTCAATCTGATTTTGATTATAAATAAAATGGGTGAAAATACATGTTTATCAGTCAAACCAATTTCTGGCTAGGTGTTTTGTTTTGTTTTAAGGAAAGAGAAGTTTCCCAAAAGATTTGATATCCAAATGACGGTTTTATCCTTTGTGATACCAGTTTTTGTCAGATTCAACACACAAGCCTATTTTCTAGCCATCTAATTTGTCTCAGAACCTATTCTTCAAGATTAAAAATGGTTGGGGTGTGGCAGACATAAGCGGAAAACATGAGCAAAACTCCATTCTGCAAAAAGGGAAACTGATGCAACATGACAAATAATTTCCCAGAGCACTGGAGCACTGTATTACTATTAGCCATCCATTCAGCTACCTTATTCCCCGGGTCTTAGGAAGGCATTCCTCTTGAAATTGAAAACGGTGTGCATTTTCTGAGTATTTTAGGATAGGTGTTCACCATTGGAGATACTTGCAATTGTAAATATCTATACATGGTAAAAAAGAGCAAAATCAAGGTTGCAGTTCCTATTATAATAGTATGTATCTTGATAGTGTTTTGTCATCATCTGCCACTTGCTATCCTGTACAACAAGAGTAGCATCATCTACTGGCATTTAATAGCATCTTACAGCATCTAGTGCTCCGTACTACTTTAAAATTGAACAATAGAAGATCTGTTTATTTCTTGGTTCAAGGGTGGTATTTTTCCATCTGGGGATGGGATAATAGTTGGGAGACTAGAGGAATCCTCAAATAGTCATGGGACAGTTTCATTCTGGGGGCATGCAGCCTTTTTTCCATCCATTTCAAGCAGTGTTTGTGATGTTTTGGTAACTGAGAGCAAAAGGCTAGTAGGATTGTGTATGGTCTGTATGGTTCTCAAATCATGGCATGGACCTCAAACTCCACAAATTCAGGGTTTTTTTTCCCTCCGCCAAGCATCCCACTTTAGAAGAGTTGGAACCAGAAGGACAGCTATTGGGCAGATATATATGTCTGTTGCTGGTATTTTGTCTTGCTCATGAATTTACTGGCTGTTACAGCTTCAATTTTCTCTTGGTTTGTTTGCAAAATACAAGATTGCAGATAAAATATTTGTGATTCAATAAATGTCGTAATGCTTGCAAATTCTTCTTAATGAGAACATGGATTATGAAGGTAGGCAGGAAAGTGGTTGTTCTGCCTTCCTCACCTGGAGTAAATATTTTAGATGTTGTGTGAACATACCCAAAAATATTCTTGTAGGATTTGGGTACCGATTAATTTTGCAAAACCTATGGGGCCAGAGATGGGGGAAATATGTAAATAGCACCTCGCCATAACCGCAAAAGTAGCCATTCAACTATTAAGTCACACTATCAACAACTGAAAGAATCTAAACAACTAAAGCAGTTTCTTTTAAATTATTTCAAATACGGTCCATAAAAGGTACCATTAGGAAAGGAGGAAGGGATAGAAAAAAGATGCTCCAAACTCCTCTGTCTGTTAACAGGTCCTTTTAACAGAACTGAAATAATTTGAAAGGAAGTAGGGTAAGAATTGTCCACTGTCCAGCTTCTCTGTGTGGAATTATTTTCTTTGGCCACTAATTCAAACCTTGATCTGAAAAAGAAATAATCTTTCTTGCTCCATTATGTTTCTTTCTGATCTAGCTTTTGACTCACCCCAGAGCTGTCTACACCTCAGCCCTGACAGGAGCAGTAATAAAGACGCAGTGTGTTGTTTATTACTTCAATGAATAGTTTAGAGAAAAAGGCAGGTGTTTGGGGAGTGCCTTCGCCAACCATTTGTTTTTGTTTGCCGTAATTAGGCATCCTATTATATTCATGCAATTGCATTATATATGCAATTTAAGATTGCTATGCATGGTATGTTTTCTATTGCACTGCAAGATGAAAATTGATCACCAATCAATACTGTGTAATGATTTAATGCTCACCACAGTAAAAGCTGGTTGGTGGAAATTAGAGTGTGTGTGTGTGTGTGTGTGTGTGTGTGTGTGTGTGTGTGTGTGTGTGTGTGTGTGTGTGTGTGTGTGTTTTCCAGGCTAATCTTGAAAAGAAGCCACAGTTCTGTGAAAATGAGACAACATGGAATGTATTTGGTTAGGAATACTAACTTCACTCATGCTGAAATACATTTAGCAGATCTGAAATATTTAGAGTTTCATTCCTGTTATAACAAAAATGGTTGAGATTTTCTAAATTCTAAAATGTATGGCTTCAATTGGAAGTGAAATTATAATAGAGGAAAATGTGGACTTTGTGGCACCCCAAAGTGAATAACTGCTTGGATGACTTCTCCTCTTCCACTACCACTGACTGATACTGACACAGAGAAATACTGTGCAGTAAAGTGTCCCCAACTCCAAGTCTAGAAGGATATCGGGTTTACTGTTTTTGAAAACCGCTAAGAGCTCTAAAACAATGAAAAGGGTTGCATGCCCTACATGTTCTGAAGAAGGTTATCCACTAGGATTAGTGTAATTTCTGTCCATTGCCTGAATCCTGATTGAAATAGATCTATATAATCCCAAGAAGAGGCACACCACCATCTTCTTCAAGGCCACTGGCATAACTGCCTCCTAAGATTTTGACAACTTTCTTCCAGCTCTTGACACTCTTACTGACTTTCCAAAGGAAAATGGATCCTGGCCACAAGTGGCCAAAGTCATCATCACTTTCTTGGCGTCCACATGCTGAAGTGTATCCAAGATAATTTTGCAAAACACAACTCTAATCATATACACTGATCATTTAGAGCAGGGGTGTCAAACTCAAGGCCCGCGGGCTTCATCCGGTCTGCGATATGGTCGGATCTGGCCCATGGAGCCATCCTGGTCTACCCAGTGTGAAGAGGAAAGATCAGGCCAACGTAGCTTCGGCCCAGTCTACCCAGTGCAAAGAGGAAAGATCTGGCTAGTGTAGCTTCGGCCCGGTCTACCCAATGCGAAGAAAGATCAGGCCACCGTAGCTTCAGCCTATTCTACCCAGTGCAAAGAGAAAAGATCTGGCTAGTGTAGCTTCGGCCCGGTCTACCCAATGCGAAGAGGAAACTTACCAGCAGTTTGGGGAGTCATGTCAAGCTGGCCATGCCCACCCAGTCGGCCACGCCTGCCCGTCCCCCCGAGGTCAACCACAGCCCTGATGCAGTCCTCAGTGAAATTGAGTTTGACACCCCTGGTCTAGAGCAGGGGTCGGGAACCTATGGCTCGCGAGCCAGATGTGGCTCTTTTGATGACTGCATATGGCTCGCAGCAGGGGTGAAATCCTCCCTGTTCACCCGGGCCAGTCCTTCGACGTATAGCCGATGGAACTGGCGGCGGTTGCGGCGCGGAGCTTCTCCTGCCCGCTTTCCAGTCCCGGCTGAACACAATCACCGCTTTCCCGTCCCGGCTGACCACAATCATTTGGGTTATTTTTCCCTCTGTGCATGCGCGTGCATGCACAGAGGGAAAAATAACCCAAATGGCGGCGTTCAGCCGGGACGGGGGGAGCTAAAAAACGGCCATGGCCACATCCCCGCCGTTCTCCAGCCAAGCGGCTGAAGAAGCCCCGGAGCCCCGCCGCCAACCTGCGTCTCCTGCTGGGAAGGAGCCTCTGTCGCTGTCTCTCGCGGGGTTCCAGCCACCCGACTGAGTCCCTGACCGCGGCACCGGCAGGGTTAATGCGTATGGGAGAGGAGAGAGAGCGCTACCCGCCGCCACTGCCGCTTTCACCGCTCCGATATTTCTTTGGTGGGCGCGCGCGGGAGGGACCATGGAGCAGAGGCGCCCGGCAGCTTAAGGCAAGAGGCGGGTGGGAGACGCAGGCAGGAGCCTGTCGCCGCCGCCGCCACTTCTGGCATCCCCACGCCTCTCACCCCGCTCGCCGGGTGCCTCTGCTCAGCGGTCCCTCCTGCGCAGGCCCACCAAAGAAATATTGGAGCAGCGAAATTAGCAGCGGCGGCGGTAGCGCGCTCTCTCCTTCCCTCTTGCAAAACCAACTGGTTGGGCGAGAAATGGGGTGAGGTGGGTCTAGTGGAGAATGTTTTAAAAAAAAACGCACCCCGAATAACCAGGCACTCGGGAAGTTTGCAAAGTTGCGCCTTGCCAAGAAACGAGGAGGAGAGGAGGGGGGCAGGGGAGCCTGCGTGCCTTACACAGATTCCTAGCTCGTGGGATCGGAGTGCGCTGCACACTCGTGCCAAGAGAGGGAAAGGGCATCAAGACAGTAGCTGAGAAGGGTTGGCTGAGAAATCCGGAGCCAACTTCTCCTCTGCTTCAAATGCAAACCATTTCTTTCGTTGTGGCAAGGGGAGATAAAGTTTGCTCCCGATCGAAGCTGGGTCCTCTCTATCCCGCCTCCACCCACCCACCCCTCTTCAAGTGGGGCAGCGAGCTTTCCTACCCATCTCCCCCGCCGCCCCACACCTTTTCCAGCTTTCAAGGAAGAAGCCACCTATTTGGGAAAGCGGCCGGCATAAAGGTTGCTTTGCGCGCATCGAGAGTCCCCGTGGCCTGGATCCACGCGAGCGGTTTTGTTTTGTCGGGGCCTTTCAAAATACGGCGCAAGCCCCCTGCGCGCCCGCCCAGCCCACGGAGGAATTGGCCAATGGAATCCGTCCAAAAAGTAGCCACTCGCCGGATTCCTTTCAAACTTCGACCGAAAAACGTGCGATCCCTCGTTCTTTGGTGGGCCTGCGCAGGAGGGACCGCTGAGCAGAGGCACCCGGCGAGCGGGGTGAGAGGCGTGGGGATGCCAGAAGTGGCGGCGGCGGTGACAGGCTCCTGCCTGCGTCTCCCACCCGCCTCTTGCCTTAAGCTGCCGGGCGCCTCTGCTCCATGGTCCCTCCCGCGCGCGCCCACCAAAGAAATATCGGAGCGGTGAAAGCGGCAGTGGCGGCGGTAGCGCTCTCTCTCCTCTCCCATACGCATTAACCCTGCCGGTGCCGCGGTCAGGGACTCAGTCGGGTGGCTGGAACCCCGCGAGAGACAGCGACAGAGGCTCCTTCCCAGCAGGAGACGCAGGTTGGCGGCGGGGCTCCGGGGCTTCTTCAGCAACCCACCCACCTACCTCGCTTGGTGCGGTTCCCCGCACTTGACGTCTTGGAAGAGGGCTGGGCGAGGGAGAAAGGAGCCACTGTGGGGATTGGTTTGCAGAGAGAAAGAAAGAAAGAAAGAAAGAAAGAAAGAAAGAAAGAAAGAAGAAGAAGAAGAAGAAGAAGAAGAAGAAGAAGAAGAAGAAGAAGAAGAAGAAGAAGAAAGAAAGGAAGGAAGGAAGAAGAAGAAGAAGAAGAAGAAGAAGAAGAAGAAGAAGAAGAAGAAGAAGAAGAAGAAGAAGAAGAAGAAGAAGAAGAAGAAGAAGAAGAAAGAAAGGAAGAAGAAGAAGAAGAAGAAGAAGAAGAAGAAGAAGAAGGAAGAAGAAGAAGAAGAAGAAGAAGAAGAAGAAGAAGAAGAAGAAGAAGAAGAAGAAGAAAGAAAGAAAGAAGAAGAAGAAGAAGAAGAAGAAGAAGAAGAAGAAGAAGAAGAAGAAAGAAGAAGAAGAAAGAAGAAAGAAAGAAAGAAAGAAAGAAAGAAAGAAAGAAGAAGAAAGAAAGGAAGAAGAAGAAGAAGAAGAAGAAGAAGAAGAAGAAGAAGAAGAAAGGAAGAAGAAGAAGAAGAAGAAGAAAGAAAGAAAGAAAGAAAGAAAGAAAGAAAGAAAGAAAAGAAGAAGAAGAAGAAGAAGAAGAAGAAGAAGAAGAAGAAGAAAGGAAGAAGAAGAAGAAAGGAAGAAGAAGAAGAAGAAGAAGAAGAAGAAGAAGAAGAAGAAAGAAAGAAAGAAAGAAAGAAAGAAAGAAAGAAAGAAAGAAAGAAAGAAAGAAAGAAAGAATCATTACCAATGCTATGATGGAAATCACCAACTCAAAGACAAATATCACTTTGGAGCAAGGAAGCTGCTACAGCAGCAACAAATTAAACAGCACAAAGACAGGGATTCTCTCAATATCCCATTGTCCCTATTGACATTTAGTTGAATTCACTTTTAAAATATATTATATGGCTCTCACTGAAATAAATTTCCAAATTTTTTGCTTTCATGGCTCTCTTAGTCAAAAAGGTTCCCGACCCCTGGTCTAGAGATTGACAATTCATAAATCATGCCATGTTTAAGCTGTTTTTTTTTAAAAAGAATGACATCTCATAGCTGAACTGAGCAACTAAGCAGAATATCACTAAACCTGTTCAATACTTATATGTGGAACAGAATGCGAGTTTAGTCTTCATAGATATTTTTATCATTATTGATTAAAGGTATTTTCTTATTTGAGGCACAATTTAAAACCACACTACAAATCATAGAGAATGGTGAAAGTCAGTCAATATGTATTTACCCAGCTGTGTAATCAAAAGAAAATATACACAAGGGAAAGCTAATTAAAACATTTATCTTTCTTATCAATATGTAATCTGGTAGACACCCATCTTGGTGGATTCCCAGGGGTGGTAGAACAGACTGGATTTCTTCTTCCTCTAATTAGAAAAGGGGGGGGGGGAGTCCAGTTCTAAAGTGAGATAAACTGAACTTGAAAAAAGAGGTGGTGCAGCGGTTAGAGTGGGGTACTGCAGGCCACTTTAGCTGACTGTGATCAGCAGGTCAGCGGTTCAAATCTCACCGGCTCAAGGTTGACTCAGCCTTCCATCCTTCCGAGGTAGGTAAAATGAGGACCCAGATTGTTGGGGGCAATATAAATATACATTGCTTACTGGTGTAAACTGCTTAGAGAGTGCTTGCACTGTGAGGTGGTATATAAATGTCACTAATAAAATAAATAAATAAAATAAATAAGAGCTCTAGTTTTCATAGATATTTGAACAGCTGCCAAATGTCAGGAATTCTGAAATTGGAAAAACAAAAGAGTAAGTTGATGGGTGTTCCCTGCACGTGCCCAGAGAGGTTTTAAAAGTTTTTATTTTATACCTTATTCAGTTCATCTTGTTTTCAAGAGCAGTCCCACCATATATGTACAAATAACAAGGTGCTGGAAGGCAATGGAACGAGCACCAAGCTATGTTTCATTTCTCCAGGAGGGGGCGTAACTGGCAAATTACATCCTTGTCATCAGTAAATAGAGTCAGATAAAATTCTCACGATGGAATTTTTTCCCCTGATACTATCCCACAATAACATTATATAATTAGACGTTAATTTTATTTAGTCACACTTTGGGCAAAATATATTCCTGAATATTAGTTTTAAAATACCAAAGTGTCTCTGTCGTCGTGTCAGATTATTGTTATAGAGTTAAAAAGAAACTGAATTTTTCTGAACAAACAATTAAAGCCAGACAACAAGCTTCCTTATATCATCTTAGACCTCATTTTCCAGAAAACAGCATTTGTAATTTGCCTGTTAATTCAAACCAATATTATTTGGCTACTGTTTCATTACTTGTGGGTTTTTTTCCAATTAAAAAAGAATTCAAGGTATTTATCTATAACAGTCCCACAGTCTACTAAGGAAATTGCATGATATATCTTGATATTAATAAGTCATTCCATAAAGTACCTTATGGAATTTTGATTAAGATGCTATTCAAGGGTGGGCTGGGTGGCAATCAAAGTATTTTTGTGAGTCCAGAATAGGGTATTTTCCAGTTTTTCCAGCTGTGGAATATGGTAGTTTAAAAAAAAAGAAATCTTGAGATGCCTGATTAAGTGTCAAAGTACCAGTAATAGGAAATTGGCAATAAATTGAAACTTGAGCTTTTTGTAATTTATTCATATGAATTTAATTACAGCTCCAGAACCACCACCCCTCCCCCCATGTTTATTTGTTTCTGTATTGTCTGCAATTGTACTAGTTTGTAGCCAATCATCCATATCTGGGGGGAAATGCATAAATGTGTATTGCATAAATGTGTACTTGAACTAGCCAAAAACAATATAAATACGCATATGCTGAAGGTTATATACCTAGGATGGATATGACAGTTTAATATTATAAAGATGAAAAAATATGCAGGAAAATCACCAACTGGGATGTCACTTAGAATAAATCCCTGACTTAGGAATGCTGAAGGTCTGATGCACAAAAACACTGTATGCCGCATAATAATATAGATAGAAGCAATGAATTAATATAGTGAAATTAAACTTCTTTTCCATAGTGAATTCTTGGCTGAAGCCACTCAAGCACCCTTCTTCCTCCTCCCTGCCTGCCTTTACAAACACGATTCTCACGTATGTTCATATAGGCTTACAAATAGTCTCACTCATCAGAAGACGTCTCACTTTAAAGGGAGTTTGAAGACAGGCAGGGAATCAGCTTTTGTGCATGGGCACATGGCAGGGGAAACACAGCAAGACAACCCCTGCATGGAGCACTTGCAAATTCTGGCGATGTAGCAAGTGAGAAAGGAAGAGCAGCATCAAGGCAGGAGTGGAGAGCACTAAGTGCATTTGAGCTTTTCCCCCTCCCTAGTCCTACAGAACCTATTCATGTCCTGCCAGAACCCTAGGGTTTTGCAGAATCCAGTTTGAAAAACCTTGGGTTAGAAGGTGGTACTCAATAGAGTCATTCAAATTTGATCCTGGGTGAGTAATTTTTCATGTTGTCATCAACACTTTTCTTATTCTGCAAATACTAATATCCTCAAATAAAGCTAATTTGGTGGAGTGGTTAATGAACTAGGCTAGAAACTGGGAGACATGAGTTCTAGACCAGCTGGGTGCCCTCAGGTCCATCATTCACTCTCAGCCTCAGGAAGAAGACAAGAACAAACCACTTATCAAAGTGTTACCAAGATAATTGCAGGCATTAGTTCAGGCAGTTGCCAAAAGTTAGCATTGACAAAAGCACCCAAATGTTTGTGTGTGTGTTTATGTATGTGTCATAGCCAGAAATGGCAAGGGTTCAGCATTTACCATTGGTTTTTGGGTGTAGATGCTATATTACCTATTATAGTATTGTACAGCAATCTCTCTCTCTCTCTCTCTCTCTCTCTCTCTCTCTCTCTCTCTCTCTCTCTCTCTCTCTCTCTCTCTCTCTCTCCCCCTCCCTCCCTCCCTCCCTCCCTCCCCCCTCCCCGCTCTCTCCCCTTTCTCTCTCCTCTCTTCTCTCTCATGGTTGCACTTCACCTTGGATTATATGTCCATTCTAGGCACTAAGTGTAAAGTAATCAGACAAATTAGAAGGAGTTCAGATACTGAACACAAAGATAATCATAGAACTAAAGATTGTGAGAAGATATTGTGAAAACCTTTAACCTTCAGAAAGGAAGGCCGAGGGAGTACATGGTAGAATATTTCAGGGTATCAAATAAATTTACTATTTATTCTCCCAGGAAGCAGGATTACAGAAAAGTTACAAAATGGTAAATACCAAATAAATATTTGGACTGTATCACCAAATTCCTTGGAAAGTAGTAAGATCCCTATTGCTGGATGTGATTTAACAAAAGCTGAACATCCAACTGTTATGAGTCCTTTAATTTCAGTGTGATGACTTTATAATCCTGATCAAGAGCATCTACCATACAGGGGAAGATGTGAACAACATCAAATGGCAGGTGTAAGATCCAAGCAATGCATGCAGTGCACATAACAAAAGAGGTGCGGTGGCCTAGAGGTGGAGCTCTTGCCTCACAATCAGCAGGTTGTGATTTCGATCCTAGGTAGAGGCAAATGTAGGGTCTCCTGCTTGGGCAGGGGGTTGGACTAGATGACCTGCAAGGTCCCTTCCAACTCTGTTAATCTGTTAAATCTGTTAAATCAATCACCCACTCATGTGGTTGACCCCCTCCAGACAGTGTATATCTGTATTTTTCCAAAATATGTAAATTATTTATTTTATAAGGATTCTATATTTATGTTACTTTTCTGATGTGTGATTAACAAGCCCTGCCTTCATTTTAAAGAATCCCGAATGATCTTGACTTCAGAAACTTTTTATTTTCTCTAAAATGTATAAAAAATAGGCCATTGAGGTTTTCTTCCTTCCATAATTTTTCTTAACGGCCCATTCACACCCAACTCTTCTATCTCTAAACATATTTATCTTCCTTGAAATGTGTATTATATTCTCTCATGGGATAACACCTGTACTATTTTGCAGCATTAGCAATTATGGCAATGATGATGTCAGTTGGCATAAAAATAGATGCTACAGTTTGCTATACATGTTTTAATTTATCTTTGGACAAATCCAAATGGATTATAGCACTATATATTATAATAAATAAAGTAGTTATTTTTATACATACTCAAGATAAGATCAGTAAATATTTCTAAATTGATATAATATGAGGAATTATCACTGGGAGTATAACAGCTGGTGGAAAAGATCTCTAAATACCTACTAGAATTTTTTAAATGAGTCTTAGAAAGCCTTAGAAATTCTACATCACAGGGGGAAATTAGTTCATTAATGTTGAATAAAGTTCTTTTTAAAACTGAAAATGTGGAAGGTCCTTTTAATCCATCGTGTTCATCCATAAACGATCCAGCAGGAACCATCTGGGCCTCCATATACTGAGAGATTTTTGCGCAGATGCTTCTAATCCTTAATCATCTGATTCAACATTTTTGTGGCTTGATCAACTTAAAAAGAAATGATATCATGTTTGTCTGTTAATCCTTGTATAATAGAGGCCAAGAGTCAAATATAGTTCATTGATTGCATGCATTCAATGGAAGACTGAATCTATTTCTTAATTCTGAATTTTATTCAGTCAACTATTCCATCAGTTTATTGAGGTGTAAAAGGTGCATGTAATAGCAGAAATTCCAAGTGAAAGAACAATTTACTAGGGAATCAGATAGATCTGTTTGGCCTAGTATCCAGCCACTAACAGTTTAAATGAGGACCATTATACTGAAATTTGACTGCCATTAATGTTCCAGTCCATTCCCAAGCTAGCGTCCACCACTGGTATTCCATAACCAAGAAGACTGTGTAGTTGTATGATTGTATCTCTGCCATTATCAGGAGTCAGGAACTCCTGATAATATTTGTATTTGATATTCCATCCCAAGAATATGACAAAATGGTTCTATTTATTATTAAAATAATTGAGGTAAAGCAAATATCGGCCTCAAAATCATGGAGGGTAACATTTCATTACTTACAATTGGTGGTACAGTTTAAGCATAAAACAATATTAAGGAGCACATCACTTACTGAATGTGTATTCAATCAAAGGAAGCTGTATCTATTTAATTGGACTCTACATACTTCTGTTCACATTATAATGGAAATAGAATCTCAGCCATGGTGGATGACCCAAAATAAATCTTCTGGGTAGAAGTGAGCTTGTTACCAAAAGAGCTGGAATAATCTATAAACAATTATAGCCTTTTCTAACCTTTGGAGCATATATAGCTCTGATCTAGAGGATATAGGAATTAAT
Organism: Diadophis punctatus similis; assembly: GCA_023053685.1. Taxonomy (NCBI): domain Eukaryota; kingdom Metazoa; phylum Chordata; class Lepidosauria; order Squamata; family Dipsadidae; genus Diadophis; species Diadophis punctatus. Next base: position 100,541,440 of record JALIGW010000002.1, read on the forward strand.
GTTGGAAGGACTGGTTACCTTATTCCCTCAACATCCCATAGTAAATGATACCTCTCTTTCTGGCAAGCACCCCACCAATGTCTATTTTGTAATCTAATATAGACTCTATTCATTACAAAGTTTTGGGAAAGGGAGAAAAAAAATCTATTTATTCAAAACATTATAAGGGAGGGATGAGTGAAGAGATAATACCAAATGACATAATTTTAAATTATTTGCAGATTTCAGAGGAGAACATTCCACAGAACAGGTGCCACCACAGAGAAGGTCCATCTGTAAATAACTCTGGCAGGACAAAGAGCAGATACTTTATGTAGTACAGGGCCTTGCTATATGACTTCTCCCAAGAGGAAAACAAATATATCTCTGCTGAAAAAGAAGCAGCTGCACCAAAAACAGGAAGCAGAGCTACTCTTAAATTCAGCCTCAGCTGGAATCAGAGAGAGTCAAGAAAGAGGGAGAAATACAATAGACAAAGCAACAATAACTGCACAGTCAGCATATCAATAGAGTTCACCCCCCCAGTTAGAGTCCCAACAGAATCAACTGCCTGGGAAATGTTAAAAAAATAGCAGCAGTCTCGACTATAGTTCTCTCAGCAGATGACCAACTTGAATGTAGCACACTTGAAGGGAGAATCCATATAATTTTCCAAACTATCAACATAGAAAGAATGTATGGTGTCATCTATGACAACATAATGTCAGAAAAGTTTGTGCACAAGCGCATGCAGCATATGTGAACCTCGCTTTCAAATATTACTGAGCTTCAGAACTGACAATCAGTTTTTACCAGATTGTGATGTGCACTGATCACAATTATTTCTTGTTTAAAAAAAGTAGAATAACAGCTAACTGGAAACTGAAAATGAGAGAGAATGAGTGTGGTTGCAGAGAAGACAGTTTTTAGGCTGCATCATCAGAAATATGTCAGTCTAGTTGTGTTCAGTGGTTAGACACCATATATTACTTTAAAAAAAAGATTAAGCAAAAATGGAACAGGTTCAGAGAAGGGGGACCAGGATGACCAGGGGAACTAGAAATATATCTCTATGAAGAGAGATTGAAAGAGATAATTGGCTTTGAGAAAAACCAACTGAGCAGGGATATACCGGTAATAGCATTCTTCAAATACCCCAAAGGATGTCACATAGAAGAAAGTCAAGACCTCTTCTTTCTTGTTCCAAAGTGTAGGACATAGGATGGCTTATTTTAAGTTACAAGAGGAGCAGTTCAACAGTGGAATCAATTACCCAGACAGATGGTGCGCTCCCCTTCATTAGTTGTGTTCAAGGGAAAGACTAGAGAGTTGTCTGTGGGAAAATTCCTGCATCGAGCAGGGGATTGGCCTAAATGGTCCCCTACAGCTTAGTGATCCATCATTCTTTCATATCTCCAGCTCTTCCTTCCACCCACCCTGTGTTCAGAAAAGGAGTCTAGGAATAGTTTACAATTTCTACAAGGTGCTCTGCAGGAGAAGGTATAATGTAATATTATTAGGACTGCTATCTCTAGATGTTGAAGACAGATACTGTAGTTCAGGGGTGGCCAAACCGTGGCGCATGCGCCAAACGTGGCGCATTGGATGATTGCAAGTGGCGCATTGCAATCATCCAACAGACAGAAAAGGTGACGCTGTTTTACAACCGTGAAGAAAAATGTACAGAGAAATTTGGTCAGTGGATAACAATTATGCAGGAAGAAGGGGATCGGACAATAAGAAGGTTTTAGCGAGCGAAAGTGATTCTGACCTTCTTATTGTCTGATCTCTTTCTTCCTGCATAATTCTGGAGAGCGCGCGCAGTTCGAAGTCAAACTCCGGCAATGACGAAACGAGCAAAGTTGGCTCTTCTGTGACTCGTGGACTTCAACTCCCAGAATTCCTGAGCTAGCAGGGCAGAGGAGGAAGTAGTCAGTCACAAGCGCCGGCCCCGCTGCTCGTGTTTCGTTACTTCAGAGCAAAGGAAGCGGGGGGGGGGAGAGGAGAAGAAGGAGGCGGAGGTGGAGGCAGCAATCCGAGGCTTCACCCCAAAGCTAAGCAATTGCCTGTTGCCCACACGCCCTGAGGTGCGGGATTCCACAGCTCCATTGGAGAAAGGGAGGACAGGGCTCCAAGGAGGGGGGCTGCTGCTGCTGCTGCTGCTTCTTGGAATGCAGAAGCTGCGTGGAAGCTCCGTCCGGGGCGAGCCTTCTCATCGCCCCGTGCTTGCTTTTGTTCCCGCCGGCTGCTGCTGCTGGTGAGGTGCTTTGCTAGCCCTGGTTGTTGTGATTGTTACTCCTGCGGGGGGTTCTTATTTCCAGGGGGAGGGGGGAAGCGCCCTCTTTCCCTCCCTTCTGAAAGAGGCGCAGGGATGCCAGAAGTGGCGGCATCAGGACTTGGCATCTTGGAAGAGGGCTGGGCGAGGGAGAAAGGAGCCACGGTGGGGATTGCTTTGCAGGGAAAAAGGAAGGAAGGAAGGAAGGAAGGAAAGTTAGGAAGGAAGAAAAGTTAGGAAGGGAAAGAAAGAAAGAAAGAGAAAGAAAGAAAGAGAAAGAAAGAAAAGTTAGGAAGGAAGGAGGAAAAGTTAGGAAGGAAGCAAGAAAAGTTAGGAAGGAAGGAAGACAAGAAAGAAAGAAAGGTTAGGAAGGAAGAAAGACAAAGAAGGAAGGAGAAAAGACAAAGAAAAAAGAAGGAAGGAAGGAGGAAGGAAGGAGAAAAGACAAAGGGAGGAAGGAAGGAAGGAAGGTTAAGAAGGAAGGAAGAGAAAGAAGGAAGGAGGAGGGAGGGAGGGAGAAAGAAAGAAAGAAAGAAAGAAGAGAGAGAAAGAAAGAAAGAAAGAAAAGTTAGGAAGGAAGGAAAGTTAGGAAGGAAGGAAGAAAAGTTAGGAAGGAAGAAAAGTTAGGAAGGGAAAGAGAAAGAAAGAGAAAGAAAGAAAGAGAAAGAAAGAAAAGTTAGGAAGGAAGGAGGAAAAGTTAGGAAGGAAGCAAGAAAAGTTAGGAAGGAAGGAAGACAAAGAAAGAAAGGTTAGGAAGGAAGGAAGAAAGGTTAGGAAGGAAGAAAGAAAGAAAAGAAAGAGAAAGAAGAAAGGAAGAAAAAAAGTTAGGAAGGAAGAAAGACAAAGAAGGAAGGAGAAAAGACAAAGAAAAAAGAAGGAAGGAAGGAGGAAGGAAGGAGAAAAGACAAAGGGAGGAAGGAAGGAAGGAAGGTTAAGAAGGAAGGAAGAGAAAGAAGGAAGGAAGGAGGAGGGAGGGAGAAAGAAAGAAAGAAAGAAGAAAGAGAGAGAAAGAAAGAAAGGAAGAAAAGTTAGGAAGGAAGGAAGGAAGAAAAGTTAGGAAGGAAGAAAAGTTAGGAAGGGAAAGAGAAAGAGAAAGAAAGAAAGAGAAAGAAAGAAAAGTTAGGAAGGAAGGAGGAAAAGTTAGGAAGGAAGCAAGAAAAGTTAGGAAGGAAGGAAGACAAGAAAGAAAGAAAGGTTAGGAAGGAAGAAAGAAAGGTTAGGAAGGAAGAAAGAAAGAAAGGTTAGGAAGGTAGGAAGAAAGACAGAAAAGAAAGAGAAAGAAGAAAGGAAGAAAAAAGTTAGGAAGGAAGAAAGACAAAGAAGGAAGGAGAAAAGACAAAGAAAAAAGAAGGAAGGAAGGAGGAAGGAAGGAGAAAAGACAAAGGGAGGAAGGAAGGAAGGAAGGTTAAGAAGGAAGGAAGAGAAAGAAGGAAGGAGGAGGGAGGAAGGGAGAAAGAAAGAAAGAAAGAAAGAAGAAAGAGAGAGAGAGAGAAAGAAAGAAAGAAAAGTTAGGAAGGAAGGAAGGAAGAAAAGTAAGGAAGGAAGAAAAGTTAGGAAGGGAAATAGCAATAGCAATAGCACTTTACTTATATACCGCTTCATAGTGCTTTACAGCCCTCTCTAAGCGGTTTACAGAGTTCAGCATATTGCCCCCAACAATCTGGGTCCTCATTTTACCGACCTCAGAAGGATGGAAGGCTGAGTCAACCTTGAGCCTAGTGAGATTTGAACAGCTGAACTGCTGAACTAGCAGTCAGCCTGCAGTCGCAGCATTTAACCACTGCACCACTTCAGCTGTTATTAAAGAAAGAAAGAAAGAAAGAGAAAGACAGAAAGAAAGACAGACAGAAAGAAAGAAAGAGAAAGAAAGAAAAGTTAGGAAGGAAGGAGGAAAAGTTAGGAAGGAAGCAAGAAAAGTTAGGAAGGAAGGAAGACAAGAAAGAAAGAGAAAGAAGGAAGGAAGAGAAAGAAAGAAAGAAGGAAAAGTTAGGAAGAAAGACAAAGAAGGAAGGAAGGAGAAAAGACAAAGAAAAAAAGAAGGAAGGAAGGAAGGAGGAAGGAAGGAGAAAAGAAAGAAAGAAGGAAGGGAGGAAGGGAGGAAGGAAGGAAGGAGAAAAGACAAAGAAAAAAAGAAGGAAGGAAGGAAGGAGGAAGAGAGAGAGAGAGAAAGAAAGAAAGAAAGAAAGAAAGTTGTATGGCCGCCCTGAGTCCTGCGGGAGTGGGGCAGCATACAAAAACGACCAAAATAAATAAATAAATAATAAATGGCGGATTGGAACTCGTCTGCGAAAAAATTTGGCGGATGGTATGCTTAAGGTTGGCCACCACTGCTGTAGTTCAATTCCGTTAGTAAAATTCAGAGACCAAGGAGAGATACATAAGAGTTCTTTCAGGATGTGAAAGAGGGAAAACAGGAATAGATACTTATGTTCCTAAATTTTGAGCTGAGCCTTTTGATTTCATTGCTAGAAATATTCACTAAATTTAGGAGAATTGGGCTATTTAATTATTGGTAAAATTAGGGGCTCAAGTTTTCTTTTGTCAAATCTTTCCAGAAGATTTGAATCAAATCTTCTGGAATTCACACTGATTGACGTTTACCAGGTACTTCAGGATGACACATTTATTAATCTCTCCTGGAGTTACATAGTTCATTTTAATGTCTACGAAAGTTTGCTTTGAATTTTCTTTTTCTTTTACAATTGCAATATCTCATTTTTAAAAGTTGGATTTTAAAAGAGATTAACTGCACGAAAGGCAAAGGTTTCCCCTGTCCCCTGACTCTGGGGACAGTGCTCATCTCTGTTTCTTAGCTAAAGGAGCTACCTTTATCCAAAGATGTTTCCATGGTGATGTGGCCAGCATGATTATATGCCGAGGCTCACAGAATGCTCTTACCTTCCCATTGAGCTATTTATCTACTCGCATTTGCATGCTTTTAAACTGCTAGGTGTGCAGGAGCCGTGGCAAGGATGGGAGCTCACGCTCAGGTCTCAAACCCAGGGTGTCAGTTTTCCAGCTGACAAGCTCAGCATCTTTAACTGCTGAGCCATCACACCAGTGGTGGGATTTAAATAATTTAACAACCGGTTCTCTGCCCTAATGATTTTTTTTTCTCCAACAACCGGTTCACCAACCTGCTCAGAAAGTTAACAACCGGTTCTCCCGAAGTGGTGAGAACTGGCTGAATCCCACCACTGCATCACACCCCCTTGCATGACTGAAAACTACACCTAAATTGGAATAAGCTTAGATGCCTTCTGGATATGCGTTTTAGCTCATTAGTAGAATGTCTCACTTCCCTTGTGTTTGTTTGTTTGTTTGTTTGCTCTTCAGGACTGTCAGTTGTCAGTATTGTCTGTGTTATATAATTTACAAATTCTTATTAATGAAAAGCTTTCTTTAAAGCCTTTCATCAATGAAGCTACAAGAAGTTATAATTTTTACCTTTTAAATATTCAGAATATTTCTTCATATCTTACTTTAGAAATGGTTAAATACTTAGTTCAAACATTGGTGGGATCATGCCTAGATCACTATAGTAATAGTCTGACAGGCTTTTATTTTGCTTCTCACCCACTGGTTCATATCGAGAACAGTTCTGTGGTACCTGGATCTCTCCAAATACAGCCACACCTTTCTTTTAATTAATTGCTATATATTGGTTGGACCTTCATTATTGGTTTAAATAATTTGTTGGTACTGACCTTCAGTCAGTGTATACAGAAAACCTAGTTTTCTGGAAAAAAATGATTATAATTTATGTTTCTGTATGCACTTGGCTTGATTTTGCAATCAAGGTCAACTGGTTTTTCCCCCTGTATTAAATTAGACACTTCATGTTTTACGGTGCTTTTCAATTTCGTTCTGGAATAAATTCCCCTTTGAATTACATCTCGTAATTCAAAGTTAGTTACTAAGTACTACTAAGTTACAACTTAGTTTACAGGATGTTTATGAAGCTAGAAAAACTCATCTCACTACAGATTTATACTACCCTGATATGACATCCCCTGATAATAAGCCCAATCGGGCTTTTGAATGCATGGCAATAAGGCCAAGCGCTTATTTCAGGGTTCAAAAAAACATAAGACAGGGTCTTATTTTCGGGGAAACACGGTACAGATTTTACACTAAAGATTTGATGATATTAGGATTTTTGTTCTGCTATTACATGTTATTAGGAAATCTATTAATTATTGTATTTTTGTTGTTGTTTTGGTTTATCTTGTATATAATTGGTTGTATTGATTGATATTGATATCATTTTAATAGTAAGTCAACCCCAAAACTTACTTCAATTGTCAATTTTCTTATGGCCTCATGTAGAAAACAGTGCCGTACTCAAAATAGAATAAAACCAACTATTGTCACATGTGATCAGCTCAAATATTTAACCAGCTCAGAGGAGGTTGCAGTAGACATACTAGGATTAATTATACAAAGGCATTCTTCACAAGTTGCCTCCTGTAAATAGCTGAAAATCAGAGAGTGCTTTCAGATAACAAACCTGGTTGTTCAAGAGGAGACAAAATCTCCTCCATAACAGGATGAACTCCATTGCTAAGTCCAGTTTCCTCTTTAACTGTATTATTTTTGTTTCTCCAAATTGGTTTTATTTTTTTTTCTTTCTCATCTAGTCAACTATTGAATTTAGGCAGCATTCAAGACACTGATGTGTTTCAGGGGATTTTGATGATTAGGGCAATAGAATTGGGTGCCATAATCCCATCTTGCTGACTACTAACAATACTGTCATCCTTACTTTAGAAAGCCAGGTGTTACCCTAGCAGTTTCATCTACATGTTAAACCTCATGGGGACAACTTCAAATTCAGTGGGACACTTAGGACAATTATCAGAGCTGAAGAGCATTCTTCTAGCACCATTTTCTAGAAATGATGGGCTGGAACTACCCTTAATGCCAACAAGGCAGAATCCTCCCAGAAAATTAAAAAGGATGCAACGGCCAGTGACATGGACATCTGCCAATAGCTGAGGAGGAACTAATAGGGTTTTTTTTAAAAAAAATCCCAGTTTTGATAACATATCCCAGGTAAGAACTCAATTGGGATAATTTTCATTAGTAAAGGCCTTATTTCTGCCTTTACTGTTATGATATGGAGGAATATGATTTCTTGCAAGCAGGCATTGATCACATTTTCTAACCGTCTGATATTCATCCAAACCCAGCAGCATATCCTGGAAATTGGCAATAGGGCATCTGGTCAGCAAAATAAAATTCCTATAGACCAGCCATTTAATCTGCTCTAGCACACAGTAAACTGGTCAACAAAAGATGGGAGGTATGAACTCCTTCCTCTTCTGTCTGCCAAATCTCCATGATGCACATGAGGTCAGCATTTCATCCAGAATTAAATCCTGAATAAGAAATTATTTATGCTTCAAATAGATGTTTTAGCTTGCAAAAAAGGGGGAGGAGTAAGTGGGTGGGTGAGGGGAGAGCTGTTTTCTGTTGAAACCAAGAATAGATAGGGACCAAGAGGTTGAAAGCAAAATATACTGTAGATTCAGGCTGAGTATTAGAAGGAATTTCCTGATATGAAAAGCTGTTAAATAATGGAACAATTTGAGGTGGACTCCCTCTTACTGGAATTTTCTCGAACAGAATGGAACTGTCAAGATAATTTATTGGATACTTAGAGTAAGCAGGGAACTGGACTGTAGCTAGGTTTCACATCATACATTTTTGAATGTGGCATTGAAGAGTACAGCTTTCTAGGTTGGAGATGCTTCCACCATTGTGAACTTGACTCACTTATTAGAGTACTCTCTGAAAGGAAGGCCAGTCAGTGACTGTCTTCCTTTTCCTGCAGTGGGCAGGTGCATGTCAGGCATGAAGGACCAGGTCCACATGTGAAGGCCCAATTAAACTGATTTATTGCTAAAAATTTACAGCACAGGAATCTTCTCAACTAATGGGTTAGCATTTGCTTGGAGTTAGATAATGGTCCATGGAATTCAAGGGGGGGGAGTGTTGAGCTTAGTCCACTTATGGCTACACAGGGATTCTAGTCTGATGTTTCTTTTAATCCCGTCCTCCAGGTTTTGCCACTTTTTCTCCTACAGTGCATGCTCCCACTTTATTTCTCCTGGCCGCTAACCCTTAAGTGTTTGCTTTAAAGTCATATTCTATTTTCTCTCCAGGCTTCTTAATGCATCCTTTAATAACAAATTACAATCCAAATACATTCCTGCCTTTTCACTTCGTTATCTACATAAACAATAAACAAACAAACAAACAAAAATAAATAAATAAATACATAAATACATAAATAAATAAATAAATAAATAAATAAATAAATAAATAAATAAATAAATAAATAAGGAAGGAATTGGAAGAAATAAAATGAGATACTGCTATAGGAAACCAATAATTATGAAAAAGCTGTAGTTTTACAGCACTTACTAGACAGCAAAGACAATCCAGAGTTTCTTGTTTGCTGTGGCCTAGAGGTGGAACTCTTCCCTCACAATCAGGAGGTTGTGAGTTTGATCCTAGGTAGAGGCAGATGTAGGGTCTCCTGCTTGGGCAGGGGGTTGGACTAGATGACCTGCAAGGTCCCTTCCAACTGTTAATCTGTTAACTTGAGAATACAAGAACTTATTTTTCTCTCTCTATGGGTAAAAAGTGTTTGCAGGAATGCTTAAATAGATAAAGTAAAATACAGACATAATTTTAGAATAGTGTGTTAATATGGAGGCTATAACTATTATGGAATTAAAAAAATAAGATGTAAGTGAAATACTATATAATGTAAAAGGAAGACTTGCTTTTCTGTCTTGTCAGCCTAGATTCTGAATCCTGAAATCTGTTCTGGAGATACCCTAATCCTCCCCCCCCCCCATAAAAGTATGCACTGACATTTAACAGATTTAACAGATTAACAGAGTTGGAAGGGACTTTGCAGGTCATCTAGTCCAACCCCCTACCCAAGCAGGAGACCCTACATTTACCTCTACCTAGGATCAAACTCACAACCTGCTGAGTGTGAGGCAAGAGCTCCACCTCTAGGCCACCGCAGAGGATGTGTCTGGCTTTATATGCACCCATGTATGTATGTATACCTGCTAGAAGTCATACTCCCTTCTCCCACAAAAGATAGACCCAGGACAACCTCCAAAATTAATTTCTATTTAAAAATAATTCCCTGAAAAATAATAATCTTCATTTGTAACATTCATATATCCTTACTGGCATATACTGTATTCTTCTTTCTTCCTTTTACACTCAAACCACTTCTCCATAAGAACATAGAAGCAAAGATGCATGTGTTCCCCTCTCCCCTTCCAACAAAAAAAAAGCCCCAAAAGAAGAAACAGGATTTAAATGAGCTAAATTGATTAAAGGATTGACTGCCCTGAAAAGGAAGGAAAAAGAAAGGGGGAGAATGGATGAAGTTAAAAGGAGAGAAAGAAGTAACTGGGCAGTGAAGGAAAATGAAAAGAGAGAAGCTCAGTTTGAGTAAGACAAAAAGGACTAACTAGCCAGACGAAAAGCCTTCCCAAGGGACAGCTTGTAATTGATAGGCTAATTTTCATCCATTACTAGCATCTTTACCTTTTGCTCCCTTTACTTTCGACAGCTGTTAATTTTATTAGACAATATAAGATATCCCTTTTCCCAATTCTCAAACTACTTCTTTGCACTGGGAAACCCTGGGGGAAGGAGGGAGATAGAGTGCTATGCAAATCAGTAATTCTTAATAAATGAGGAAGCAAACAAGAAGGTCCATCACATAAAGCAAGATTCTGAGAGGACCAAAGAGACAAAAAGAAGGCAGAGGGCTTACTGGTTAAATATAAGAATGGCTTTCATGGATCTTTGTCCGTTCTAGCAGCATGCAAATCTCTGGTCACCCACCTCTAGTTCATTCATTGCCTCTCTATTTCTTCTAGCTCTGTGAGAAGCTGGATTCTTCTGGTCTTAAAGTGCCCCTAAAATGCAGCACCCATGAATCTGGGTCCTGGATATTTAATTAGTTAATTAAATTTATATGCCTCCCTCACTATCCAAAGTGACTCTGGGAAGAAGAATGTGACCAAAGGAGGCTAGCAGGCCCAAGGCATAAGGGGAAGGGTACTTGGAAAGATATATATGGGGATGCTACAGGAATGCTATGGAACTAAAATATATGAGGGAGTCAAACGTTTTTGGTTGTCCAACATATCCTTTGCAATATTGTACATCACATGCTGATATGTTGATCAGGCTTTAGCAGCTTGCCTAGCCACCAGCTTCTCTCTCTTTTTTCTTCTTCTGAAAAAGACTAAAGTATTGTAGAAAGCAGTACTGACAGTCCTAGGGGTATGGCTAAATTTCAAGGCATTAACATTTTATAGCTATAGGCTGTAATTGAGTTTTACAGTTTGCAAATGCCTTAGGATGTAATCTCTTAGGAGAGGCTCTTCCTTTGTTCTAGAGTTGTCAGGAGAGTACAGTAGACATCTGGAGTTCCCTACTCTCAAAATATTTAATTTTGTCCTGTAAATATAGACAAAGCCTACTCAACAGAAGTGGCTGGGTAGAGACAAATAGAATACAATACCTCTTAGTCTGCTTGCAAGGAGGCTGAGGTCTAATTGTAAGTTTCTATCATCTCTCCCAGTGGGAAACAATGTAGAATGTTTAGTATGTATGTATGTATGTATGTATGTATGTATGTATGTATGTATGTATGTATGTATTTATCCCACTTTTATTATTTATATGAATAACTCAAAGCAATGAACATATCCAGCACACCTTCCTTTTCCTGTTTTTTTCCTCATAACAACTCTGTGAGGTGGGTTGGGGTAAAAGAGAGACCGACTGGCCCAAAGTCACCCAGCTGCTTTCATGGCTGAGGCAGGACTTGAATTCATGGTCTCCCACTTTCTAGCCTGAAGCCTTAACCACTGGACCAAATTGGTATTGTCTTTATTTCAGCATTCTATGCTATGTGTATTAGTGTCTAAGCAAATAGAGATAGTGCTTGACTTATGGCCTGTCATTTAGCGACTGTTCGAAGGTAACTCCCCGAGGGCACTTACAATCCAGTTCCAACAGCAGCTCCCTTCCCTGAGTCACATGACCACATGTTGGGCCATCGGCCCGTATTTATGGCCATTTGCAGTGTCCTGTGCTCACATGACTGTATTTTACAACGTTTTGCCGAAAGCCAGCATTTACTTCTGTTTTGTGGCAAAAATTGCCCACAGCAAACAATTGGTTTGCTTAACAACCGCAACATTAACTTGACAACCGCCAAGAAAAAGGGTAGTAAAATCAGGTTAATCATATGAGTGACCTGATTTACAACTGTCACTATTTATGGTCAGATTCCATTATGGTCGTAAACGGAGGACTATCTGTAATACATTAATTTTAGGACTACAATCCAAGCAATCTTCATAACTAGGTTTGCTTATATGTAAATTATTTACTGTGTTTCAGGATTCTTACTTTCACAGAGCAATAGGTAGCACAGCAGTGAGTTAAAATTTTTCTCCCTCTTCCTGCAGTTGAAGAGAAATGGGAATCCTGACTTGCATTTAAAATAAGAACAAGTGACAAATGTGCCATGTTAAGTAGCTTGCAGATATGCTTTTACTCAATTTTTTGGTAATACGTTACAATAAGTAGCTATAGAATTTTGAAACAAGTAATTTTATTGCAAAATAATAGTTGTTTTTTTAATGAGATGGCACTGAACATTTAATGCTGCTTTAAGTACTTTGCTTTTCTGTGTATTTTAACATTAACAAAATGGAGTCTCTAAGGCTGAAAAAAGATTGTATTTTCAGGCTAGCTTTGTAATAGTTTCCTGAAAAAAATTATAACAATTGTCTTCCAATTTAGCTGTGCAAATTTTGCAAAACCTCCAATCATATTTGAACAGATCCCTTCTCCTGCAATCTGCTGATGAATATATAAGCCAGCAGTTCCGGAATGAAACATATCCAATTTGCCACTTCATTCTCTTTCTGGCTCTTATGAAATGCAAGTGGAAAATTGGAAGTGGAAACGACAGGGAAGAGACTTCAGTTGGTGGCAAAAAGGATTAAAGAGATAAGACAGCACAAACAAACCAAATTGCTACAAACTTGCTACAAACACTTGCTACAAACACAGAGGCACATTATAGTAAAACTGTTCATTCATTCATAGTGTTTCAACTCTAAACCAAACTACATACAGTAGTTGCAGAACTCTCTGTTAACAATGATAGTATAGGGAGGAAAAGGTCTAATTGGAAGAGCAAAATTTATTTATATTTATTTATTTGATATTGCATTTGTATGCTGCCCAACTCCCAACTTTAGAAAAAATATACCCAAAACAAAAATGGAAGTAAAAGATAGCAAGGTGATAGAATCTCTCTGAATCAGGGGGAAAAAGAAGCCAAAGAGACTTCAATCACCCTCATCAAAAGCCTGGGAGAAGACCTAGGTCTTCAAACTCCTTCAAATCACCAGTTGGGTGGGGGCCATCCAGATCTCAGGGGGAGCCTCATTCCAGACAGCAGGATTGCTAAAGAGGAGTCATGCTTCCAGGATCCTGATAGATGGCAATATTTAATAAAAGGTACCCAGAGTGTGTCAGCCCTGCTATATCAGATTGGTGGGGTGGATCAAGGCTCTATGCCTTCCTAATGCTGCGACCTGCCGTGCCCCACCCCACCGCCATGCCCACCACCGCGACCCCCATCCCGCTGCCGCCATTTGGGTTCTTTTACCTTCTGCGCATGCACAAAGCGTTCTGCGCATGCGCAGAGGGTAAAAGAACCCAAATGGCGGCATCCGGGCAAAGTCTCCCGACCCCTGTGAAAGGGTTGTTCGACCCCCAAAGGGGTCGCGACCCCCAGGTTGAGAACTGCTGCTCTATGCCATATAAGGCTTTGTAGTAACAGCCAGCACTTGAATCAACATGTTACTGCTGTTGCATTCTGAACTGTTGAAAATAAAGCATGTGAGTGCATGAAGAACACCGAACCTTTCTCCTGTCTGCTGCTTGCTTGTCTGCAATCTATGTGCTTTTCTACCCTGCTGATTTTCAATATCAGAAATTGGAAGACAAACATTTTGAGAGAAAGGTTACAGGGGGTAAGAACTGATGTGTGTATGTGCATTCATAACCCATGGGCCATGATGGAAAGTGCATCTGGAGAAGGAGTGGGGAGGAATCCTAGCAGGAGCACCACGGTTTGTCAGGAGGAGAAGGTCCATTCTAGAGAGAAAACCAAATTAAGATAATGTGTTGTTCCAAGATGAATGGGAGAAGGGAAGAGGTTCAGGGTAGCCACATCCCAGAATCTCTCAGGATATATCTTTAGGCTACAGAGTTTTAGTTTTAGTCTGGCAAGAATCTGTCTATTAGGTGTAAGCAAATAAAGGATTGGATCTGGTTGAATTTCATTGTGTTGACTTTGGGCTTGGGCTTGACAATTGTTGTTTGAATGAAAGTGGGTTGAACACATTCCAGCTCTATTATCAGTAGTTTGGGGGTGGAAAAGGTTCTTTTTAACAGGTGCTGGCACTTAGGTGACCTTGGTTGACCTTGAAAAAGTTAAGCAGGATAATATTTGGTTATTGTTTAGTTGGGAGACCACCAGGACATCACCATTATGCAACTCAAACATATATTCTGGAAGCAGTAATGAACCATTTTTCTGTTGCTGGCAAGAAACAACATGAAAGCTGAAGCTAACCTGAATAAGACTTAGCTTTCACCTTTTTAAAGTTCCACTGAAGATGAACATGGATCCTTCATTATTCCATGTCTGAGCTAAGTTGGAATTTCTATGATTATAAGAGCTTTATAGAAGAAGAAAAATGGTCCAATGGAGTCCAGAAATACCATCTACTAGGATTCATCTCGTCACCTAAATTAAGAAGTTGAAGTACTGTTAAGTACATTGCAGTTAAAACTCTTTAAATTAAAATGCAATTGCTCTGTCAACTTGAGAAGAAATTTATTCTAACCTTTTCCCATAACAAAGGTCTCTTAAATTACAAAAAATATACTTTATCTTACTGTTTGATAAAAGTGTATTTGTTTTGAGGTGAACCCAAAGGGATAACTGTCAGAACAAGCTTTTAAATTCTTTGTGTATCTACAAAAGCACCCCCTAAAAGCAGTTAAGCCTTTGAAGAACGAAGAGATGGAATTAGAGCAAGAATTGCTAAGGGCATTGCAGCACTGGAAGAGCTCCAAGTAATTCTAAGTTTAGGGAAATGAGCTGTTATTTTAAATTATTTATTTATCTTTGTCCTTAATGTTTTTATAATGTTCAGTTGACAAAAGTCTGTATCTTGAAATAGAAGCAATTATGTGTAACTCAGATTGTAGCTTAAGTTTTTTAGAACTTTTCCCCCCTGAAAATATTGATAGAAACTAAAATCTTTATTTCCTGTGCAAGGTTCTGTTGTCTTATTTATTCTACACAAAGTAGAACTCTGCATCTCATGTTATGCATCTCATAACATTGTGAAAGAAAACTGGCATCATCTTTCTCACTAACAAAACATCTGTACATCGGCAATTCTTAGTCAAGCATTTTTCGCCAAAAACTGCAGTACTCTACCTTGGAGATTCTTCAGTCCAGTGAATTATGAGTTTTTACAGTTTGGTTATTGAGAATAGATGAAATATGGGAAGAAGATTTTTTTAAAATAAAATACTGGACAAAGTGTTAAGTTATTGAAATTGTTCTTACCTTCCTTACATTATTTGCCGTTGTTGGGGTACAAGGAGAGGGAGGGAGGACCAGGTCCGAAATGCCGGGCAGGGCTGAGCACTTCTCGTAGTGACCATGTACTTGGCCCGGTTGTGGCGCTTCTCCCCCCCCCCAAAGCTAAGAATGTGGGATGGGAGAGCTATATAACCAGATCCCCCCACCTCTCCACTTCATTTCCTAGCAGCAGTACTAAGGCCGGCAATTGACTGGCGTGTGATTTTTTTTTCTCAGCTTTCCCGGCCCTTCTTACGCCAGACAGCAGCGGCACCTACGTGGTGATGAGCACCAGCCATTTACTGCCATTCAAGTCTAAGCACAGAGTGCTCCCAAGGGAAGAACCCCCCCACACACACACCAGCCAGGCCAGCTTTCCTGCTTCTGCTGGCTTGGCTCGGGCTCGGAAGGTGCGTGCAGAGGCTGGCAGCCTGGTCAGCTGCTTCCGGCTAGTGGTGGGAGTCCTGAGGTGGCTGCTCCGGGCGCCTTCGCTGGCGGGGGTGGAGGCTCGCTTGCCCCCGAATGGAGCGCGCAGGACGGGAACTCGGCTAGTGTCGCAGGAAGAAGTGCCCCCACAATTGTTCCGGCAGCCCCACCCAGCCAAAAGCCCCACCAGTGCTGGGAGATCCGAGGAGAGGCAAACAGGGAGGGAGGGAAGAGAGAGACTGAGAGATATTAGCGCAGGGCTAGCCTGATCATAGAGCCTCGGTGCTGAGGGCGCCACCGCCGGGGGCAGGAGGAGCTAAGCCAGAGGGAACTGGAGAAGGAGGTGGTGCCAGAGCAGGGCGGCGGCGATGGACCAGGCTGTATGATCAGGCTAGCCCTGCGCTAATATCTCTCAGTCTCTCTCTTCCCTCCCTCCCTATTTGCCTCTTTGTTCGCTGGGTCTCCGCGCCAGCTGAGGGCAAGAGGGCAGACAGACGAGCCCGACCCAGCTGTCCTCCTTCCCGCCGTCGTGCGCTGTTAAACTTAAGTGGTTGTTGGCTGGCCGTTCCCTCCCATGACTCCCTTTCCCTTTGACACCAGCGGGAAGAAACAGGGGTGGCCACAGATGTCTTAAGCACCGCCTTGCACTCTCCAGCACGCAATCTTACGACACCGCGCCCCTTAGCTGATGCCTTCAAAGCTCGGCCACCAGGCATCACAAACACCTCTCGCCGAATGGCACCTCTCCCAACCAATCGGAGGGCTTGAGCGAGTTGAGCCGATATGGCCAGGCTTGTGGCAATGGGCAGGGAGCTGAGGATGTCAGGGCGACCCCTGTGAAATGGTCATTCAACCCCCAAGTTGAGAACTGCTGATCTATAGTATTGGGAACCTTGATATTCCCAATATCACAAGGATTATAACTGCCAGCCTTTTAGTATAGATCAGATCAGGAAATCAATGCCACATGAATACTGGAACTCTGCCTTATCATTGTAGAGTAGACTATAATAACCCAATTTTGAAATGATTCTCTTTCTTCCCTCTTACATGACTCATTTTGATATAAGAGGGGAGAAAAAGAAAGTTGATCCCCCCCCCCGTCTATTCAGGTTAACCTGAAGTTTACGTAACTTCTTCAGCCACTAGAGACCAAATAATCCAGTCCCACTCCACCCCTCCAGAGACCAGGTAGACCAGTCTCACTATCAGCTCCTGGAGGGCAGCCAACTGCAATCACAGTGACAGAAATACCAGAAGTCACTCTTGCTCCACGAATGAAAGCAAATATATGTGTCCCAGGATAATGTTGCAGGATAGCAATAGCAATAGCACTTTACTTATATACCGCTTCATAGTGTTTTACAGCCCTCTCTAAGCGGTTTACAGAGTTCAGCATATTGCCCCCAACAATCTGGGTCCTCATTTTACCGACCTCAGAAGGATGGAAGGCTGAGTCAACCTTGAGCCTAGTGAGATTTGAACAGCTGAACTGCTGAACTAGCAGTCAGCCTGCAGTCGCAGCATTTAACCACTGCACCACTTCAGCTCTTGAAGCGCAGGGCGCAGGATCTCATCTAGGTCGGTCACTAGGACCAGAGGTTTAGTCTTCCAAGATTTTGGACTCGTGTTGGAGCCCATCCTCAGTAAACTTCTCTCTACCTCTCTCTTCTCTCTACAATTCTGGTAGAGAGAAGTTAAATCCTGGTGACCAATCCAAATTGGATCACTCTTGCTCCCACTGCTTTTTGCCCTTGGTCATTCTGTTTCTCTGTTTAGGTAAGGAAATATGCTTGAAACGATGTTCCAATAGATTACAGATTGTCTATTCCAGATAAGAGATAGATCATAGATAACATCTCCCTGTCTGCCATGGTTATTAGAATACCTCCTAATCTCTTCGGAAAGTTGAAATAAATGAAAGCAATTATCAATCCATAAACGACCCATTTGGCTGTGGTCCTTTTAAGATAATCTATGTAATTCAAGGAGAGCCAGCCTGGTATAGTGGTTACGGTACCAAGCTAGAAACTGGCAGGGTGTGAGTTCTTCTTCCGCTTTAGGCACCAAGCCAGTGCCCTTCTCTCAACCCTAGGAAACCGGCAAAGACAAACCACTTCTGCAAAATCTTGGCAAGAAAACTGCAGGGACTTTTCCAGGCAGTCGTCAAAAGTCAACACTGACTTGAAGGCACAATAAATAAAAATAAATGCAGTTCTTAGATCCAGAGTAAGATTTAGAAAAACAGAGCTCCATTTATTCATATTTTTACACGAGGAAGACCCCAACTGCTATAACCTTTTTCTTTTTCAGGAGACTGGAACAAAGATTTATGAGAATTGCCATTCATAAATGTCAGTGCAGTCCTGCAGAAATCACTGAAGGAAGCCTCAGAAGCAAAGCGAAACAATGCAGCTCCTTTGTGTCTCTTTTAGAAATGGAGAAAGAGGGAACCTGCTTTGTTTGTATTTATTTTGATGGTATTTGAATAAATCAGCTTCCAATTAAATCACTCTATCCCAACTTTTTTCCAGCCTTGCTTTCTTTCAGGATTAAATGCCTCTGAATGTCAGCAATTGGAGAACAACTGGGTGCATTCTGAAAAGTCTAGTTGGGTTTTTATACCCAACTTCTTATCTTATACCAATCCAGCCTTATGTAGCATGCTAATAGTAACATGGCATGTCAGTGTCAGGGTTCCAAGTAATATACCCATAACAAACAAAACTCTGAGGCAAGTAGATTCCTTAAAGAACAGCTTTATTGGATATATTATATGGGCACAAACTGGTGAAAACCAACTCTAAAGATTCCTGCGGTTTTCACCTAATTAAAAGTAAAAGTTTCCCCCCTTTCCCAACCCATCAGTCACATGACCCAATCAAGGTGCTGTGCGGTTGCTTGGAAACTTCACTCCTCCTCTCTTCAGCCACCTGTGGGAATGTCCTTGGTTCTCAGGAGGAAACTATTTTGTTTTGGCTACAAAACCCCAACTATCTCTATTCCCTCCTCCCTATCCCTCATCACCAGTGTGGCAACGCTGAAGCCTCCAAGATGGCCTAAGTCAGGCCAACTTCAGAACTGACAGTCAGGGGAGCATATTATGGGCTGAGTATATTTCTTTCTCATAAAATTCTTCCTGACTAGAGGTCAAAATGGCCCCAATATCGATATTATTAATCTGTGCTTTTTTAATAAAATCAAAGGAATGTGTTTTGAATGTGTTTTGTATTTCCCAGATATCATTTCTACTGTGGGTTAAAAGATTAACACTTCTCTTCTGAATTTGGTTTTTTATTTTAAAATAGTGGCACATTTAAAGAGCTATCGTATGACATATTTAATTTAGTCCCAATGAAAGAACTTTGATAATGTGAGAAACCTATTGAGAATCACAATTAAGTTATGAAACAGCAATAAAAAAAGAGAACTGTTTGAGGATAGTGAAGAAGGTTAAACAAAGGGAAGATGTATTCTACAATATTTGCCTTTTAACACTCCAGCAAGATGCTGCAAGATATACTTCCTGTCTTCCATTTCTTAATCTTAATTCTAAAAGGCATATGGAGCATGTACTAGAGACTGTTCTATTCTTGCATTCCATTTGTGAACTAAAGTTTCTTGGAAGACAGAGGAATGTACCATTCGTCTGCTTTGCCAGAGATGAGGGTTATCTGGAAGCAAAAGGGCAATTTTACAGATCATTTCACCCATCCCATTTGATGATATGGTTGGTCTGACTCAGCTTAAATATTAACCTTCATGGGTATGTTTCAGATGAGAGGTGATTAGAGATGTCCAGAACAAATAAGTGAAAATATTTTATTATTTAAGTTTACCATTGGCTTTCTGTACAACTTTGGAACAGGTACATTTTGCTGATTTGATTGTTGTACAAAATAAATAATGGGATTTTTAAAATACAGCTTTTCAATTAATGGCATCAGTTCCAGCAAATATTCATGTACAAATGGTAGAGTTGTTTTTTGCATTATAACTATTTAGCCATTTAGTTGGTAAGTCTGATTTATTTGACCCATTCTGAGTTTTATGTGGAAAGACATATATTTCATAATACTTCCTATTATGGTATATACAAGTCTCTAAGAAAAACAATTCTGAAATACAATTGCCGCATAAAGCTTCAAAGATAAACAGTGTGAGTACACTGGGAATAATTGTTTCAAGTGTTCTCCATGCAAGGTTGAAGGCTTGTCTATTATTGTGAGAATTTATTGGAGTCCCTTGTATGTAAGCATAATTTTTTCTTTCTCCTTTTCCTTCAGAAATGCTGAATTTGATACCCTGCAGAAAAGATATATGGATTTTGAGCAGCTAAAGAACTAATACAGGTAAATTACATTATATATTATAGCTGGATTTAAATATAGTATACACAATAGCTACTAGTACTGCAAAATGTTTTGGAATGGCATAAATTTAATCAAGTTGCACTATACATTGAGAACTTACAGGCAACCTCTGCACCTGCAGTACAGAGGAGGTGAGCTGTGTATCTTCTGCATTTCTTGATAGATCTGTTGGTGAGCAGTTCAAAGGACACATGATTTGGGAGGTCCTACAGGAGAAGCTGTGAGGGCTATGAAGCAAAGTGAAGCAATATGGGTCATTTAACTTTGCTGTTGTAAGCGAGGAGTCTGTTTTGCAGTGCTTCACTCTTTGCACTTACTCGTTTTGCATTGCACAACCCGCTGCTGTTAAAATTTTCTATACTTAGCCTATGGATTTGACAGCAGTATATCATGATTTATTATACAATGTGTGCCTGGTCCTGGCTGATTGGATTGAACTTCTCCATTATCTATTTTCTGTTTGATTCCAATGTCCATTTTGTGGTATCTAAGTGTAGAATCTATGTTCATGTTCTCTGAAGCTGTCCTTTTTCAGGTTTCAAACTCATACACACGCAGTTGCTAGATGAAAATAGCAAGTTTACTCAAGGCTAAGTGGATAATAGCAGACAAGGAAAGAAATGTAAATCATAACGGTCTCTGGGAAAGAAAGTTTGCTTGCATAGTATCACTTTCAGTAGGGACACCGCAGAAGAGAAGTCAAATCTGTTCCAAAATTCAGAGATCAAGTCAGCCAGTCCAAAGGTCTAGGTTTCAGGAATCACAAGCAGAATCATAGAAACAACAAGCCGGAGCAGGAGATCAGAGAGTTGTTTCCAACAGAGGAACATGAGTCAGGACTGCTTCTTAAATCAGGCTGCAGCCAGCTAACTTTAATTAGGTTAGTTATTCTCTTGCTTGGCAAGTACCCTCATTGAAGAGTCTTCATTCTGCTTTCTACTCTAACCCAAGGGCATGGGGTCTATGTCTCATCATCTGATCACTCCAGCTTTTCTGATGGTACCTGTGTTTGAGCAGCCTCAGGTTGACACTCCACAGGGTCAGGTGGAGCAGCTTCTTCAGAATCAGAGTCTGAGTCCTGGGCCATGAAAGAAGTGGAGTTAAGGCAATTAACAATAAATTTGCAACACAAAACTCTTATTAACCTATCTCTTGAATTTATGCATTTATCGATTCCAAATCTTCCTATAATTTCAAGTTCCTTTATTTTTCCACTTTTCACATTCCAGTTATACATTATCCCTTTCTTGAAGCTGCATTAAGACCTCTTATCATTTATTTAATTCATTTTGTGCATCTAAACAGAAGTGTGTATTCTTGTTTAATTTTTATATCAACTAATTCTGCTATCTTTTTATTGATTTATTGCTGAACAGTGTTCTCCTTTTATCATTGCCTCATATTCTTTCATACAATCACAGGCCCTGAACAGAATATCATGTAGTTATCAGAGTTGAAGTGACCCAGTCTGGACAACCTAAGTTGTCTTATTCCTAAAACATCTTGTTTAACACAGTTAAGTTCTGCTTTTTCCCTTGTTCATGCTTCTCACTTTCCACATTCCAGTTGCATGTTTCCTTTTCTCATGAATTAAATTCTTCTTTTTGGTTTTTGTTCCACCAATGACGAGACTTTGTTGCAAATTTGGTGACCATTTCCAGATCTACTTGTGAGGATTTTACACTTCCTCAGTAATGAGGAATACTCTTTGACCTGGACTGCTTTCATCATCTGGGAGAATAGTTTAGTTTTTAAGTATTTTGCAGTAAGACCCATAATGGGTAAAACAAAAGCTGTGTCCATATCTTGTGCTTGGTCATTTTCTCTGTATTAAAAAATATAGATAGCAAACTAACTCGAGGCTACATTATCAAATAGTGTCAGGGGTTTTTTCTCAATTTCTTTAAAATATTTCAGTCAAAAGCCCCGACTGAGCATTGCAACCAAATATCTACAAATTTATTTATATTTCCAGTCTACAGGAGTTGCAATTTATGTAGTGTAAACTCAGTAGAGCTCTGTCCTTACTTTAATTTCTATTCTCTTTAATCTCCTCAGAGAAATTGACAATTGCTAATTACCATCAGAAAATTATTTGAAAGTAATTAATGTAACTAACTTTTGAACTACTATCTCCTAGCAAGATCCACGGGTGTTAGATTCATATGAACCAATTTTCATGGAAATTAACTCAAGAGCATTACTGTATTTTTTTGAGCATTAGAATATTTTTTAAAAAAATGAATAGTGGGCTACCATGGAGTTGTGCTTGGTTGTATAACATATCAAAAATATTTATCAGTTCCCACAGGAGCTCTGTATGTGGCATTGATTGACTTCAAAACAGCTTTTGATTTGGTTTCTAGACAACAACTGAAGAACAAATTGGAGATTGCTGCTGGCACTTATTAAAACATTGCATGATAACATCTATGTTCAAATCAGATTGACAGCCAAGGTCAGCTCTCTGCTGTGGTGCCTACTTCCAAGGGTGTTTAACACGACCGTATTTTAGCTCTTTGCTATTCAGTGTTTTATATCAATGATGTGGTGGAAAAATACAGAAATCTGGAAAATCACCTGCCATTTAGCTATTACCTCAACTTTGCCCCTTGGATTGAGAAGAGCATCAGGATCAGTTCCCCCCACTGCATGTATAATTATCTGTTTATTAACTATGAGAAAAAAAATAGTATTTTTAAAGAGCCTTCAAATATTTAAATATAAATAGCAAAATAATGGAAGCATTGTTGAATATATATTTTTCCTGTGCTAGAGGCACCTGGAGGGCCAAAATTCGGTCATTAAAAGCGGTAAAAAGGAAGGTGGCCAATATGTTAAAGTAAAAAGAATGGTAGTCAACATCTTAGACTTTTTTCATATCAGAAATAGATTAATGTTTGAGGCCAAAGTAAATAGCATGGCTTTCAAATATCTGCTTAGAAGGACATAGAGCTGTTAGATGCTGTTTAATTAGACATGTTTTATTTCTGCAATATTTCCCAAATCCAGTTGTTCAGGCATCAATGGCATCAATGAACACTTGAGTGTACATGATATATGTTAATCCTTGGCTTAATAATATATGCCTTTTGACTGCTCTGATAAATTCTGGTCTTCCTGGTGGAAATCGGTTATTTGCACTTAAAGGTATTGTAGGCTTTCACTTAATATGCCAAACTCAGTGGGTTTTGAATAGGACAAACTATTCTTTAAGCAATTCTCCAAAGTGATTTCAGTTAAGCACATCTTCCTTTAATTGAGACCAGTGAAAATTGTTGTACTTGCTCATTATTTGTTTAATATTACATGCCAGAATACCAGAACAGCTTTTTACATTGGCCTGTAATAGCCTTCCATCTGCTCTTTAAGAGGGCAGGCATAGCATCTCTCTCCACATGGTGAATGGAAAATCAGAATTATGCTGCACTGCATCCTTTATAAATCAAATCAAATTTTATCATGGTCATAGATCAGCATATCAATCTTTTAAATATATATATAATGATATATATATTATATAACATTTTACATACTTTTTATGTTACATTAACGTAATGTTGCATTAATAATTGTAAACATTATGTTAATGCAGCCTAGGATTTGAGATATTATATGCAATTCTAGGCTGCATTAATAGAGAGATGAATTAAGATCACATGAAGTCTTAGTACGTCTTTATCATGCCTTGGTAAGGCCACACCTGGAATATGGCATCCAGTTTTCGTCACTACAATATAAAAAAGATGTTGAGATTCTGGAAAAAGTGCAGAGAAGAACAACAAAGATGATTATGGGCCTGGAAGTTAAAACACATGAAGAACAGTTGCACATAGGTGTTTCTAGTCTAGTGAAAAGAAAGACTAGGTGTGACATGACAGTAGTGTTCCAATATTTGAGGCGCTCCCACAAAGAAAAGGAGATCACACTATTTTCCAAAGCACCAAAAGGCAGGAAAAGAAGCAATACTCATAGTACCAAATACTCATGGTGCCAAATTTCTTGATTTCCTAGAAAAGATTAATGAAAGTTTAGCTGCAGAATTTTCAAAATTATTTACAGTACTAAGGATAAATTGTACAAATTACATTTCATAATACTATTTAACTGTATTGATATTGATATTTTTGTCTGTTAAATCTGTTCACCAAATTAATCTGGTGATTAAAAAGTTTATCTAGTTCAGGATTCAAACATGCAGCCCATTGCCTGCAATGTGATCCTCTCAAGACCTCCAAGTGATTTTCTTCAGCCTGGAATGGTATTCTGTGGGATCCCAGTTCGGCCCGGTTTTCTGAACCAGTAGCGGTAGCGACTGGAGGCTCCGCCCACCCACCCAGGATGCTTCTGTGCATGTGTAGAAGTGGCGCGCGCACAAGCAATCGTGCATACCAAAAACATTTAGATCCCACTACTGATCTGCAGGTGCTTCTCAGCAAGGCCAGGGCCCTGAGATCCTGTAGATATGACGGCTGGGCCATTGGAAGCTCTCCAGAAAAAGAACTGGCTTAAAGCTTTGGCCTGTCCCACCCAATCTCCCAACAACAGCAGGACTTGGATAGATGGGCTAAGCTTTTCCCGATGAGCATGTCACCCTCCAGGAACCCTTGCTGCTCTCACAATCTAAGTCAGGCTCTGTTTCTGAGGCAGTGCTGGCCCTATCAAGGCAGAGACAGTAGGAAGTCTGGCCAGGGAAACTAGGCCAAGAGACTGTGGCTGTGGCTGCCTAAAAGAAGGAAGGAGGAAACAGCCAAGGAGGAGTCCCTGTGCAGTGCTGTTCTTTTACCAAGCAAAGAAATCAGAGCATCAATGAGTGAGCAACCAACCATAGGTCACTCTGTTAGGCAAAGGTAAAAAAAGGAAGGAGTCTATGAACCAAAGAAAGAGAATGGAAAGCAGATGAGCAAAACATTCAGGAATTGAAAGATCTTTCTCTTTAGAAAACAGAAAAAAACAGAAACAAATTTGGGCATCTCTTAGTAGGATGAGTTTCCTATATTATATCATCCTAGATATAATCTGAAAAAATACTGCATATTAATTCAGTAACAAAATATTGATGTTTTGCTTTATGAAAAATGGTGCCAACTCCGTGGCCAAAATAATGGCTGTTTGCAGCTTTGTTTTGTAAATAGCTGATTCACAGAAGTTTTTTAAAAAAATATTTAATTTATGTAATAAATTCTGTACCAATATATGAAAAGGCTTCAATGTCTCTGCCTTCAGGCTAATAATCTTGGCTTCCTGCAGCACTTATGATTTTGAGAGCCCTGATTTTAATGGAAACACATGTGACTATCCTGTGCTTTTAGGAATCCAACTTTGGCTGTTAACACCATATAAATATACGCTGCAACTGAATCATTGTAGATAAAGCAACAATAGTTTCTTATGGAGTTAAAAACAGTAAATCTGTGGTTTCCAGCATGAAGCCCGTAGGGCTGTGCAAAGCTTCAAAGGAGTGCTTTGCTTCAATGATACTTCAAACAAAGAACTCCTTAGATGCTGCTTCTAAGAAGCCACTGAAGAGCAGAGTGACTGGCTGAGTTGCTTCACTTCGTGTTGCATATTTAGAACCCAGAAGAGGCATTTGTTCATAGATAGAGCACTGGATGAAGCCTCTTCACATGCAAAGCATAACCAAAACCTTTTCTTCTGTCTATTATAGGCATGTCAGAGAAGGAGCAATGCAGAATGCTTTGTTGAATGCATTGCCTTTTGTCTTAATGATTGTTTGGGATTGACTTAGTTTATTACTATGTGTGCTTATTGGGGCTCAAGCTCTGAATTAAGAGCAGTCCAGGAATTTCTCCATATTATGTCAAAAGAATTGTACATTCAGACCAGGGGTCCCCAAACTTGACAACTTTAAGACTTGTGGACTTCAACTCCCAAAATTCTGGGAGCTTAAGTCCACAAGTCTTAAAGTTGCCAAGTTTGAAGACCTCTGACTTAGACTCACAATTTTTCCAAGTTATACCTGAAGAGTCAGAAATTCAATCTGGGATATTCTGCAGGCAAAGCAGAAGTTCTTGTAATGTCCTGTGTTTTAGAGAAATGGTGGGTGGGCATTTTGTAAAGTAGCAATGGAATCTCTGCTCAGTTTCTTTTGCAGTAAGGATGAAGATGTTCACATTTAATGAGGGCAAGACATCATGGAAAAATACTAGTTTATAATCATCGTGAAATGTAAGGAGGGAAGAGGTAGATCTTCACCTGGGGGAAATGTGTTTCAAGGCAGGAGAGATTAGTACTGAGAAGGCTTGCCACCTGCCCACTCTCTATTGTACTTTCCCCAAGGAGGAACCCAGCAGACCCTCTTGAGATGTTTCACTTGGATGAGCAGATGTAATTTTGGCAAGACAGTTCCTGATTGATCCCCTTGTGATAACTTTTATTAGTCATAACCATCAAACCTCACATAGCTGGACAAAATCAGAGAAGCAAAAATGAGCCCCCAGATCAAAATAAGTTATATCTAGTGCTAGTGTGGGTTGCAAAGTATCATAAAAAATTTCAGTGTTCTCTCACTATGTGTGGTGGGGAAGTTCTTGGGAAGCCTTTCTCGAAGCATCCTCTTAATAAGCTCCAGTGAGGTCTTCTCTGCTCCATGTAATCTTCCATGCTAGAAATGACTGGCTTGAAATGGCTTCCGATCTAACTGGCTCTGAGCATGACTGGCTGGTATTTTCGCAGGCGATAATACTCCCTTTCTTGTTCTGTTGTTGCTGGCTGGCGAATTCTCCCTTCCATGCACGTGTCTCCTACTTTCCACTTCCAGCACCACTTCCTGATTCTTACCTACATCTTACAAACCACTAAGCCCAAAGCAGGGGTGAAATTCAAAATTTTCCCCTACCGGTTCTGTGGGCATGGCTTGGTGGGCGTGGTGGGGGAAGGATACTGCAAAATCTCCATTCCCATCCCACTCCAGGGGAAGGATACTGCAAAATCTCCATTCCCTCCCCACTGCTGGGGGAAGAATACTGCAAGATCCCCATTCCCTCTCCACTCCTGGGGGAAGGATATTGCAAAATCTCCATTCCCTCCCCACTCTGGGGCCAGCCAGAGGTGGTATTTGCCAGTTCTCTAAGCTACTCAAAATTTCTGCTACTGGTTCTCCAGAACCTGTCACAACCTGCTGAATTTCACCCCTGGCCCAAAGGAAAAAGTTGCAGTAAAATTTCTATTAGCTAATACATGTCCTAACTAACAACTGGTCTGGGTGTTGTCTTTAAATATACAGATAGACTTCTTTTAGCAACTTTAGTGATTGTTTGCAGTTTATGATGGTGATGAAAATGTAACTTTGCAACCAACCCTCACATTTACAACTTTTACAGGTCTGTAAAAAAAAATAAAAGTTTGACCCCACTTTCATTTCCCTAGACGGAAATACAGGTAGTCCTTGACTTACAACTATTCATTTAATGACCATTCCAAATTACAACGGCACTGAAAAAAGTGACTTATGACTGGTTTTCACAGGTACAGCATCCCCATGGTCACATGAACAGAATTTGAACACTTGGCAACTGGCAGGTATTTATGATGGTTG
Source organism: Diadophis punctatus similis (assembly GCA_023053685.1). NCBI lineage: Eukaryota > Metazoa > Chordata > Lepidosauria > Squamata > Dipsadidae > Diadophis > Diadophis punctatus. The sequence continues at coordinate 100,568,784 of JALIGW010000002.1, forward strand.
CATTTGTGTTCCTGGTCATATGATTACTTTGTAGCCTTCCCAGCCAGCTTCTAACAAGCAAAGTCAATGATGGAAGCCAAATTTGCTTAATGACCTCATGATTCACTTAACAATTGCTGTGATCACTTAACAACTGTGGCAAAAAGGGTCGTAAAATGGGACACAACTCACTTAACAACTGCCTTGCTTAACAACAGAAATGTTGGGCTCAGTTGAGGTCGTAGGTTGAGGACTACCTGTAATAAATCATCAGAAATCTGGACAAGAATGATAGGACTAGAATAATTCCCACTTTTACTAATGCCCCAAATTTTTCATGTATGTGCATAACAGTAATAGCAATAGCAATAGCATTTAGACTTATATACCGCTTCATAGTGCTTTACAGCCCTCTCTAAGTGATTTACAGAGTCAACATATTGCCCCCAACAATCTGGGTCTTCATTTTACCGACCTCAGAAGGATGGAAGGCTGAGTCAACCTTGAGCCTGGTGGGATTCGATCTACCAAACTGCTTGCAGCTGGTGATCAGCAGAAGTAGCCTGCAGTACTGCACTCTAACCACTGCGCCACCGCGGCGCTGTATCTGCAATCAGATCAGTAATCTGATTATTTATATGCATTGACTTAAAGACAGAAGAAATCCCATATTTAAAAGTAACAGTTCAGTTAAAAACATTATAAACTCTTTTCTTTTACATTATTTTTTTAGGATAGACATCGTAATGCCCAATCACAGCTGCACCAAAATTTTGATTTCTGAACTATGTTTCATGAAACACTAACCATTTCCAGCAGAGAAAGTTTTTTTAAAAAAAAATGAATTGTGAACTTGGTTCTCCAGATGGTATGCATATCTATTATTGCCTGTACTAAATAGGAAGTACTATTTACTCATTGGCTAAAAAACATTGAAAAACAGAAAAAAGCCTTTTTACAAAACAAAACTGATGGAAAAGTTAAATATTTTCCCCCCAGAACTCAGTTGCTAAAAAGAGACACTACTACTGTATATACTCAGCTACTATAGAATAATTCCATTTTTTTTAAAGGAAACTAGGATTTGGGGAATTATGGCTCATCAAAGAGGCAACTGTCTCTCCTGTTCCCCCAAGGATGGGCTCATGCATAGATTGCTGGCAATATTACAGGCTTCTGGCATATTCGAATATACCAGGCATGTTAACATGGCTGGGTGAATTGCAGAAGCCATCTGTTTCTCTAGGAGTTTGGCAGAATCGGCATCTATGTCATTTTCTAGTTAAGAGGAGATTCTCCCTTAGTTAAACATTTTGTTGTTCGGCGGATTGGCTCAGTTTGTATGAATTCTGAGAGATTTCTACCCATACTTAAAACAAGAAATTTTAAATGCTAAAATCTAAAGCCTCTGGGCAAGTAAAGAAATAGAGAATCGTGATTTCAGGATCACCGTATTATTTGGTGCATTCTGAGCCTAGAAACTATGTAGCTAGGAAAAATAATATTCAATGTTCTCACTTTAGAACAAAACACCCGTATTCCAAGAATTTTGCATCATGGTTAGGACAACATGAATCTGTCCTAACCCCAAAAAATTTCTTGTTTTGAATGGCTGTTTTGATTTTTCTCGATGAAGCAATTCATTTAATTGTTTTCTAATTCATGTTTGGCTCTAGTCTTTATTTTTTAAACAGACAATCCTCCAACTTTGGCCAGTAAAAGAGCTGGAAAAGTTTCCATCCATGTTGCCTGTTTTGGCTAGGTTTCATGGGGTAAGAATTAGGACTGGTGAGAGTATAAATACAATATTGGCAGTTACAATTCCAGGCTGAGAATAATAATTTTGCATTCTTCTTTGCTGATTTGCTGATACGGACAATCTCTCTCTCTCTCTCTCTCTCTCTCTCTCTCTCTCTCTCTCTCTCTCTCTCTCTCTCTCTCTCTCTCTCTCTCTCTCTCTCTGTGTGTGTGTGTGTGTGTGTGTGTGTGTGTGTGTGTGTGTGTTATGGGGAGGTTAGAGAAGAAACTTTGCACTTGCTTTGTGTATTTGTCTTTGGCAGAGTGACAGTTGGAAATTCAAAGGATATGTTCTTGAAGGGTAGTCGAAGGCTTGCCAAGATGCTTGGTCTGACTTTGGAGAGCAGTGACAGGGAAGCCAAATTGATGGTGGTGGTGATGTTGGTGATCATGATGATGTATGCCGCCCAAAACTCAGCAATAAAATTGCAATAAAATCAGTAACAAAGAAAGATAAAAGATAGCAAGTGTGATGAAGTGAGGGTCTCCCTCTCATTCCCAGAGGTTGATGGGGAACCAGGTCTTCTCAGTTCTTCCAAACAATACACATGCATCTTAGGGCGTGTCATTTAATGGAGTGAAAGTTAATTTTTGCAATTTTATCACATATTCTAAAAATATGTGTTTTTACACTAAGAATTAAAATATTCTATTATTTTTGGAATTGTACAATGTTTAGCTTGATATGGTAAATCCATATCTGATCATAAGCGCCGCGGTGGCGCAGTGGTTAGAGTGCAGTACTGCAGGCTACTTCTGCTGACTGCTGGCTATTGACTCAGCCTTCCAGCCTTCCAAGGTGGATAAAATGAAGACCCAAATTGTTGGGGGGCAATATGCTGATTCTGTAAAGTGCTTAGAGAGGGCTGTAAAGCACTGTAAAGTGGTATATAAATGCTATTGCTAAGTGCTATACCCCACAAATACTGTTAACTCTATCTTCCCAAAATGACACCTTGCTACAAAAATTATGTTATGCATCAATGTTATCTAGCTAAGCAAAAAATAATCCATGCAATCATAAACTAACATCAGAAAGCAATTATCTAAGTTAAAAAAATGTTTAAGCGAGTTTCATCAAGTCTTGTTTTGACTCATTCTTCGACATCAGCCACTGACTTATTTCTTGGCCTCTGATATAACCCTCACGTTTCTCACGTGTATAAACTCTGCTTGCTGCCTTTGTGACCTGTTTCACACATCTCTCTACTGATTGGGCATGACAGGGCCACTGAGCTCCTTGCATTGGTTCACCAATGAACTTCTTTATTTCTGCTGTAGTCAGTTTGCATGTCAAAGGTGGCTCATGTACACCTTCAGACCAGTCAATCAGCTCCAACAGAGTGAATGCTCTGGCTTGATCTCTACCCAGTGCATGGCACCCCCTTCACAGCCAGTATTAACATTTGTAGAATGTCCTCCTTCAAGCTTTTGTCAATACCTTTCTTCTTCATGAAATACACCAGATTATTTGCAATCACTTGAGTGAAACAATGAAGATACCTTCCACCTGGGTCATTGCACACAGAATAATGTTATTCTTTGATGGTACTGGGGAATTGCTAGTCTAAATTGTTATGCTGGGGAATTGCTGGTCTGAAGAGTTATGATATTTATGTAGTATTCACCAAGCACATCTAAATTATATTAAAGTAACCAAAATATCTTTACAATCCCCAAGGCATGTCACAACTTTTGAGCACCCCTATTGTTGGAAATTGAAAGTTGAAAAAATTTGACACATCGTAATGCATATGTATTAGGCCTAGAGATCTTTATCAAGTCTACAGCCAGAACTAAATATTTTGCGTGCTCGCTTCTTTGTTGTTGACACCCGTCTTTGACTATATTGAATTGAATTCAGTTGATTATTATTATTACTTCTAGTCAGACTAGGCCATTGTGAAATGCAAAACCTGTGCAGGCTACAGGCCACAGGCCAGAGAAAGTGGGAGGTTTGCTGTTGCTTGTGGACTATCTTGAAATGAAATCAGCTGGCATCAATATGGCTTCTGACCTCCAGAAAGCAGGCTTTTACTCTGTTTCCATTATCTCTGTTGCTTTTGGGAATTTTATAAGTACTTCTAGTTTTTAAAAACTCCCTCTGGGCCTGGGAGTCTCAAATCCTGTGGTGCCGTGCCACCTAAAATGAATGAACTTACATATACCCCACCCCACCATAAAGTTATCACTCTTTGGACAGGAAAAGAAAAGTCTTGGCAGATTTTTGGTGAGCATTTAATCAGAGCCCCATGACAAGGCTGGCTGAAGATACCACAGGAGCACAGCCTTATATCTGATGCCCTGACGAGAATGGTTCTGCCATCTAGGAGCGGAAGGACTAGGAGTGGAATAATAGCAGTATTCCAATGTCTAACAAAGTGTCACAAAGAAGAGGAGGTCAAGCTATTCTCCAAATCACCTGGAGGCAGGACAAGAAGCAATGGATGGAAACTAATCAAAGAGAGAAGCAATCTAGTACTAAGGAGAAATTTCCTGACAGTTAGAACAATTAATCACTGGAACAACTTGCTTCCAGAAGTTGTAAATGCTCCTATACTGAAAGTTTTTAAGAAGATATTGGACAACCATTTGTCTGAAATGGTATAGGGTTTCCTGCCTGAGCATAGGGTTGGACTAGAAGACCTCCAAGGTCCCTTCTAACTCTGTTATTCTGTTATGTTTTGCATTCGGATGCCCAGCTTTGTTTTCTGGATTTGCAACACCCATTGTTTCCAGCATGTGCCACCCTTTTCTGAAATGGCCATTCCTTTATACTCAACTAATGTCTACAGAGGAAGAAAACCCCAAAGAGTGTGTTGGGCACAGATCCAGTCTTCAGAGCCACAACCCTCCATTAGTGAAATACATCAATATTCTAATACATAATTCTCTAGTTATACAATCTACACACCTGCAGCCTTACTGTTTTTCAACATTTTTATAGTATTTACTATAGCATCTTTTCATCGTTTTTCTTGGATGCTAACATTTATAACCGTTGACTCTATTCCACTCTGATATATCTTTATTATTCCCTTTAGAATGTCTAAAATACTACTTTTCCTCACTTCAATTTCACCTCCAGTCATTTTATCATTTTCAATAAAGAAACAACTCCCTTCCTTCCTGCTTCTTTCATCTTCCCTCACATGCCAGAGAATTATTTTTTTCCATTTCATTAGTTTTAATCCATACTTTCTACCACTTACTCTTCCTACTTCCCAAGTCATAATCTTCCATATGCTGCGGACAGTGCCAGGAGGGCACACTGATAATCACCTCCACCATCTAACACAGACAGATTTGGCCGGTAAAAGTTTTCCCATAATGTTTTTAGTAAGTTATAAAAAGTATAGGTTGGGTTACTGCTCTTGGTTGTACCCATACTATTTGCAGTATTCCCTGATAATATTATGGACAGTCCCAGAGAGTTTTGTCACATATTGCCTAGTATGTCACAAGTGTAACCAAAGCCTGGTTTTACTCCAAGCATACTCATGGAAACTGGCATTTCTGATCTAAAAATTACCTGGCAAGCTGCTGCTCACATCCCACAAACTAGGAGGCAAGGTATATGAAGTACACTGATACGTTCTCAGAATATCTCTCTATATAGTACATATACACAAACATATAAAGAGTTTTTAAAGAGAGTATTTCCTAGAACTTTCTTTAAAAGTGAATAAAAACACCATTAGATACATTAATAAAGATCAGAAAACATACTATATATGATTGGGAGAGAGAGGGAGTTGCTTATTTCTTTTATTTCCTACCATTGCTATTATTTCTTCCATGGGGATAAGAATAGCTTCAGCAGAGGAATTCTGGTAAATGGAGAGAGGGGGAAAATAATCATCGAACTCTGTAATTTTTGGTGAAGCTAGCTGCTCTGCAGTAAAACAAAGACACAGCTAATATAATACTTAGTTTGTATAAACATTGCAAGTTTTAATAGTAGATAGTAATGAGTATTTCATTATTTAACATCTTGGATTCTATGTTATTTATTTGGTTTTTCTTATTGGATTTATGTAATTTGGCCCATAACTAAGTTCTTTGGATGGCTTATAAACAAATACAACAATACAGTATGAAGCAATACAAAACCAGGGGCAGAAAGCATGCAGAGCATGGCTTCTGTATATTTTTCCAGTGCCCTTTCCCAGCCGTGGCCATAGCAAGCATGTGGTTTTTTTCTGAATGAAATAATATGTAGTGTCTGTTTGCACGTATTTCTGTACATGCACTTTGTCCTCATGGACTAGAATACATTCACATGTGTTGCTTGTGTGCCTGTGAAAATCTAATCAGGGAGTGTGCATTAGTGTCACCTCCTTTTGTGTTTATGTGTTTGTGCAGGGATTTAATTAGGGTGGGTGCATATGTGTCTACCAGATCTGTGTATGAGAGAGAAAGAATGTCTAAGCAGGGTTGAGGCCTATGTGTACTGTGTGTTTCTTCTCTCCCCTAATCTTGTGTCGATTTGTTTTGTATGGGTGCACTGTGAAGAGAAATGTGGGTAACATGTTCTAGATGACATGACAGGAGGGAGGAGGAGGAAGTGCACCTTAACAATGGAGTGGTTGGCAGCATGCTGAATCACTGTCCAGTTTTTCTCTCCCATAGAGATGCTTGAGGAAAATATTTTCTCTGGATTATTTTCTTAACCAGTCTCTAGCCAAAATCCACAACAAATTTGGGCCCATTTCCTTCTGTTTTTGGAGTGTTATCCTGCTGATGAATAGACAGGGTCCTCAGATTTTTAACTCAATTACTTTCTAACATTCCGTTGAGCTAGGAAAAAAACCTAAAAATTAGAGTACAGTTGGAATCAAAAGTTAAACAAAAACTAAAACAGCTGTTCATTCAATCAGAGGGCATCACACATTGCAACACAACAAAACCAACTGTAGACAGATCCAGAAGCCAAGTATGTCTTTTCAACTGCTCTGACAATACTTTTACAGAATGTTACTCACATATCTGTGGTTCATTTACTCAGGCTGGAAGCAGTGGTGGTGGCATCTTTTGGCAAATCCCAAAAACAGGTTTGCTGCAAAAGATGGCAGAACCAGTTAATGGCCAGAATATGCTATTGATATTTTTCAGAAATGACCCACTGCTTAGTAAACTAATCTCTCTTTAGCCAAAAGAATAAATAGATTCAGAGACACTGGGAATTGGGCAACATATAAATTTAATACATTATAATTATTATTTTATTAGATAGAAGCAAATGTTACATTATAAAGGGAATATCCAACATCATTTCAATTCCCCAAGATACTCCATGATGTGCCAGTTGCCTTCCTGAAATTTTTTTGCAAGTGGGTCGCAAAATTGTTGAGTTAGAATTCATTCAAAGATTTAATCCTGTTACCAATGAATTAGAGTGAAATTTACCAATGCAACAAGATTTGTATTCAATATTGCTTGTTGATGAACAATTATTAATATAGACCTGTGATGGCGAACCTATGGCATGCGTGCCACAGGTGGCACGCGGAGCCATATCTGCCGGTATGGGAGCCAATGCTGTAGATCAGTTCCAGTGTGCCAGCTGGTTTTTGACTGGCCACGCCCTCCTCCCCTCCCAGGAGTCTCCAGCAGCCCATTTTTAGGTAAGTAAAGGGCTCACGTGGAGGCTCTAGAAGGGTGTTTCTGTCCTCCGGAGGCCTCTGGGGGGGACATTTTCGCCCTCCCCAGCCTTCAGGAAAGCCTCTGGAACCTGGGGAGAGCGAAAAACAGGCCTTCCGGTCCCACCAGAAGTTGGCAAATGAACCATTTCCGGCCTCCGGAGGGCCTCCGGGGGGGTGGGGAAGGCCGTTTTCACCCTCCCCAGACTCCTAGAAAGCCTCTGGAGCCTGGGGAAGGCAAAAAATCAGGCCCACCATGCCATAAGCGTGGGGAGTGGGGGGTCATGCATGCATGCGCGAAGCGCATTGAGTTATGGGTGTGGGCACGCATGCATGCAACCCCCACTTTTGGCACGTGATGGCAAAAAGGTTAGCCATCACTGATATAGACAGTTCTCATTTAGCAACCACAATTGGGATTGGCATGCCAGTCATTAAACGAAGCCATTACTAAGTGAAACATCGCAATTTTACTGTAGTTTTCCTTTCCTTTACAAACTTGCAAAGGTCATAAATGTAAATATTGGTTGTGCAAGTAATTTTTCATCACTATTGTAATTGTGAATGATCATTAGATGAGGTGGCAATTGCTAAACAATGATTACCTTTGCAGTTCACTGTTCACTATTTCCCATCTTGCTATATGACTGTATATATTCATCACAAAAATAGGCATCATATATCTGATGAAGTGAACTATATGCAAAAAAATTAAAGTAAAACATGGTGAAATTTAGGAGGTGTCACAACGTCAATGGGATTGGCCCACCCCACCCGCACCGGCAGAGAGGGCCTACTGCAGATCCCGTCAGCCAAAGAATTTCAGTTGGCAGGATCCAGGAGAAGAGCCTTCCCTGCATTGGTTCATATTACCTCATGGGGTGAGATTGGCTTCCATTCTTCTGACATTTTATAAGAGCCTTAAGACCTGGCTCCAGATGGCCTGAGGACCTAATGGGGGAGCTTCATACTGGAGATGGTTGACTCATTAAAACTTAATCCCACCTCCTGTCCGTCCCCGTGTGTCCAAGTTCCTCTTTGCCATTAGATGTTAATGATTTTATTTGCTAATTGTTTTATCTGCTGTGTTTCTATGATTGATTATTTTAATGTTTTTTAATGCTTTTATTTTTGTAAGCTTCCCAGAATCATTGGATATGAGAAGGGCAGCAAGCAAACAAACAAATAACTTGGAGGAGCATTAGATTCTAAGGTGGGAATCATCCCTGCCAAATTTTGGAGTGGTTAAGTTAATTCTTAAACATAAAGTAGCTGATTTTGATATTGAGCCCAAATACAAGGTATTAGCTTAATGCACTTTTCCATAAATAATCTTGCTAATAGACCAAGTCAGCTAGCCAACACTGATAATAAAATATGCTGATTTAATCATTCAAGACAAGGGGCTAGATAAAATGAGGTGGGACTTTGAGTTGGGGCAATCAAAATAATGTGAGTTAACTGTACCTAAGGTAATGCAAACAATACCTAAACATATTTTCTCACAGACCAAAAGAGCCACCTTTACTTTTCATGCCTAAAATAGAAGAGAGAAAAAGAATTTCAATCAACACCCTATTTAGTTGAGTTTAGAAAGCCTCACAGAAGAAACTATTTGTCACAGAAAATGAAAGTGATTCAGTAATATCTGGATCTTCTCTAATACACATTTGTAGACTGGTTTTGTCATGTTCAAGGGAACATCTATAAGGAAGCTGATGAATGCATCTGAAGTTCCTTGGAGATGTTTTAAAAGATTTCTTAGAAACAAATCCTACCATAGCAGTTCAAGACAAAATGTGAGACAAAAGGCTCTCTCTACCATCCATGTCCTGGAGGAAATGACGTTACTTGCATCTCTGGTGATCCAATTTCCTTTTCTATAAGGAGCATGCATACCATTGCTAACCTCAGTGAAGGAAATTAGCAATTACATCCATAAATCACTGCGTAACTAATTGGCCATGCTGCTGCTGCATGAGAATACCTATATGCAAATCAAGTATGCAATCATTGGAGGTCTTTATGCCCTAATCCCGATACTAAAAAGAAATGAAAGTGTTATACTTAATCTCCTGTTACTTAATTTTTCTATATTCTGCTAAAAAAAATTATTAGAAAAGACATTTTTAAAACCTGAATTTCACCTTCTAATCCAGTATTTCTCAACCTTGGCAGATGTATGGACTTCAACATTTCCAGCATGCTGGCTGAGGAAATGTTCTGGGAGCAGAAGTTTATACATCTTCAAATTGTCAAGGTTGAGAAACACTGCTCTGACTTTAGGGAATAATATTGTATTTGTCCTACTTTACTTTGATGACCCCTTCATTCTCACCTGTAGATGCAAACCAATGTTCAGCGGACCGGCCAGTTTGTAGTAATATATTGACATGATGAAAAATTAGAAATTAAATGAAAGTGTTTTCATTTGTTAAGCAGTGTGACAACTCCCACTAAAACTGGAAAATTTCAAATTGGAACAGATTAAACTATTTAAATATTTAGGAAAGTATTCCTGCTTTGAAGCAACAAACTTTAAAAAAGATGATAGCCGATACCCAGAAGGCTTCAGGGCTTTAGATAAATTTTCTGGTTACAATAACTTTGTTCTTGCAGCAATCAAATTATTTTGAGTTAAGGTCCTGAATCTCTTTCTGTATGAAGCAGTTTTAGAATTAAAAAAATATAGAAGCAACTCAGTCAACTTTTATTAAAACTATGCTTCATGTTTCTTGATCCATGGTAAGCATACTTCTACAGTTAAAACTGGGCTGTGTTTTTGTGGATATTTAAATGAGCATAACTAAAGCTAATTTCTCAGAAGGGAATCTGTCCTTGCCCATAAGTTTATAACCTAGAGATTCTCAGTACAATTCCTGCTAACATTTGGACTGAGGAAAGTCATGGTAGGCACTTTGATTTGGATCTTAAGCAGTGACACATTCAAAAAGTCATTATTATGAAGGCCTAATTATTTTTCAGCTAATCTCTCCATTTCTCACTTAATAAAGCTTAATGTTTTATTCTCCAGTGGGTTGGAAGGGAGTCTAAGAATATCCCACAATTGAAATACCTCTTGCCATATTTGGATGAAGCCACTAAGAGAATTCTGCAGGTTTTCTTGCATTGAACCACATACCATATTTGGCAATGCAAGTTAATATTTCACATCCTTGCCAAAGACAGACTGACCTAAAATTGAAATCTATTGTGATTTTTATGAAAGTTACCAAATTCTGATCAATTTAATTGCATTTAGAAGATGCTGGATTTGAATTATTCTTAGATTGAATAGTCTAGTTAGATTTTCAGTTAATGTTTGTCACAAAATACTGTCATCTTAATATATTAATTTCTTATGTTGTTTTATTGGTCTATAGTATATAATTGCTTTCTTTTTGGTCTTCAACTGTAAATCAGATAAATATGCCTGGATGGGGTACAGAAAGGAGAGAGCAATATGCAGCAATTTATGTCAGTGCCAGGCTCCTCACTTCTAATTATGTTTTATCGCTTTGGGAGAAAAGTTGGTAATATTAGAAGGGGAAGATATCTGTACATTTTCTTTTTTTGCTGAGATGCTGGAAGTGTGTCCCATGGACTGCACTACCAAGGACAAAATAGAATTGTGGGGTGGTGACAGGTAATTGTCACAAATTTACAGTGGACAAGTTGCTATTTACTCTGATATTCCTTGTAGAATTTACAGAATGCAGCCGCCTTGGGGACAGCCCTAACTGATTTAGCATTGTTTGGATGTTCTTTATAAATGTTATACATTTACTGGCCATAATTTATCATTTTGAAGGTCATACTTAACCTTAACAATGTGAGAAGCCCTTTAATAATAGGCCTTCTTATATTCAGTAGTAATATTGCAATCTGTTAATGCCTAGGCCCTGAGGAATATACCCAGATGGTTGGAAAAGTACCAGCTTTATCTGAATAAGCTCACTGGACATCCCGCAGGAATACTATACTTCAAGCCAACTAATAGAAAAGGATCTCTCTGGGTCTTTTCAGCTTTTGAAATGATTGGTTTTTTCCCCTAGAATTCCCTTAATTTTTAGTCTTGGATTGTCTGATCAAGTCTCAGATACATTTACATGTACACATGCATTTAATTTACATTAATTAGCTATCTCACACCTGTAAGTCTGAAAGGGTCACATATTTGTTTCCAAGCCCCTCATGAATGAAGATAGCTGAGAATGCTGTGCCAGAAGGCAAAGTTATATAAGAGCACTCTTCCAGAATAATGCCGCTTTTGGAGAGCAAGTTCCTGTAAGCAAGAATTAGCTCTCAGTAGAAATTCTGAAGATACAGGAATAAAAGCAGTCATGCTCTCAGGCCCTACTTTATTTTATGTATTTTATTTCATGTATTTATTTCAGTGGTGGGTTGCTGCCAGTTCGGACTGGTTCTTTAGAACCGGTAGCAGAAATTTACCACCGCTCGCTGAACCGGTAGTGATGACCGGCGTTCCATGCTCCCGAACCGGTCCTCTGGTCGCCGCGGCTTTTGCGTGACAAGATGGGGGTCGCGTACGAACAAAGGGAGCGCGTGCAAAATGTGCACTTATGTCACAATGCGAACTGGTAGGGAAGGTAAGTGGAACCCACCCCTGGTTTATTTGTATCCCACCTTTATTATTTTTGCAAACAACTGAAGGCAGCTAACATGTCCAATACATCTTCCTCTCCCTATTTTCATCCACAGCAAGAACCCTCTGAGGTGAGTTGGGCTGAGAGAGAATTCTAACCTGGTGCCTTACCCACTAGATCAAATTGGCACTGTTCACTTCCGTGTAACGTCTATATGAAGCCACTGGGTGGTTCTGTAGTTATGGGATAAGGTAACATCAATATGCTGATGATACCCAATTATACATCTCTTCTCCTGGTGAAGTAAGCAATGCTGTGGACATCCTGCATTGGTTTCAGTTTGCTTCTCAGTTCAATGCAAGATGCTGGTTATGACCTCTGAAGCCATACATGGCATTGGCTGGGTTATTGAGGAAACTTCCTCTCCCAAATCATATCTACATGCCCTATCAATTCCAGCAGAAAGGATGTTATGGGTCTTGTCCATGAATGAATGTCATCTAATGGGACCCAGGAAGAGAGCCTTTTCTACTATGGCATTCATCCTCTGGAACACCATTCTGATTTTCAATTCAATCTTTATTACAGTCACGGACAAACACAGAACATCTTCTTCCCTTTAGGGTCAAAATGGCCCTGATCTTACTGGTCATCTGGAAGGACCTGAAAATAGCTTTGCTATTTGACCTGGAAATCTGATATAGTGATAGTGTGGAGCCTGCAAAATGACTGTATTGTTAGTGACATTGATTATTTATTTATTTATTTATTTAAACGCTCTTATAGGCCGCCCAATCCCGTGGGACTCAGGGCGGCGTACAACATGAATAAGAGGCGTACATTTAAAAACAGTCGTCATTAATTTAAATTAAAAATATAATTAAAAAGAAGACATTATAAACACAACATTCAGGGGGAATCTGATTGTCCTATTCACCCCATCTGCCGGAAGAGCCATGTTTTTAAGGCTTTACGGAAGGCCAGTAGGGTGGGGATGGTCCGGATCTCTGGTGGCAGTTGGTTCCAGAGGGACGGGGCTCCCACAGAGAAGGCCCTCCCCCGCGGTCCCGCCAACCGACATTGTTTGGCCGACGGGACCCGGAGGAGGCCCTCTCTGTGGGACCTAACCGGTCTTAGGGAGGTATGTGGTAGGATGCGGTCCCGCAGGTAGCCTGGCCCTGAGCCATGTAGGGCTTTAAAGGTAGCGACCAACACCTTAAATTGCACCCGGAGGCTGACTGGTAGCCAATGCAGCTGGCGAAGGATAGGTGTTACGTGGGTGTATCTCGGTACACCCACTACTGCATGCGCAGCTGCATTCTGTACCAGCTGGAGTCTCCGGATGCTCTTTGAGGGTAGCCCCATGTAGAGCGCGTTACAGTAGTCTAGCCGTGAGGTGACAAGGGCATGAGTGACTGTGAGCAAGGCCTCCCTCTCCAAGTAAGGTCGCAATTGGTGCACAAGACGGATTTGTGCAAAGGTCCCCCTAGCCACAGCTGAAAGATGTTGCTCCAATTTTAGCTGTGGATCTAGGAGGACACCCAAATTGCGAACCTGTTCTGAGGGAGTCAATTTTTCTCCCCCGAGAACCAAGGAGGGACAGTCGACATAGTCCTTGGGAGGCAATATCCAGAGCCACTTAGTCTTGTCTGGGTTGAGCCTGAGTCTGTTCGCTCCCATCCAGACCCTCACATCGTCCAGGCAGCGGCACATCACATCAACTGCTTCACTGAACTGACACGGGGTGGAGATGTATAACTGGGTATCGTCAGCATACTGTTGATACCTCACCCCATGTCGTCGGATGATCTCACCCAGCGGTTTCATGTAAATGTTAAACAGGATGGGCGAGAGGACCGAGCCCTGTGGCACCCCGCAAACCAGGGGCCTAGGGGCCGACCTCTGTCCTCCTGTCAACACCGACTGCGTCCTGTCAGAGAGATAGGAGGAGAACCACTGTAAAACAGTGCCTCCCACTCCCATCTCCCCAAGACGACGCAGAAGGATACCATGGTCAATGGTATCGAAAGCCGCTGAGAGGTCAAGTAGCACCAGGATGGAGGAATGACCCCCATCCCGGGCTCGCCAGAGATCATCCATCAGCGCGACCAAAGCAGTCTCCGTACTGTAGCCGCGCCTGAAACCCGATTGAAAGGGATCCAGATAATCAGTATCCTCCAATAGCCGCAGGAGTTGGAGCGACACCACCTTCTCAACAACCTTACCCAAGAAGGGTAAGTTGGAGACTGGACGGAAGTTCTTTAAATCCGCTGGGTCCAGGGAAGGCTTCTTGAGGAGGGGCCTCACCACCGCAGCTTTTAAAGGCTGTGGGATGGATCCCTCTCTCAAAGAAGCGATCACAACCGCCTGGAGCCAGCCGCGTGTCACCTCCCTGCTGGCAGAAACCAGCCAGGAGGGGCACGGGTCCAATAAACAGGTGGAGGCGCTCATCGCTCCTATGGCCTTGTCCACATCCTCAGGAGTGACAGGTTCAAACTCGTCCCATATAACAGGACTAAGACTCACCCCTGTCATCTCGGCTTGCCCTGTCCAAATGGAGTCCAGGTCTGTCCGAATCTGAACGACTTTATCCGCCAGAAACTGGGAAAATTCCTCAGCTCTGCCCTGCAAGGGATCTTCAGCCCCCTCCTTGGCTAGGAGGGAGCGAGTCACCCTAAACAGAGCGGCTGGGCGGGAGTCGGCGGACGCAATAAGAGCGGAAAAATACGCGCATTTTGCCACCCTTATCGCCACTAAGTAAGACTTAATGTAAGTTCTTAAAAGTGTCCGGTCAGACTCAGCTTTACTGGCTCTCCATCGTCGCTCTAGGCGTCTCTTTAGGCGCTTCATCTCCCGGAGCTCCTCAGTAAACCAAGGGGCCCTCCGGGATCCGCTGCCACGGAGAGGCCGCAAAGGCGCAATCCGGTCTAAGGCCCCCATTGCCGCCTGGTTCCAAGCAGCAACTAGAGCCTCAGATGAATCGTGTACCAGGGAGTCAGGTATTTCCCCAAGTTCCCTCTGAAATCCTTCAGATTCCATTAGGCGCCTGGGGCGGAACCACTTAGTCGGTCCCGCCTCCTTGCGGTGGAGGAGTGGTGCCATGAAATCCAACCTCAGAAGGAATTATACCCTCCTACAGATTATTTTGTTCTTATTATTTTGGTTATTTTACTTTTCAAAACTTTTAATATGTCCAGAGTCATATATGTGAGATGAACGGCTATATAAATAGAATAAATAGAATAAATAAATGTACAAATAAATAAATAAAACCTATGAGTAGGAGCAGAATGTTGTGGGGGGGGGAGGAGGGGGAGGAGAAACAGGACAATGTCTCTCTTGTAGGCTGCGATACTGGACACAGCCCCCCATTCCTTTTTTGATGGGGTAAGACAATCCTGCTCTGATGAAGAATTTTATCCTGAGATACTTGCTGGTTGGGGGGGGGGTTCTTCTTTATTTGCTGTTCATTGGAAACTACATATTGCCTTTATTTTGTCCTGTTTCTGAATTGATCTTTCTAACACATTTCTTACTACTGGAGTCCTTATCAAAGGAGGATACTTGTTCCTGTCTTTTGATCTGTGGTAAACAAATACTACTTTTATTAATCCCAGATGTTTCTCTCATCTCCTGCATTGTCAGGCAGTCACAACACTGTGATCATGGATTTATCTCTCAATTTCTTTTTTAAAAATAATTTTAAGAATTTATATGTCAGTTCCACTGCTTCAGGATCTCTTTATTGTTTGTAATATCCCAAACTAAAAATTGCCCATTCTTTATACTCCAGTGGAAAAAATGTTTAAGATACAAATTAAGTAAAGCTATCCGAGTAACCCTCTCCAGTGATATTCCTACTGCTTAATAATGTTAAAAAATACATGGAGTATCTACTTTACAGAACTTAATCTTACAGAGATAAAATATTTTAGAATATGTATCATAACCCTTGTTGAAAGAGAGATAAAGAATATTGAAATTTGGATGAGCCTGAACTCTTGCTTTTAAAATGAATGTAATAACTAAAGATAATTTTAATATTCTTTTTAAAATGAATTCATTTTTAGAGAAAGTAATAAAAATAAAAGAAATGGTCCCTTTTTATGGACAGATAGAAAGCTACAGTAACTGCCAAACTCATGTATCAACCTATTAATTCAATGACTATAACATAGCATATTGTTATTACATAGCAACTATGATGAGTTCATTAAAATAATGGGTAAAATGACAGAGCAACTTAACTTTAAGCATATATATTATAAATATTATTTGGTTCTCCAGCAAAAAGGATTCAGAGACCATTAAAGCATATTTCTGAACTGGTAGCCTATTTAAAATTTGGCAAACATAAAAATCAGCTCTTCCCTGAGGTCTCCTACCATACTTTAATTATAAAACTTGAAAATAGATACGATGTAAAAATATTAAATCTGGAAACTCTAATAGAAAATAAGAATTATTTTAGACATGGTTTTCTTAGATATTATAGTGAAGAATAATAATAATTGTCATTGTACGTATATACACAGTACACCCATACAACGAAATTCACATAACGCTTCAAGATCAGTCCCAACACACATAGCAATCCCCACCCACCACGAATTGCCCACCCTGAACCACTCAAACATCCATACAACAGACCAAGCAATATTATCCAACAGCTCACTGATGGTGACCCTTCAATTTATTATTAAGTGAAATTATAGCTCTAGGATAAAAACTATTCAGAAAGTGTGTGGTCCGAGTTTTAATTGTTCTGTATCTTCTGCCAGAAGGCAACAGTTCAAAAAGATTGTAAGCAGGATGAGAAGAGTCTCTGAGAATATTATGCAACTTCCTAGAACAGCGAGATGCAGAGATATCGTCCAGGGCTGGTAGCTGGAGCCCAATGATATTCTGGACAGTTGTAATTATTCTCTGTAGAGCTTTTTTGTCTGCTGCAGAGCTGCTTCCATGCCATGCTAGAATACCATATGTCAGGACACTCTCAATGGTGCTGCGATAGTAGGACAACAGTAGATGCTGAGATAGATTTATCTTCCTGAGCATTCTCAGGAAGTACAGCCTCTTCTGAGCCTTCTTCACGAGCATGTTTACATTCATAGTCCATGAGAGGTCCTCTGAGATATAAATACCCACAAATTTAAAACTACTAACCCTCTCCACCTCCTCCAAATTAGATTCCTTCTCTTTGGTACTTGAAGATCTATGATATATTTTTAAATTTAATAACCAAATGTTCTGTAATACATTGGCAACTGCACTTAATCTGTGGAAACAAATTTTAAATTTGATAACATTTTGGCTAATATGTATGTGAGAGAATTCCTAATCAGAATACCCCAAAAAAAATTATTCAAGGGAATTTCCATTTAGGAAGTTAGAAATGGATTTGACATACAATCTCAAAAATGCGTCATGTAAGAATAGTAAGAGGAGATTTTGAAGAAACTGCTTTTTAAAGAACAAACTTGCAATAAGCACAAGTTCATAGGTAAGAAATGGAAGTCTGACTTTGTGCAAACCTGCAAATTTTTCAGTTGCCCTCTAATAATGTTTAGGATAATGCTAAAAGATTATTTAAGTTGATGTATTATTGATTTAATAATTATACAACTGACTTACTGATTTAGTCACGTGGTTTATTACTGTAACTATTACTGTTGTTTAAAATGTTTTATGTATCACTTCAGCTCAGAAACAATCTCAATATTATTTATAAGGATTATTTACAAAATTCTCTGAATAAAGAGGAAAATAAAAATAATCCATAAAGCAACATATATTAGAGGGAAGTACAGTTCAATTACAAGGAAATCCATCATAAAAGCCTGAGTTTTTAAAAGATGCCTAAAACCAACATCAGTGTTGGTCTAGTGTACCACAA
This sequence comes from Diadophis punctatus similis, assembly GCA_023053685.1. Taxonomy (NCBI): domain Eukaryota; kingdom Metazoa; phylum Chordata; class Lepidosauria; order Squamata; family Dipsadidae; genus Diadophis; species Diadophis punctatus. The sequence goes on from JALIGW010000002.1 coordinate 100,586,705, forward strand.
AGAGGAAGCAGTTCTACGGGACTGTTGCCAGCACAACAATCTGCAAGACACTTTATGAGTGGTGAATAAAATGTCATCCAAAGTTCATATGTGCCTAGGATACTTATAGAACACAGACTTTCTTCAAAGTAACTTTGTACAAACTTGTTTAGAATGTTTATATTTTAGAATCAAGGTTTGACTGTGGTTTGATGGCTGATCCTTTAGCACAGATACAGTATAGGCATGAAAGTGCACTGGTTTAGTCTAGTGTTTAAGGACCAGAGCAGAACCTAGTTAAATGTGAGTTTTAGTCATGAAAACTGGCTGAGTGACTTTGGGCAAGTTACTCTCACTCAGCCCATGATGCCAGGCTCAGGAGACAAGTCAAGTCCTGTTGCAACCAACGTACAATACTTGGTTGAACTGAGAAAAGTAGAGCCTGTACTTGCAGGAAAATGCTGGGAAGGAAAAAAAAATGGAAAGACGCTCCAGTCAATAACCCAACTACTGCCTTAAACACTAGTTGTATCATCTACCCTAATCCCCAAGCAGTTGAACATTCAATGAATGTTACTAATCCAGTCTTGAGAATACCACATAGATTTGAGCTGCAGTATGAGAGAGAGAGAGAGAGAGAGAGAGAGAGAGAGAGAGAGAGAGAGAGAGAGAGAGAGAGAGAGAGAGAGAGAGATTGCTGTGATTGTGAATGATTATGCAGTTGTAAAGTTACTTTTTCATCATAACTCTGAAGTCACTGTCCAAACAGTCACTAAATGAGGACTATCTGTAATCAGATTGGATAACATATAAATGTTTCTTTGCAACCATGTAAAAATAAATTACTGAACATTTAACACCCCATACTTAAACACATTGTTTAATAATTAGGGAATATTTTGATAACTTTCTTTGCTACTAATGTTACAGATACAAAGTTGATGCACTGGCTAAAACTCTTCTTAAGAAATCAGCAAAAATGACACACAGAAAGGCTACAAACTGCAAATGGAGGAGAAGGAGGGGGAGGGAGGGAGGGAGGGAGGGAGGGAGGGAGGAAGGAAGGAAGGAAAGAAGGAAGGAAGGAAGGATTTTGGGGTATTAATGGCCAAAACCAGGATACCTCAAAACCAAATTGATTTAAGAAGGCCTTTAAGAAAAACATACTGTGTACATATTTATATTTTGCTTGTCCTGTTGTTATTATTAAATATATATTTGTAAGCCAGTTTGAATATTAATGCTATAGGAAAATGAGAAAGAAACTGATTGATTAAATAACATCTGGAGCTAGTGGCTATGTAATATATAATTGCTGTCAATTATGACTGAGAATTAAGCATCTGGCACTTCATTGAGCAAGACATCATTTGATTGGCTTTGCAGACACTAATGACTTTTAATAAAAAAATCCAAGGTAATTTTGAAAAGAGAAAGAAGGTAGGGGGAAACAGTTCAGGTAATTATTTTATAGCTAGAACTGAAAGTATATTAGAGTTCTGACAGAGCATGTAATTATTTTTAAGGTGTTTATATGAAGAATTAATAACTGGGCATATTTAAGACTCATAAATATCTGAAAGAGACTATTCAAATTAATGAATGCTTTATGATAGAGACTTGGCAGTTAATTTTCAGAAGATTTACAATACAATACTATACATGTTTAGTTAAATTCAGTGCACCATACTCCAGGCCAGCTGGGAAAGGGATGTAGTGTGAAATGTACACATGTAGCTAACATCTATTTTGTGTTGTCACTCACAAAGTTTCCAATTGCTATAAAATGGAAGGACCACTTTCGTTATGAATTGAGGGTTGCTTGAACTTTGAACACTGAAAGAAAAAAGAAGGAATAGTTCCTATAATTTATGGCTTCTAGGTGAACATAATATACAGGTAGCCCTCAATGTATTATTAGTAGCTTGATGACCTCCACACAGGGGTGGGTTCCTACCGGTGCGGTCTTCTCTATGGCACCGGTAGCGGCCAGCGGATTGCAAAATGGCTCCAGTGCCGTCCTCGCTGGTCATCGCGTGGCACCATCTTTTTTGAGGAATTTTTGGGCTTTTTTTTGCTTCCTGCGCATGCGTGGAAGCAAAATCTTGCAAGGTGACGCGCGTGTGAGAGAGATTTCAGCAACTTTTTGCTTTTGCGCATGCGCGGAATAAAATAATCGCCAAAATCGCACACACACACACGCGTCCCCTCGCAAGATTTTGCTTCCGTGCATGCACAGGAAGCAAAATCGTGCGAGGGGCATGCGCATCTAGCAAGCGTGCGTGCAAAATGTGGCAATGCGCGCGCAGCGCACCGGTAGTGAGGTAAGAGCAACCCGCCCCTGCCTCCACAGTGTTGCTTATGGCTCAGATTTGAAGTTCTGATGGCTACCATCCTGTCCCCACAAACACATGATAGCATATTGCCACTTGGCATCCGGCAACCATTTGCAGCATCCCACAGTCACGTGACCACAATTTACAACTTGTTTTGCCAGAATTTTGAATTTATTTCCAGATTCCATCAAAAAAAGCCCTTTGCAGACAATGAATTCGCTTAACAATTGCAACATTCGCCTGACAACCACTGCCAAAAAGTTTATAAGTTTGGGCACAGTCATGTGGTAACCCACTTAATGACCAGCATGATTTACAATGATAACTCTGGACTCAATTACCATCATAAGTCGAGGACTACCTGTACTGCAAAATAAGCTGAGAATAGATTTCATTGGCATTGCATGACATTCTCAATAGGTGTTCTTCTCCTACTTTTGAAAAGAAATTGGGTTTGCTTTTGTTTGTTTTTTTGCTGCCATCCAACAGTTTTAAGCAATTGTAGACTGTGCCCAGTTCAGTTCATATAAGAGAAATGTTGCTGTCAAAACAGATCGTGGAAGGTATCTAGAAAAATGACAGGTTCCACGTGAACCACAATTGGATATGTTTCGCTTATGAAAGTATCTTTGATCATTGCAAAGCTATGTTAGCATAGGGGAGTTTTAGATTTCTTTTCTCCTCAATTTATCTTGCTGCAGGGCCCTTTGACAGCTTATGTAATACCAGCAAATGAATACATGTCAACATATCCATGTTCTGTTAACAGGTAGTTGATGCATCAATTGGGAATAACTACTACTACTGCTACTACTACTACTACTAAAATTCATATATATATATATATATATATATATATATATATATATATATATATATATATATATATATATATATATATATATATATATATATATATATATATATATATTCATTTAGCGTTAGTAGGCTAAAAGTTTCTAAGATCACCTCTATTTTTATTTGTTTAAAAAAATTAAAAAATCATTGTGTATTTTTGTAATCAAGAAAAAAATTACACAATGCCATTATAATTCAAAATGCTGAACACTAATGTGACTCTGTTGACAAAGATCAGAATATTGAATAAGATCAGAATATTGAATAAGGAAGTCTTTCCAATGGTAATGAATGGCCAGGAGAGCTGGACATTTGAGAAAGCGTAAGGCAAGATAGATGAAATTATTGATTGGAAGTTGGTTACTAAGAGTATCATGGACTGCAAGAAGAACCAATCAATCTTTCCTTGACTAAAGAAGAATACTTCCCCTGAGGCAGTAATCAGTAAATAGAAATTCTCATGTTTTGAGCAAGTGATGCAAATGGATGGTGGCCTTTTTTCTAAAAAGCATGATTTCAAAAGTTGGGAGAAGCAGGAGCAGATCACAGATAGGGCAAAAAGATTATTGTAATGTCTCTGGAAATACTACCTAGTAGTTATTACTAAAGACAAGTTAGGTTGGCCAATAGTGGAACATACTAGGAGCTGAACCTAATTTGATGACACCTAAACACAAAATAATAACATCTTTTCTCTTTCTGTATATAATTTATCATCCTTATGTTTGTAACAAGGGAATGCATATTCTGGGATTTAAACTGGTATTATATGCTCTGGACAAGAAACATGTCTTCAGAGTAATGATGGTCCTCCCAAAAGTGTTATTCCTCTTTCAAATAGCACCAATTAGATTAAGGAGAAACTACTTCTTGGAACTGAACAATATAATTAAGAGATTCATTTGGGCCAAAAAGAAAGCTAGGATTAAAACTACTTCATTGTACGACAATAGGCAGAGGGGTGGCTTTGGACTCCCGGATTGGGAGAGCTACTATACAGCAGCGGTACTCAGCTGGATAAAGGAGTGGGTAACATTAAGAAACAATAGGACCCTAACATTAGAAGGTTTTGACTTACAGGCTGGGTGGCACGCATTCCTATGGGAGGCACTACATAAGAGGGTCCCTAATTGAAGTCTGGCTTAAAATAAAGAAAGCACACTATCCTAAAATTCCTAAATGGCTTTCCACCACAGAAGCGATTATCTACCCTAACCTACTAAACAATAAAAAAATCTTTACTTACAAACAAATTTTAGGTGACCACGATAATATTAGATCAAGGCAAGAACTTAGAACACTTGGAATTGAACTAGATTGGTGGCACTACCTACAGATTAGTACAAGGTACACCAGGGACGCGATACAACCCGGCTTTCAAAATGAACATGCTTTAGATAAAATTTTACTAGGACCAGATGGGAAAATAATTTCTCGGCTCTATGACTTTATGTTAGAATATAATCTTTTTGAAGAAGTGGTGAAAGGCAACATGATAGCTTGGGCACAAAACTTTGGCTATTCAATAACACTCTCAGAATGGGATAAAGTTTGGGAACTAAACTACAAACTTACACTAGCGGCCACATACAAAGAAAATATATACAAAATGTTCTATCGCTGGCACCTCCCCCCGGCTCGACTGGCAAAAATGTTCCCAACAACCTCCTCAAAATGTTGGAAATGTAAAAAAGAGAGAGGAACTTACTACCACCAATGGTGGACGTGCCCTAAAGCCAAAACCTTCTGGAACAAAATTAGAGCTTGGCTGGAAGAAATAATACAGAGAGAAATCCCACTAAAACCTGAATTTTTTTTATTAGGGATACTCCGTACAAAATACTCAAAAGAAGAAAGATATTTAATACTACATATAGTTACAGCAGCCAGATTAACATATGCCCAAAATTGGAAATTAGAACATACTCCTACTGCCTCGATGGTCATCAGAAAAATACTGGAGTGCGCAGAAATGTGCAAATTAACAATGCAGATACATGGGAAGGACGATACAGATTTCTACCAAATATGGAACAAGCTATATAATTGGATCAGCCAAAACCCAAAATTAGATGAATTGAGATATATTTAAAACCACTCTCTTCTGTAAGTTGTAATTAAATGAATTAACCTATGGATGACTACCACCGACACCTATGTTATGGAACATACTTAAAATGTATATACAGATTTCGATACAAAACAACTACTTCAAGAACGCTGTAAAAAAGTACTCGATTTCTTTGTAATGTTGCGTGTAAATATGTGTATTCGTTCGTGCTATATGTGTTATGTCCGTGTGTTGTTGTGTGTTGTTCGTGTTCTTTTTTATTGTAAAATTTCAATAAAGATTATTTAAAAAAAAAAAGAGTAAACGTTGGGATAAACTTGTATTTTTAAAAAGCAAAGAAAAAGAAAGCTGAGATATTCAGGAAAGTGAGTTCTTGAAACAATGCCATTTCTGAAGTTTTGCAGAATCCCAAGTTTATCTATTTAGTTTATCATGACATTTCTCCAGGCCTCTGGTTTATTAATGCATGATTTATTCATTTATTCATTTACTTTATATACCACCTTTCTTTCCAATCAAGTATTCAAGGCAGCTAATAAAAATGCAAGTACAGAATGAAAAAGCAACAAAAATATTTATTAATTGACAATTAGCAGTTAAAAGCCTTGCAGAAAAGATGCTTCTTAGCTGCTCTTGCAAAGGAGATGGAGGGGAAACTAATGGAGGGCAATGTACAGGGATCAGTGCAGGGGGAAAAACCCTCTTCTGTTTGCCAGATGAAATGTATACATAATGTTTTGATTTTATTTTTAGAAGTATATCAAGAAAATTATGCATGGGTGATGATGACCTTAAGCAAAGTAGTGTAGTTTTTGATGATTTAAATCTTATAATTACAAGTGGAAACTGCAGCAAAAACCTCCTGATTGGTTTTCCTTTATTTTTGCCGTAGGAGAGACTCCATATTCCTTTTGGTGACTATTGTGCTGTTCTAGACAGTTTCCCACATGCTAGGTTTTTAAGAGTCTTTTAGTTCTTCTGAATTTGATACTACAATTTCATTTCTAATTGTGCGCATTTTGGTTTTGTGTCTATTTCTACACAGGCATTTAATTTGCAGTTACAAGGAGGCATAAGAATACAGGCAGTAAAGTTAGTGGTGAGAGATGTGGTGGTGCAGTGGTTAGAATGCAGTATTGCAGGCTAATTCTGCTGATTGCCAGCAGTTTGATTCTTATCGCCTCAAGGTTGACTCAGCCTTCCAAGGTGGGTAAAATGAGGACCCAGATTGTTGGGGGCAATATGCTGACTCTGTAAACGGCTTAGATAGGGCTTTAAAGCACTATGAAGCAGTATATAAGTCTAAGTGCTATAGCTTGTATAGTCACCTGTCTCTAGTAATAACAGAAGTATGGAATATTACAGGGCAAGAAAATTATTGGAATTTGCCCATCATCCTCTGTTCATGCCTCTGTTGTCTTAATGCTTGCTAATTTAACACCAATGTTTTTTCTATTTCTGATTATAAAAAGGTAAATTAACAGAAGTGATTCTTGAGATATTAAGTCTCTACTTAGGCTTTACCAGACCTTTAGGGAGTGACACTGAAACCCTTTGCTTCATTTCAGCTAGTCTATTATTCTAGCCATATGACCTTCCGTCAATATTATTGTAATTTCTTTTATTGTTGTCAGCTGTCCAGGGTCATTAGAAATCAAGGGCATACAAGTTTAATATATTACAGTTGATTGCATAGTCACCCAGATGTTTAGACTGGGTTTGGCATTTTTATCCATTTATCAAGTCTTCCCCAAGTGCTTCCAACCTATCAAGTCCTTTCCCTGAGATAGGCAGGTGTTGTTGTTTAACAATAATAAAGGAATTGTTGCAGGATGTACAGTAAGCTGTTCCAAGTAGAGCTGTTTATTTGCAATTGATTGATGGTGATTTTGTCAATGCTGATGGTGTTCAAGTAATACTCCAAATGTTTTGGGATTGCATCCAAAATGCCTACTATTATTGGTAGTATCTTTGCTTTCTTTTGCCACAGTTTTATTTCTATTGGCAGGTCTTTGTATTTTGTAATTTTCTCCAATTCTTTCTCTACTCTACTGTCTCCATACCACTACCCAAACCTTTTGGTCTTTCTTATCAACAATTGCTAAGTCTGGGGTGCCAGGTGGCAGGTACTTGTCTGTTTGAATTCTAAAGTCCCAAAACACGTTAACTCTTCCATTTTATATTACTTTGTCTATTTTATAGTCCTATCAGTTCTTGCTTGAATGCAAAAGGTATTTCTTAAAGTTATTCCAACACACCATTGTTACTATTTTGTCTGTGAGATCATCTTATAGCAGCTAACTAGTTGGTTGATTGTTTCTTCAGCTTCTTTGCAGACATGGCATATGCTATTTGTTGCTTTCTTCTCAATTCTGGTTTTGTGTGCATATGTGTTTAAGGCTTGGTCTTGTGCAGCCAGAATTAGCCCCTCTGTCTTTTTTTTCAACTTTCATGCTCTTACCCATTGCTGATTCTTGTTATAATCTGCTTTGCCTGATAGTTTGTTAGTATACTGGCCCTGTAATGCTTTGCCTTGCCATGTCTCTTCACTTGGCCTTTCTTGTAGGCCAGTTTGGTCTCTCCAGTACTCAGTAAGCTTTCATGGTGTACTAGATTCAGTGTATTTTCTTCACTGTCCTTCAAATATTCTTCCAATGTCCTTTTTCTTCTTCAACCGTCTGGTATACTTGCAACATTCCATAGCCAGCTGTGCTTCTTGTTAAATAGAGTTTGTCAATGTTACTGCATGGATGAAGGGCATGATTCATTGTCATTATTTCTCTGGTCTGCCTATCCAGAGCTTCTACTTCAGTTTGAGTCTAGTCCACTATTCCAGCTATATATCTGGCAACTGGAATTGCCAAGATATCAATCAACTTGATATTATTTCTGCCACTGACTTTCAACTTTAAGATCTTCTTCATTCCCATGATGTATTCACTTCTAACTTTCTTCCTGACTTTTGTGTGTTTGATGTTGTCAGTCTGAAGGATGCTGAAATATTTGTAGTAATCATTTTCATCCAACCTTTATGTTATTTCCATAGAGCATCTTGATTCCTTCAGTTTTTGCTATTTTATTCCCTGTTGATGAGGGTGACACATTTATCCAGTCCAAACTGCATGCAATATATTGGCCGTATATATGGACAGAATTGAACAGTGATTACATTTCAGATGGTGTTTTTCCATACAGCCTCAAATACTCCACGTGAAGACTAGGATAGCCTGACAGATGATTTTGATGGTTGATAATCATGGCCTGACTTGTTCAGTATAGTTGATAGAGGAATCAGTGAAACTGAACTACATCAGCTGTCACATCAGTTAGCAGTTTGAATGTTGTTAGTAAACAGGAGAATGGCTTGAAGTTGCCTGGTGCTGATTCTTTTGTTGGATCTTTCATTAACAGGTAAGTTTTGCCAGACGTTAACCAAAGTTCAGTTTCACGATTTTGTTGTTAAACCTCTTGGCAATCAATGGGTGCATATCTGTCAGATATTTCAACCAAAAACCATTTACCTCATCTTCCCTGGTGCTGCCTTTAGGGAACTTTGAGTTGCAGCTGCAGCTTTTCAATGGCAGGTCTGCTGTGATACATCTCTCCTTATTCATAATTAAATGGTAAGAGGACAGATCTGAAGAGAGGAAAGTTCTCCTTTTGATAATGTGCCAATCCAGGTTTGAAGGTTTGCCATCAGTAGCTTCTTATGGCAGAGGAGGAAAGATTATTGTCATTTGGAAGGCTCTGCATGTGTCAGCCCCCTAAACAGATCAGACCAGGAAACCAATTATACAGAAACAACTTACTGGCTGTAGTAAAAGAATCTTGCAAGTGTGTTTGTGCCCTACCTCCTCCTCTTTGTTACAGTTCATTGAAGGGTGACTGTCTGAGTCATTTCCAAATCCTACTTTGTTGTTCTGGACTTAAAAAAATGTTTCTAACTCTTTTGCTTAGGTAACGGCTCCTGCTCATCTCTATTAAGGTCATCATTTCTATTAAGATCACTTTCTACAGCCAGTTAACAAAAGCTCTGATCCATATAAAAATGAATGTGAGGCCTTTATTCCTGAGGGTGGCTGTGAGCGACAAGCTGGAACTGGAACTGATGTACTGTTCTTCTGATGCACAATTGCACCCCATCCAAACTGCTGGTTCTGAGTGTCAGATTGATGTTGATTTTCTCAGGTTTATTGTTCTGGGGACTTCAATGTGCCTTCTTTGGTTGAAGGAATCAGAGGCAAGTCAACATAGGTTTGTTCTAGTCATCACAGACCCAATGTGTTAGAGATGATGATTATGGGCATGATTTTGGAGGTAATAAGATCTGAAGGTGGGACATATTAACATCACCCCATAATCCTGATGAATCGGTATTTTGTTTCCATGTAGATGACCAGTGCCACTGACCTTTGCAAGGAGAATTATTATATTCAGTCTGCCCCAAGGAACTTATGGATCCATTCACTACCCCTATTCAGGGGTTGGTTTCAATTAGAGGAGGGAGACTTTAAGCTCTTCAGCATTCCACTATAGGGCTCCCCATAGTTCAGCTCTCTCCCATTTCCTGATTAATATCCCTAGTATATGAAGCTACTAGGAATGTTCTATTATGTTGTGAGGTTTAATCAACATGATACCCAATTATGAATCTCCACTCCACTCTGAACAGGTGATCTTGTAAAGTTTCTATTTCAGTGCCTGGAGTTTGTTAGAATCAGGAAAAACAAACTTAAACTCAGTTCTAGCAAGATTGTCTATGGATTTGGAAGCCAAGAAATTCCAGTAGAATTCCATCTTTTGGGCCTATGTGGATTTTTTGTGCATACCTGGTGCAGAGCTGGTCCACAATATGTGTGTCCACTTAGCTGCTTCTACAAGTCGCTTGCAGGCATGTGGTCAGGAGGATCTTAGCACAGCTATATAAGTTGCACTAATTGTAGCCATTCCTGGAGTTGGAGGCTTTGTTGATTTTTACTCATGTCTTTGTCATTTCATAGTTGGACACTTGCAACTTACTTTATCTGTCCATGAAAAGTGGAAAATTAATTTGGTCCAGAATGCACTAACCTGAGTGGAAATGGGCTCCATTTTGTTTGACACTATTACTTGGAGTTATACTGGTTGACACTTCATGTAGTCCTCAAGTTACAACTGAAATGGAGTCTGTCTGTTACGGTCATAAATAGTAACAGTTGTAAAATGAGCTGGTCACATAACTGACCCAATTTGTAACATTTTTGGAGAGATTTATTAAATGACCATAGTGGTTGTAAAATGAATACCACAGTCATTAAATGCATGCTATGGTCATTAAGTAAATGCCATAATCATTAAGCGAATTCATTGTTTCCTATAGCACAGTTTTGCCAAAACCCAAAAGTCAGTGCCAGTTTTTGGCAAAAACTCATAAATTGTGTTCAGATGACCATGGGATGCTGCAAATATTTAGGTGGCTGTGTTGCCAAGCACCCGTGGTGCAGTCACGTGACTGTGGGGGCTCTTGACCATTGGAACTTCTGATCTGGGTCATAAGGCCCTTTTTCCAGGTAGGTCGTAACTTTGTATGATCACTAAGTGATCAGTCATAAGTGGAGGACTACATGTACTTTACTGGTTGCAATTCAAGTTTTTGGTTACCACCTTTAAAGTCAGAACCTGGGTATCTGTGTGACAGCCTCTTCCAGGGAGAATCTGCTCAAGAAGTAAAATCTTGTTCCATGTACAAGTTGACATCAAAAAGCCTGAGGATGAGCATTCCTTGTACAGGCCCCTTCTCTGGAACACCAGACCCACTGAGATAGATAAAGGTCTGTGCCTTTTCCTTGCTGTTAAAGGAACATCCAAAGGGATATTAAAACCTTTCTCTTCCAAATGGCTTGTGGGGATGCCATGGAGGGTGGCTCCTGAAGATGCAGCAGCATATATTTTTGAAGGATTTAAAGGGTTTTTATAAGGACAATCATATTTGGAGATGTTCTGCTTTCAGTTTAGTTATTTTGTACCTACTGCTTAGCCTTAATTGTTAACCCAGTTCTGAACTGTGAGATGCATGTCGTTCAGAGTCATTTCTTATTGGAGGGACATATAAGCTCATGAAAAGAAAAGAAAAAAATGGGCACATATTCAATCACTAATGTTCCCCTGAGCGATCACATCTCTTTAAGTATAAAACATTCTTTGGCTTCTGCTCCATAAAGAAAGGAGGGAAATGTTGCCCCTGCTCTGTATTTTCTGTACATGCTGTGTACATTTGTCTGGCCATTTTCAAAAATGCCTGCGCCGTTTGTACAAAGAAAAAAAATCCCTGGATGTCAAGAGGCCATTCTTCCTGCATATAAATTCTCACTGAAAACTGTAATTTTGGCACAGCCAGGCACCTTTCCAACAGTTCCAACCATGGTTGCAGGTTGTAGAGCACAGTTTCTATGTGAGTGTCCAGTTGGGAGAATAGGTAATGGCTCACTCAATGAAGTAAGAATTCAGTGCATCTGCATTTATAAGCAGGCAAACCCAAACCAGGTAGATTTTTTTAAGGGTCTAGAACAGTAATGGGGAACCTTTTTTGCTCGGGTGCCAAAAGGGCGCACGTGCGCACGATAGCACATGCACACGTGCCCACACTCTTAATGCAATGCCCCCCCCCCGCGCACAATCCCGCTGTACTGCCACCGGCCCGTTTTTTTATCATCCACAGGTTCCGGAGGCTTTCCTGAAGCCTGTGGATGGCAAAAAAACAGGCCCAAAGGGCCTACCAGAAGTTCATTTCTAAACTTCCGGTAAGCCCGTTGGGCCCATTTTTCGCCATCCACAGGCTCCGGAGGCTTTCCTGAAGCCTGGGGAGGGTGAAAGTCCAGAGGCTTCAGTGAGGCCTGCACGCTTGCGTGGGGGGGCAGCACGGGGGAGTTGTACGCGCATGTGTGGGGGAGAGGGCATTGCATTATGGGTGTGGGCGCGCGTGCCTGCCCTTTTGGTACCTGGACAAAAAAAGGTTTGCCATCACTGCTATAGAGCACTGCACACCAGAACAACTAGACACAAGAACAGTTTTCCCCCGAAAGCCATCACTCTGCTAAACAAATAATTCCCTCAACACTGTCAAACTATTTACAAAGTCTGCACTACTATTAATCTTCACATCGTTCCTATCACCCATCTCCTCCCACTAATGACTGCATGACTGTAACTTTGTTGCTTGCATCCTTAGGATTTATATTGACTGTTTCCTATTGCAATACAATTGCTTATTTTTACCCTATGATTATCATTAAGTGTTATACCTTATGAGTCTTGACGAATGTATCTTGTCTTTTTATGTACACTGAGAGCATATGCACCAAGACCAAGTCCTTGTGTGTCCAATTACACTTGGCCAATAAAGAATTCTATTCTATTCTATTCTGTTCTGTTCTGTTCTGTTTTTATTATACCAGCTCACCAAACCCTCTACCTCCTTGCGGTAAGCACCCTCATGATCATCCTGAATAAGGCCCACTACTGTTGTATCTTCCGCATACTTCACAATATTAATAGTGACAAACCTTGCACAACACAAGTTTAGGATACGATTTTTCCACTGGGAATAATTGGTCCTTTTCTCTTTAGAAGATTTACTGAGAATTTAGCCCAGTATGTATTACATTGTTAATACTATGCTCATTCTATCCCTCACTGTCCTCTCCCTTTCGCTCTCTCTCCCCTTGAAAAACTACTTCAGTCATGGTTATTGGGATCTCAAGTTTTCTTGACTGCAGTATTTTTTTACCCTTTCCTATTACTGTGAATTATGGATGAAAGGGAAATGTTTCTGCAGTGAGGGCTTTTATGTAACAGAAGCTGCCACAGTGCTCTGTGAATGTAATTTAGGAGCACATCCTTGATGGTTCGCAGGACTAGAGATGGTTGTGTCCTTCTCTCCTATCTGAAATGGGCTAATTTCCTTACCCTTGCAATCTGAACTTTGCCTCCTTCATTTGGAGGGTGCCATAAAGTTGATAAATTGGAAAAAAAATTGGAAAAAAAATCATATCTTCAGAGTGCAATTATATAACTCTGTGGCTGGCAATTCCCCTCTCATCAGCCATAAAGATTCGCTTCTTGTACTTATAATATCAGGAGCATCTAGTTATTAATCAAACATGTGTGACACTAAGAAGCAACTGCAGTTACAGCTGGTCAAAGAAAGTGTTGCGTGGCTCAGGGGCTTTTTGAAGAAGGTAAAGAATGAAATAGAGGTAAATGACAGGAGACAAACATCACAGGTGTGGTGTTGGGTATTGGGTGGAGAAGGAGGAGGGGAGAAATAGCAAGCCATGGAGGTAGGAGACTATGGGACCGGACATGGAACTTCAACAGCAGAGAATTGGGCCTTGGGAACAGAAGCATAGCTAAGAAGAGGAGGCTTCATCATATAGTATTTAAGATTAGGTTGTATATCTGGTTGGCATTGTTTTTTCCTTTCTTGTATGGATTGAACCTCAGCCATCCAGGCCTTGTTTATTACAAAGAATAGATACTATTACTGTTTAGAATTCCCTAGATTTTCACTAGTCTTTAAAAAATAGGTGGATAAGTAGGGGATCAACATTCTGCTGCCCTTGGGCAGGATGATATATCCACAAGCTGCACAATATATTAGACCAGCTTTTACAACTGGATCATATGCTTCGGTGTGATTTTGGGAACTCAGCCATTATCTTATCACAATACATGAATAGGACCATCATACCAAGTTATAAAATAATAATAATAATAATAATATAACAATATTATTATGACGTAATAATGTCATGTTTGAATATAGCATGTTTGCTGTGTTTCCCCCTTTCCCCCTAATCTTCTGACTCTAGCAGCTATGGAGACAGGACTGCTAAGCTTGTTATAATTTCCATGTCATTGGCCTCTTTTCTGACTTCCATTCCTCACACCATGTAAAGCATTTGTCTGTAAGTGAGGAAGTAACCCCCAAAGCATGCCTGTAGTAAGTATTTCTGTTGAAGTTCAGGATGTGTACATGGATGACTATCTCTTCTCAATACAATAGATGCTATCCTGTCTCTGTCACACACACACACACACACACACACACACAAACCCCTTGGCATTCCATGAAGGAGACAAAAGAATCCTCTGTACTTCCAGAAATTATAAATGAACAATTCTTGCTTCCCCACACATGGTATGAAAGAAAAAGTCATGTTTGAGTATCTAGTACATGAACTATTGAGTACCCAGGAGTCACCAACATTATTAGCTTGGAGTTAATTATTATCTTTTTCACCTCTATAAAGAGGAATGGAAACAAAGATTTGGGGTGAGGATGATGTTTGCAGTATCCACAGACAGTGACTCTCATGAAATATAAGCAATATAATTGAAACCAAACTGTTTGGTGAAAATACAATATTTTGGGAAACTGTAAGTGAAGAATGAGTGAGTAAGATACAGCTTGCCTTAATGAACTGGGTTCATGAAGCACGGTGTTTTGATTGATCAACTCGAAGAACTGACTGTTGTTACTTCTACCTAAAGGGTGCTACCAGAACTTCACATTCTTCTGTTTAATGCGCAGCTGTCATGCACAGATTCAGCTAGAGTGTTATCAGTATATTGGCTATACCTACTATCATTAGTCTATTCTGTTCGTATCAAGAGAGGCTGCGCAATTGCTGATCTAGCATTTTCTGCCTACAGTGATGCTTTGGATGATGGCCAGTACATTAAAGCTGAATAGGAAAAAGAGAGATTGACTGAAATAAGTTCTTGGTCTGGGACTTGGATAAAGTGCATGTTCTTGATGTGTTTTCCCTTTCTGTGAAGAAATGGGCCTTTCCTTGATGATCTGCCACAATGAAAGTCTTTCACTAGACACATAGGTGGCTTCAGGAGCATCAACATTTGTCAAGTAGAATCAATTCTGTCTAGCTATAGTTTCTTACATTAATAATTTTATAACAATATTACTGACCGCATTTGCAACCAATCACAATGTCATGCATATGGTGACATCATCATGTAGATGCTGCAGTTATATACTTGCATCTCAATGTCCAACAGAAGTGTGTCGTTCCTGAAATTTGCATGGTTATGTTAACATTCACACGTTGCCATCTGCATCCTTGTCCCCCCCCCATACAGATGTCCATTACTGTCTTGCACTCTATAAGTATATGTATATGAATGTAAGTCTATTAAAATAAAATATATGCAACTATCTTTAAAAAAAAATATCCGGAAGCTGCAGCTCACATGAAAGGCTGCCAGGGATTTAAGTCAGATCATGTTTCACTAAGCCTTAAATCATTATCCTGTAAGCTATCAGTTCTAGTTGCTTACTAGTTCAGGAAGTTGTTACCTGTATATAAAGTATCTCCACTGTCATCCAGTCGATTACTATTCCCACCCATTAAATCAGCACTTCTTCTTACTTGACACGCTGAAAGATAGATAGAGCTAGTTGTCATTGGTGAATTGATAGATGCTTCAATGTATCTTACTACAGAAAGGACTTTAGCATATTAAGGAACATTGAAAAATGTTTGGATTGTCATCCTGTTTCCTTGAATTAATATGCTTATTAAACAAAATGAAGCAAAATAAATTACATTTTAGCTGCCATGTTGAATAATATCAGTGCTTGAATCTCCATGTTTTCAAGGATACAGAGGCAGTAGAAAACCCAGGGGCTGAATTGTTATATTTTATTTAAGATCTGACTTCCAGGAGGATATTATTTGATTCTTCATTATCTGAATTCTGATTCATTTTGCTTCATATCCCTGTTCGTTATTTGCTCTTAGGGGATGAGACAGCTGAAGAAAGAGGATAGCCAATAGTTCTTATCCCCTAGAACAATGTTTTACAACTTTAAGATGTGTGGACTTCAAGCCCCAGAATTCCCACATGGTGACTGGAGAGCTCTGGAAGTTGAAGTCCACGTATCTTAAAGTTGCCAAGGTTAAGAAACATTGCTCTATATGTAATGATGTACCAAAATAATGTTGAGAATTTCACTGTGAATTTTCACCAGAAAGAAATCTGAGAGAACTAGGCTCTTCATTTTTCGAGAACTATCAAGGAATACCTTCTGATTTGGGCATATATATTTCCTCAAATAATTGTTTTTAATAACCAGGCACATGAATATAAGTTTTCCATTAGATTTCCTCTCTACTGAAGGGAAACAAAAGGGGAGAAAAAAATCAAGAGCAGTCATTTATGGCCACAGTACAGTCCATAAATATTGTTGATTAGATTAGATTAGATTAGATTAGATTAGATTAGATTAGATTATCACATTATTAGTAGCAAATGATTTTTGTGCTGTGACACTTCTCCAGCATAAAAGAAATGGGAGAAATGAGTAAGGAATGTAGGAATTTTCTTATTTGAACAGCCATTTGCCCAGAATGGTATAGGGGTCTCCTGCTTGAGCAAGGAGTTGGACTAGAAGACCCCCTTCCAACTCTGTCATATTGTTACTGTTAATTACAAGACAATCTCTTTCTGATTGTTTCTTGCTCATTCTGGTTAGAACGGCATGTTGTGGGTATTGCTGGTTGAGGAACATTGGCTGATGGGATCTGATGTGGCGCGCATGCACACACACACACACACACACACACACACACACACACACACACACACACACACACACCTTTCTCTGTCCTAAGATGAGGTTGGCCCCCATGCCTACTGGCCCCCATCTTGCAGAGCCACATACCTTTTGGTTCTGAATACCTGATTTTGTGCTTGAGCCTGGGGCACTGGGTATAAGATGCTAGCCAATGTCTGGCTGTGCTGAGAGCCTTGTATGATTATCTGTGACCTATGTGTTTTATTTTGGGTTTATTTTTTAGTAATTGTATGCATTTTTGTTTATTTTTCTTTATTGTGGCCAACCCAGAGTTGTGTTTGTGAAATAGATGGCCATATAAATCAAATTTTAAAACTCCCTCCTCTTTGGCAAATTAAGTATCTAGTGGCAAAGAAAGGTGGCAATGAAGCATCAATGTCATTGCAACTACTTCATTTCCCTTCTTTTTCTTTGTATCTTTCATTCTTTTCTCTGACCCAGAATTGCAGACAGCTGCTTCTTTTAAAATTAGCTGTGTATTATTGGCTGAAAATGGTGAGTTGAGTGCAACCACTCTGGTGTTTATCTGAACATTCTTTGTGAAGAAATTGGGAAGGGAGATGACAATCAAGAATGTCCACTTGTGTCAGCTGAGAGTTTAAGAATTGCCCATTGCTAAATGTTCCATTTTCTGCAGAATTGTTTGAATTCTAGTATTCTATGCTTCTTATATAATAGAAGGTGTATGTGTGCATCTCTCCCTCCCTCCTTCCCTCCCTCTCTCTTAGTCTCTGTCTGTCTGTCTGTCTGTCTGTCTGTCTGTCTCTCTCTCTCTCTCTCTCTCACACACACACACACACACACACAGAGAGAGAGAGAGAGAGAGAGAGAGAGAGAGAGAGAGAGAGAGAGAGAGAGAGAGAGAGAGAGAGAGAGAGAGAGAGAAATGAAGGTAGCCCCTAAATCTGGAAAAAAACACTTTTCCTCTTATTTCTAAGAAAACAAAACGGAAAGAGCCATAATCATCACCCAAGGCGGACCCTTAGCTTTAGTCTCAAATTTATCATAAAACTTCCAATACCTCTTTGGATTCATAATTTGACTGGTACCTATCCTTGCTATGGCAATGTCTCTTTTCTTCAACTACTGTGTGTTCAGTTTAAAACAATTTCGGAGTCTTGTATTGATACTGATTCTGTTCAGCTAAAGATCTGTTTTAAACGTTTGTTCCCAAATCGTGTAGTGTAGACTGAAATATATTTTCTGTTAAATTTATTTTGAGTTAAGAGATTTATTCACTAGAGAAAAAAGTTGCAAGTGAATACAAATAGGGTGTTATTGTTTGAAAGCTGTGATGTATTACTATAGGATATTAAAGCATGAAGGATTTGATTTATAACATTGAATAGTCAAGGTGAACAAATAATAAATTATAGCATTAGCCCTGCTGCAGATTTTCCTTCGCCAGATGTCGCACAACTTGAAACTGAAACAAAGGGTCTCCTTTCTTCTCCCTCATCATGCCCCAGTTGATAGTGTTAAAATTAAAGTGGTGTTGAAAATGCATGTCCTTCTATGAAGTGACTCCCAGGGACTTCAATGGGAATGGGGGGGGGAAACCCCTTAATAAGACTGGGGCAGACTAGTGGAGGTCTGTTGCAGATCACAGCCATCATTTTGCACCAGTATTACTTGAAGATGAGGAAGGAGTACATTGCCATTGTGAGCTCCGCAACAAATGAGCAAAAATCAAATAAATGAAGGAAGAAATCTATTCAGGAAGTGAAAAGCAATCCAACATTTTAGTCCTTGTGGAAAGTTAAATCTTTCATATTTCCTTTTTTCTTTACCAGGAATGTACTGTACATATTCTGCTACAAATGAGTTCGAGTTCTACACAATTGTTATATTTATATAACATGTTATACTTGACTAAGCAAACTGTTTTCAGCTTGATATGATAGCCTGTTTCACACAGTGTAGATAAACAGTGGCCATCTTCCCATAATATGCCAAACCACAAGTATCCAAGCCAGTGATGAAATCCAATTTTTTTTACTACCGGTTCGATGGGCGTGGCTTTGTGGGCGTGGTGTGGCTTGGTGGGCATGGCAGGGGAAGGATACTGCAAAATCTCCATTCCCACCCCACTTCAGGGGAAGGATACTGAAAGTCTCCATTCCCATCCCACTCCAGGGGAAGGATAATGCAAAATCTCCATTCCCTCCCCTCTCCTGGGGGAAGGAGACTGCAAAATCTCCATTCCCTCCCCTCTCCTGGGGGAAGGAGACTGCAAAATCTCCATTCCCACCCCACTCTGGGGCCAGCCTGAGGTGGTATTTGCCGGTTCTCCGAACTACTCAAAATTTCCGTTACCGGTTCTCCGAACTACTCCAAAAAATTTTTTTCTGTTTCAGGGAGAGAATGGAAATTATTTGGGGAAAATAATTAAAATATATGTGCTATTTTTTACTGATTTGTGTTCAGTTTGCCACTTGAAGAATATAAAATGTAATATGTATATCTTGGTTTACTCATAAACGTATCACATTTGGTATATTTATTAGATATAAAAGTAAACATTAATCAGACAATAAGTAAAAACTATTAGGAATTATTTTATTAATTTAAAAAGCAGGAAAACAACCCACATGACAATAATCAGTTATATACTTTCTCGTTACAATTATATATTTATATATTTATAAATATACAATTATATATTTCTTTTTTTGAAAAGAAAACCTAGGGAAAAGTGTACATTTGCCTTTAGACATGGCCTATTCAGTTCTATTTTATGAGTTAATCTTGACAGCTTCTGCTTATTTTTTAAGGCAGACACAGAGAGAGGGGGGTGAGGGAGGGGGAGAGAGAGAGAGAGACAGAGACAGAGATAGAGACAGAGAGAGATGAACAAGAGAGAAAATAACTTGATTCAAAGAGAAAATTCTGAGGGAGGTCCAATCTGTGCTTTTCCTTCCCCAGGATTTATCCAACGTTTTCTTATGGCTGTTAAATGTAACTGGTCCTCAGACAAATCATAAGGATTCTATTGCCTTATTCTTACAGGAGTGTTCTGTCAAATGTTGGCAGCAATATTACAAAGTTCAAGTAACATCCAGAGATTCATTTCTTTCTTTGAAAATAGGGTGAGGATCAGAGAATCCATCTTACTCCCTCTCCCCATCCTGGGCTTCTTGGAATAGTGGCAAGTTGTAAAGGAAGGAAGAAAAGAAGGAAGGAAGGAAGGAATTAATAATCTCTCACATCCTTTCTTATACTTTGTTTTCTTTATGAACAATTTTTTTTAGATTTTATTTGGTTTTTAAGTCAGATTTCAATTGAAATCCTACCCATAGTGAAACAGTGTAGTCCATAGACACTTAGTTGATTGATGAACAGGCTAAACTTTATATCGTGCAACAAGTAAGGATTCTCAGCAGTTTCCAAGATGTGCAATACAAGTGCAATTAAAGCATCCATTGTATAAACAATACATAAATTGCAGAAGAAATTAAGATAAATACAAATAATTATTTAAAATGTTGCAATGCTGAACATTCAATAATTTCCTGAGACCCAGCAGGGAAGGAGAAAGTCTGAACTCTAACGGAAGCCATTCCAAAACTATGGTGTGCCACAGAAAAGCAGGCCACATAGCTCAGTTCCCTTCACTGCCCACTAGCAGTTGTTCCTCATAAGATCTGATCAGTCAGACTGATTTTAGTTGGAGCAAGCAGACCTGTCCCAAGTCATTAAGAGTTTTATAGGTCAACACCAGCACCTTGTATCTGGTGACTATCAGTAATCAATGCAGGGCCTGCAAACCTGATGTTACAAGTTCCCATTGCTTGAAGTGGACAAATATGGGGAGGGGGGGAGCATATTCTGAAGCAGTTGTAGTTTCTGGACAATCTTTAAGGACAACCTTACGTAAAGCACACACAGAAGTCCAGCTGGCTGGTCATAGCATGGGTTACTGTAAAAGGTGCTTTTGCAGCAGGCAGGATTACATTTGGTGTACCAGCTGCACCTTAGCAAAGCCCCCAGCCATGGCCCATATCTGCTAACTTAGCAGAGCTGTGAGTTTAGAAGAACCCCCAGATTGCAAACCTGTTAATTCAACAACAAAACTAGTGTTGATGTATAAATCTTACTTGGGTTGAGTTTTTCTCCCATCCAGACCTTTTTAGCTTTAATCACCAGATTAGAAAAATCCATAGTATTTGTCATATGACAGTGCAAAGTTGGATATCATTGGCAAATTGATGATATCACACCCCAAACTGATGGAGGAATTTCCCCGATGGTTTTATATGTTGTAGATATTAAAAAACAAGTAAAAGGGACTGATTCCTGTGGCATTCTATATGTCACAGGCTATAATGCCAATCTTGGTCCCACACACACCCTGACTGAAACCACCCATTAAGGGAGAAGTAGAATAACTGAAAAACAGGAACTCCAGTCTCCAATCTTTGCAGGCAATATAGTAAAATACCATAGTCAGTGGTATCAAAAGCCACTAAGAGATCCAAAAGAACAGAGGAGTTGCAATACTCCAACCAAGTCCTGAAACAGGTCAAAGATGAAATCCTGAGTATGACTGTCAATATGACTTGAAGCTCAAATTACTTGAGACAAGCCCATGGTCACCATGGTAGACATGGACTCTGAGCCTTGTTGGAGCTTTATTGGACTCATCCCAGTGGTGGGGTTCAAATAATTTAACAATCGGTTCTCTGCCCTAATGACCGGCTGGGTGGGTGTGGCTGGCTGGGTGGGCATGGCCAGGGGGCATGACAGCACTCAGCCTCCTGCAGCACTCTGCCAGTCAAAATAGGGCATGGGGGTTAATTACAAAATGTGGGCTTTGCTTTGTGACATCCAGATCCAGCGAGCAAGGGGTGTGAACTGCACAGAAAATACACTTTTGTTTTGTTATGAAGAAATATCCCCAAAGTCAGATGTACACTAATGTAGACTGACTTTTAGCTACACATCTTCCCAGCAAACAACAAATTTTGAAGCTCCAGGTAAAGAGGATTCATTTTAGGATGAGTAACTACAGTTTGCATGTTGGAGGTTCCTAAAGGAATGCTGGGAAACTCTGTATTTTAAAGAACATTTGAAGGAGGGGTGCAGAATAGCCCTTCTCTGCCTGAGGCTGTAGAGACCCAGCACCAATCAAAACACTGTTTGTGAAGCCACTGAACAACACTGACAGGGTAAGCCACTAGTATATGAAAATAAGAGCAAACTCCACTCCCTTCAAGTACTGATGATGTTACCTAGTTTGGTAATACAGTAAAACATCTGCAAGAAAACCATCAAGCTTAGAGAGCACCAAGGATCCCACAGTTCAACCCTGAGCTACAAATATTCTCTTCTATTGATAATTTTGGTTAGAGGGACTCAGAGCCTGCCTTATATGAGATGGCTCCCAGTGGATTCCATTCTAAATTTTGATATGATTTCTGTAAATAAAGAATGTAAAATTATAATGGCTGAGTATTTGATCCCTCATACATCAAAAAAATACAAAGCTAAGGGATAAACAAAGTGAACACCTGTCTACCCTAGACGAATTCAAATCACCAGGACCAGATGGATTACACCCCAAGGTTCTGAAGGAACTGGCAGACAAGATCTCAGAACCACTGAACTATATCTTTCAAAGATCCTGGAGCATCGGGGAACTGCCAGAGGACTGGAAAAGAGCTGATGTAGTTCCCATCTTCAAAAAAGGAAAAAAAACAGATCCAGGAAACTACAGACCTATCAGCCTGACCTCAATACCAGGGAAGATTTTGGAAAAGATAATCAAGCAACAAATCAATGAACACCTAGAAGCAAACAAAGTAATAACCAAAAGCCAACATGGGTTTGTCAAAACCAGATCATGCCAGACTAATCTTATTGCATTCTTTGATAAAGTGACAAAATTAGTGGACCAGAGGAATGCTGTCGATGTGGTTTACTTGGACTTCAGTAAGGCATTTGACAAAGTAGATCATAACCTACTACTAGATAAAGTAGAAAAATGTGGGTTAGACAGCATCACCATCAGATGGATTCGAAACTGGCTAACCAACCGCACTCAACGTGTAGTGCTCAATGGAACTGCATCTACATGGAGGGAAGTATGCAGTGGAATACCCCAAAGCTCTTTTTTAGGCCCAGCACTCTTCAATATCTTCATCAATGACTTGGACGAGGGGATAGATGGGGAACTCATCAAATTTGCAGATGATACCAAATGGGCAGGAATAGCCAACTCTCCAGAAGATAGGCTCAAGATACAGAAGGATCTTGACAGACTTGAACATTGGGCGCTATCAAACAAAATGAAATTCAATGGTGATAAAAGTAAGGTTCTACATTTAGGCAAGAAAAACAAAATGCACAGGTACAGTATATGTGGTACCTTGCTCAACAGTAGTAACTGTGAGAGGGATCTTGGAGTCCTAGTGGACAACCATTTAAATATGAGCCAGCAGTGTGCAGCAGCTGCCAAAAAAGCCAACACAGTTCTAGGCTGCATTAACAGAGGGATAGAATCAAGATCACGCGAAGTGTTAATACCACTTTATAATGCCTTGGTAAGGCCACACTTGGAATACTGCATACAGTTTTGGTCGCCACGATGTAGAAAGGATGTTGAGACTCTAGAAAGAGTGCAGAGAAGAGCAACAAAAATGATTAGGGGACTGGAGGCTAAAACATATGAAGAACGGTTGCAGGAACTGGGTATGTCTAGTTTAATGAAAAGAAGGACCAGGGGTGACATGATAGCAGTGTTCCAATATCTCAGGGGTCGCCACAAAGAAGAGGGAGTCAAACTTTTCTCCAAGGCACCTGGGGGTAGAACAAGAAGCAATGGGTGGAAACTAATCAAGGATAGAAGCAACTTAGAACTAAGGAGAAATTTCCTGACAGTTAGAACAATTAATCAGTGGAACAGCTTACCTCCAGAAGTTGTGAATGCTCCAACACTAGACATTTTTAAGAAGATGTTGGATAACCATCTGTCTGAAGTAGTGTAGGGTTTCCTGCGTAAGCAGGGGGTTGGACTAGAAGATCTCCAAGGTCCCTTCCAACTCTGTTATTATTATTATTATTATTATTAAATAAAAAACAGATTTGAAAAAGAAAAGGCTCATGAAAGAAAAAGAGTGAAAGTGTAAGAAAAAGAGGAAAAGAAGGAAAATCAAAAAAGAATGACTTCCAACTTTCTTTGTTACGATATAAGTAAAAAATATATTGAACTCTTACTCTAAGATTAACATTTGTCTACATTATTTCCATAATCCCATTCTAATCATCAAAACCCAGATCAACTTTTAATTTCAGTTTCTCACAAAAAATCCAGTAACGGTTCATATCGCTTTAATCACTTTGTTAAGGAAACCACAACTGATTTATTTAATTGCACCAAATTTTAAATAAAACAGGAAAATCCTAAGCTCTAGTGTAGACCCATGCTTCTCAACTTTGGCTACTTTAAGGTCCATGGACTTCAATTCCCAGAATTCCCAAGGCAGCATGAAGTTCGCCCATCTTAAACTTGCCAAAACTGAAAAACACTGATCTACAGATTCCTCTTTTATTGATTTTTACTTACTTATGAGCAATTATAATGCAAAATCCTCACTTCCACCCCATTCCAGAGCCATCATAATGCAAAATCCTCACTCCCACCCCATCCCAGAGCAACCACCATTCCCTCACTAACCTGCTTTTCAGCTCCATTCTCCTGCATGCAGGGCAACAAAAGAAGCTGCTGTGGCCTGTGGAGCTCTTGCCTCACAATCAGGAGGTTGTGAGTTCAATCCTAGGTAGAGACAGATGTAGGGTCTCCTGCTTGGGCAGGGGGTTGGACTAGATGACCTGCAAGGTCCCTTCCAACTCTGTTAATCTGTTAAGACTACCAGTTTAAAAAAGTTCAGTCAGATCTTCCAACTTCTTGGGGGGGCGGGGCGGGGAAGATCTCGCAAAGTTGGAAGGTCTGACTGAACGTTTTAAAACTGGTAGTCACATGATCGTCTTTTGTTGCCCCGCATGCCAGAGAACGGAGCTGGAAAGCAGGTTAGTGAGGGAATGGTGGTTGCTGCAGGACTTTGCAAGAGACCATCCAGGCCAAAAACGGGCCGCAGGGGGGGCAGCCTCCCAGCCGATCGGCACAGCCGGTCCATTCGCTGCCTCCCAGCTGATCAGCGTGGCTCCCAGTCATGCCCCTGCAGCCTCCCCACCCTGAATGGCAACCTCGGTGGGCGGGGCCAGCCAGTGGTGGGATCAACCGGTTCACCAAACTACTCAAAAAATTAACAACCGGTTTGGCTGAACCAGTGTGAACCAGCTGAATCCCACCACTGATCCTATATTTGTAAGCAGTTTGTTCACAAGTTTATCATGTTCATATTATAAATCTATAGACTGCTGAGAAGTCGGGGGACGTGTGTTCATCCTTCTTGAATGTAAAGGAATGTAGAGCTGACCTTGGAGAAGCAATGGCTGAGCTGAAAGGGGGAAAGTGATTCAGTCATGAGAAAAAAGGGAAGCATGAGAAATAAGCTCAAAATAGCCTTGCCTTGATTTTGTTTATTATAAAATAGAAGTGAGAGAAACTTGGGCAGACTTTCAAAATTATGTTATTCTGCCTTATTACAATACAGAGCATTCCTGGAATCCCTGCTGGGTCTTCTTTCTTGATCTGGCCTACCTCAAAAAGCTGGCACAGAATAATATATTAGCTGTAAGTAGCACAAAGAGAACTAGTGCATGGACATATTCTTTGTCTAGAAGTTGACTTCCATGTAGTAGGAATATTGTATAATTCAAAAGAATAGGAACAGGTCTGGTCTTACAATTGAATAATTTATTCCAAAAGTAACAATTATAGGGCAGTATACAAACGAAGCATTAATCTCATTCCAACATGATAATTTACTCAAGTCTTTTCTGCAATGGAGTCCAGAAGACCTGACATACAGAAACTTGCCATTCATTCGTACATAGACCTAATTCCACTAGAATACCATAAACCACCACAACCAATATAATGCTTTAAAATTAAATATTCTCCTCACTGTTACTTTTGAAACAGAGTGTGCCTTATTAATGTGAATAATTGAACTTCTCTATTTTATGTGTCTCTATCTAATTGGAGCACTTTTGCTTCTTTAACATTTTGCTTCTATAAGAGATGCATGTATGAAACATGCATCTCATTATCAATTTGGAACCGTATGTTGATGCTTAAAATAGTTTTAAAAATTGTAATTCAAAGTGCAAAGTAAAAGCTACATTATTGCTTGAGCTTGTGACAGTCTTGACCTTTGTATTTTGTGTCTAATCAGATGGAGTAATTTACAGACTAGTAAAATGGGGAGCTTATAGACTAACTTGCAGATCGTAATTACACTAAAGTTCATAGCCATCCTAACATTTCCAGTGTACAGTTTAGAAATTTTATGAATGTCCATGTCTTTGTGAAAATAATTAGAGCCTCTAGACATTAACCTTGCACTATATTTCAGTCTGCAACATATAATTTAATTAGATGAGCAAAAGGCTTGTTGAATAATTGATGTTTTACAGACTTCCAGTGTGGATACTGTCTGTAAATTTAAAGAAAAAATATTTTTATTCCTAACCATTTTAAACAATAAAGTAAATGTTTCATTAGTATCTGCTGACAGAGCATTAAAGCCAAGTTATTTATTCCCTATAAAAATGAAATGCTTCTGAGCAGCTAATTATCAATTCATCTATTTTATTTTATTTTAAATAAAATCTTTAGCCATAGATAAGACATATTAAATTCAGCATCTTCACGAATTAATAGGACTTTCAACAATTCCAAGCTTGCAAACAATAATGAGAAAAAGAAACATATACATATTGTGATGTCTCCAACATAACAACACTTCTTTATATTTCTAATTGCTTGGATTTCTTATAAATATTTCCTGCTAGATTAAAACACTGCACTGCTTAGAAATGTGAATTTGTCTTTGTTTTTTCTGCTTTCAGAGGTTTCTATTTAAAAAAAAACCAAACTATTTCTAATTAATAATATATTATGAATTGAATAATATACTCATTCTTCTTCTGTTCATAAACCTATTAAAAATAAACAGATGTTGGAAGTCCAACTTATTATTTACTAAACCTACAGATGTGGAAATTGCAGCCCTTACCAATCCAATTACTATAAGAAAGCATAGAGGAATTTTTAAATCAAACTGGTGAACAGTAAATGACTATTATTACTGCAGGAAGATATTAAGTCAAAGTGTCAACATGAATTACACATTCTCTTTCAAAGGAGTCTCTAAATCCTGATGTTGTTTTATTTTATAGTATTGGATTCTAGTAAAGCATTATGAGAAGGCTATTTATTTTTGACATCAAATAAAAAGAAATTCAAAGTCCTAAATAAATCAATTACAGAACATGGAACAAAAGAAACAATACAGAAACTGAATTTACAGAAATAATAAACAAATAAACTTTCCAAGAAATGTTGATTAAACTATTAACTCAAGTAATGAATGAGATACAACAGTGCCAGTACATCTTTTTCCATGACAAGAACTTTTTATTTTTATTTTATTTACAACAAGGCAAATGATCCAACTCATTTACCATCCTATAAACTCAATTGAATGTAGATGATAACCTATATATACTAATATTTCAAGAAGATTAAATACATCTTTTAACTAATTTAGAATATTCTGCTGAAACTGGATTTGTTCCAAAAAGGTGCATGAAGTACAATATCCTCTACCTTTTCAATGCAATGTATATCAGAAAACAAGGCTGTGATTTTTCTTGACTGAGAGAAAGCTTTTGATAATTTGGAATGGACTTTTATATTCAAAGAAGATGAACCATGGTTCAGTATACAAACATGGATATAGAGAGTTTGTAAAGAACATGAAGCTAAGATAATGTTAAATGGACTTTTATCACACAAATAATATTCATTTGACTCTTGGTGACTGCCTGGATAAGTCCCCGAAGTTTCCTAGGCAAGATTTCAGAAGTGGTTTGCCATTGCTTATTTCCCAGGGTAGAGAGAGTGTGACTGGTCCAAGATCATCCAGCTGGCTTTGTGCCCAAGGCAAGATTAGAACTCACAGTCTCCTGGTTTCTAGCCTAATGTCTTAATCATCACACCATACTGGTTCTCTTCAGTATTAGAATATCAGATCAGAATAAGACTCAATGTCTATGTAATGACATAAAATTTATCTGAGGAAGAAAAACAATATCTAAACTATAGAGTTCCATATTGTATTTAAACCAATTAAGCTTCTGCAAATTTACTGAATTAAAAAATGATTCAGGAATAATTATTGGAAAAATAGAATGGCAAACATTTTAAGATGGAGAACATTAAAATTGTCCTCATTAGGAAGAGTAGCAGCAGTAAAAATGAATCTCTTACCAATGCTCAGTTTTCAATTTCAAATTTTCACAATAAGAATTGAAGACCAGTATTAAATGAGTGGCAGAGACAAATAACTAACTTAATGTGAACAAATAGAAAACTGAGGATTAGGCTCAGTACAGTGTTTTACAATACCTGAAAGAATGAGGTGGACTGGCAATACCAAATTTATTATCAAATCAACTGTCTAACTTGCATCACAGAATGAATTGTATTACATTACACTTAGATTACGTCTACTGAGGTAGCAGGTCTCCTAGATGGTTTGCATAAATACCTTTCACTTGATACAAATAGAAATGCACAGCTTAAAAAAAATCACACAGCCATAACTAGTGAATTAAATACTTGTATGAACATTGTCATCACCCCTTGCCTCAACATTAAATATTTATTTTCATGAAGGAGTATCTACAAAAATATGATCAATGAAGAGAGCCAAGTACAAACCAGCAGGACCTAATTCTTCATAAAACAAAGATGAAATAGTTTGAAATTCTTTATTCACAATGGTCTGAATGATCGACTTCAGTAACTTCAAATATGCAGTCTATCTCAAAAGGAATGACACAAAACGGGTGGTATACTTAGAGACCTTGTGTTATAAGTTGAAAAGACTGGTAACATAGAACTCAGAACATTTATAAGTTGCTATTGCTATTCAGAAACTGAACTAAGTTGAAGAGTGCAGAATTTAAATAAGACAATAGATATATAACAATGGGAATATCACTTAGGGAAAACTACTACAAGATGTTTTACTGCTGGTATATTACCTCTGTGTTGAATACCAAAACAGATAACTCACTTCTAAAACCTGTTAGATATATAATAATAGGTCAGATCATTTTTCACATTTGGTGGTAATGCTGTACAGCTCAACAATTTTGTAAGTCACTTTATGATAGAATGAAACAAATATTAAAGGATGAATTTATTTTTCTGTTACACATCATTAAGCCTAATATCCTCACAAAGAACACTAAGTCACTTGTGTATATGATTGTAACTGCCAGAATGCTTTATGCTTTTTATTGAAAATTACATATAGCTTCCTTTCAGAATGGCAAACAACCTTATCTGAAAAATAAT
Source organism: Diadophis punctatus similis (assembly GCA_023053685.1). Taxonomy (NCBI): domain Eukaryota; kingdom Metazoa; phylum Chordata; class Lepidosauria; order Squamata; family Dipsadidae; genus Diadophis; species Diadophis punctatus. The sequence goes on from JALIGW010000002.1 coordinate 100,616,077, forward strand.
AATTCAACTTGGAAACCATTTACAGATTATAATTCTACATATAACAGAGTTGGAAGGGACCTTGGAGGTCTTCTAATCCAACCCCCTGCTCAGGCAGGAAACCCTATACCAGTGATGGCGAACCCTTTTTGGTTCGCGTGCCAAAAGGGGCACAGGGGGGGTCGCACGCGTGTGTGCCCATACCCATAATTCCATGTACCCCCCACGCATGCACATGTGACCCCCCCTGCTCCCGGCACGCGATGGCACACCCGTTTTTCGCTCTTTACAGACTTCAGAGACTTTTTAGGAGCCTAGGGAGGGCGAAAACAGCCTTCCCCACCCCCCGGAGGCCCTCTGGAGGCCAGAAATGGCCCATTTCAAGTTGCGAAATGGGCCATTTCTGGCCTCCGGAGGGCCTCCGTGGGGGTGGGAAAGGCAGTTTTCGCCCTCCCCAGGCTCCTAGAAAGGCTCTGAAGCCTGGGGAGAGGAAAAAAACAGAACTTCCGGTTCAACTGGAAGTCGGCAAATGGAACTTTCCAGCCTCTAGAGGACCTCCGGGGGGGGGAGGCCATTTTCGCCCTCCCCAGGCTCTTAGAAAGGCTCTGGAGCTTGGGGAGAGCAAAAAACGGGCCTTCCCCACCCCATCCGGAGGCTGAAAACAGGCTGTTTCCCGACTCCCAGTGGGCCCAGGAGGCCCGAAAATCAGCTGGCCGGCATGCACATGCGCGCCGGACCTGAACTCGCGTGCCCACCGATATGGCTCCGTGTGCCACTTGTGGCACGCGTGCCATAGGTTCGCCATCATGGCCCTATACCATTTAAGACAAATGGTTATTCAGTCTTTTCTTTAAAAACTTCCAGTGTTGGAGCATCTGCAACTTCTGGAGGCAAGTTGTTCCATTGATTAATTGTTCTAACTGTCAGAAAAATTCTCCTTAGTTTGGTTGCTTCTTTCCTTGATTAGTTTAGTTTACTTTAGTTTACTTTATTGTCATTGCACCTCGTACAACGAAATTAAATGCCATCTTCAGTGTACATTATAATTATAAAAATAAAACACAAACACACATCCTTCACATGCTATACAATTGATTTGAAAACCCGATATTGCATTAATATTGCACTATACAGTAGAATTCAATATAGTTACTGCTTCTATAGGGATAGAAGCTGTTTTTCAGCCTATTTGTCCTTGTTTTAATTATTCTGTACTGTCTGCCAGTAATAGTTGGTAATAGTGATGGTAATAGTTTAAAAAAAAGGGCGCCCAGGATGAGATGGATCTTTAAGAATGTTTTGAACTTTCTTAAAGCAGCTGGAGCTATAAAGCTCTTCCAAAGAGGGGAGAGGGCAACCAATGATTCTCTGGGCAATGACGTTAAGCCTCTGGAGTGCTGTCCTATGTGCCACTGTGCAATTGGCAAACCATATACAGGTGCAGTAAGTTAAAATACTCTCTATGGTGCAGCGGTAGAAGATCACCAGCAGTTTTTCATTCAGTTGTTGTTTCCTGAGAAATCTCAGGTAGTATAATCTCTGCTGGGCCCTTTTGACCAGTGCTGCAATGTGAGTGCCCCAGGTCAGGTCCTCTTTTATGATAACACCCAAAAACTTAAAACTGGCCACTTGCTCACTCGGTCTGCATTGATAAGCAAGGGCTGGATGTCTGATCTATTCCTTCTATAGCCCAATATAAGCTCCTTGGTCTTATTGGTGTTAAGGACCAAGTTACTGTCTCCACAGCACAAAAGCAACCGGTCCACCTCATCTCGATAGGCAGACTCACCTCCCCCCCCCGGAGATGAGTCCCACCACTGTTGTATCATCTGCACATTTATTACTAGCGTGAGTGGGAATGCAGTCATGCACATAAAGAGTATAAAGTAAGGGACTCAACACGCAACCCTGTGGTGTACCAGTGTTAAGAATAAGGGCTGAAGAGATATAATTACCTAATTTGACCCTCTGAGAGCAGCCAGACAGGAAAGCCATAATCCAAAGGCAGATTGATTAGTTTTCATTAATTCATTCATTAGCAGATTAGTTTTCATTCATTGCTTCTTGTCCTGCCTTCAAATGCTTTGGAGGAAAGGCTGACTCCCTCTTCTTTATGGCAACCCCTTAGATGTTGGAACACTGCTATCATGTCACCCCTCATCCTTCTTTTCATCAAACTAGACATACCCAATTCTAGCAATTGTTCTTTATATATTTCAGCCTCCAGTCCTCTAATCATCTTTGTTGCCCTTCTCTACTCTTTATAGAGTCTCAACATCTTTTTTACATCGTGGTGACCAAAACTGGATGCAGTATTCCAAGTCTGTCTTATAAGGCATTATGGAATGGTATGACACTTCATGTGATCTTGATTCTATTCCTCTGCTAATGTAGCCTAGGACTGTGTTGTTGTTTTTTGTCAGCTGCAGCATACTCCTGGCTCACATTTAAGTGATTGTCCAATAGGACACCAAGATTCCTCTCACAATTACTACTATTGAGCCAGGTAGCACCTATACTATACCTGTGCATTTGGTTTTTCTTGCCTAAATGGAGAATCTTACCTTTTTCACCATTGCATTTCATTTTGTTAAATAGTGCCCAATGTTCAAGTCTGTCAGGATCCTTCTATATCTTAAGCCTATCTTCTGGAGTGTTGGCTATTCTTGCCAGCTTGGTGTCGTCTGCAAATTTGATGAGTTCGCCATCTATCTCCTCATCGAAATCGTTTATGAAGATATTGAAGAGTACTGGACCTAAGCCAGAGCCTTGGCGTACCCCACTGCATACCCCACTTCCCTCCATATAGATGCAGGTTCATTGAGGACTATACGTTGAGTGTGGTTGGTTAGCCAGTTACAAATCCACCTGGTAGTGATGGATGTGAAGTTTGGGTTTCTATTAATACATTACTAGTATTAGTAATGTATTAATAGTAATACAATACTAACTTTTGCTTGAGTAATTAAATAAGGATTTTTAGACTTGGTAAAAACTTTTGTTAATGATTCATTCTGACTTATGATTCATGTTATATTGGTCACTTTGGTTAATTATGGAATATTGATTTGATCTTAAATGTGCTTTTTCAGATCTTAAATTAATGTAAGAGGCCAGGTAACGAAACCAGCCCTACAAGTTTGGCCAGAACTGTATTATATTGATGAAGGCTATTGACAGATGTTATAATAATTGAATCCTGAAAGTCTGAGTTTTCTCCTCGTTATTATACTCTAATGAATTAGAGAGGGATCAGTCTTAGTGTTTTCTCATACTTTCTCTGTTTTCTGGACTTAAAGCATGTTTTTGCGACCATGGTCTGTGCCTTTTTCAATAAGGTCATCTCCTTGGCTGTCCCAAGTAGTGATCTAATGTTAACTTGAAAATTTAATTTAATTGTATATAGTTTGTACATTTCTCTCCTATATTCTTTTCATCTGATTTTTTAATATTTCGTCTTGGCATTATCTTTAAATCTCTACTAAAATGAATCAATAAAACAATCAATATATTGCAAATCAATATATTGAAATAATTCAACTTCAAAAATTCTTTTCTGATATTTGAATAATCTATCCTATGCCCTCTCTACAGCTTCTCTTCTAAAGTCTAAACATGTCCAGTTCCTTCTGTCTTCATAAGCGCTCAACATTTAACCACCAATCATCTTCTTAGTCCTTATACTTGTTCTGTTTGCCTGAATCCTTCTAAAAGTATATACTTTAGAATTACAATTAATATATAATCAATAGTCAATGCAGAGTCAAATGGAGTTTCTTGTAATTTGAAAACTATGCACCTAAAATTATATTTGCTTGTCTTGCTCACATGATGTCACATTAACGACTCAAATTCAGATTGTACTATTTCAAGATGTTGTTCATAATCATTATCAGGCTAGGCATGTCCCATACTGTACAGTACTTGCTGATTTTCTTGCTTGCTTGGTATTTGTCTCTGTGGATATTTATTCTGTTTCTTTTCAGCCAGTTTCTCTATCCTATTAAAGTGTGTTGTACTTCCTAATGTTGTGTTATCTGTAATTTCCCTCCATCTCTTCATTTAAATCAGTGGTTCCCAAAGTGGGTGGTACTGCCCCCTGGGGGGCGGTGGGATGACTTAGGGGGGCACTAAGAGGCAAGGGGTGGTGGTAGGGGGTGCTAAGAGGCAAGGGGGCGGCAGGGGGCGCTAAGAGGCCATGTGGAAGGCTGGAAAGCATGTCGGGGCAGCGGGGAAGGGAGGTAGCAGCCTACTCCCTTCCCCACAGCCCTGTCATGCTTGGTGGCCTTCCACGCAGCCTTCCCGGTGGTCCCCCATGCCAGCTTGACTTCCAAGGTCAGTGTCCAGCCCAGCCCGGCCAGTGGGTGGGCAGGCGGCCCTTTGTGGAAATGCAGATGCTGAGAGGGGCGGTGGAAGGGCAAGTGGATGTCTCGGGGCTGCTGCACATGCACCCGCCCCGTTTCTGCAAAGGCAGAGCCCCCCCTTGCAGGGCGATCCAAAGAGGGGAGGGGGATTACAAGATTATAGTACTGCTGCTATTTCTGATCTCATTAACTAAATAGTACTAAATAGATATGGAGCAACATATGTAAAAGCTTGAAATGCACTGGTCAGAATCATGAGAGAAAAAGAACTGTACCTAAAAAAGAAGGAAATGGTAGAAGCCTCAAAAATAGTGGTGGTCCTTAGCAATTGCTTCGTTTAGCAAGCATTCACAGTTATGACAATGGTGAAAAAGTAGCTTTATAACCAGTCTTTACATTTACAACCTGTACATGAAAGTTAAGCTGAAGTAAGACCATAAGCACAGTCACAGTTTCACTTAGTTGCCAGTCCCAAATGTGGTCACTAAACACGAAATGAGGATTACTTCTATCAACCCAACCAAAAGAGGCATAAAGACATACAAGATAATTTGTTGCATTTATGAGTTCCTTTGCTATCTGTTTCTACTATTTCTGTGGTCCCTAAAGGGAATAGAAATGTTCGCATTTTTCCGCTCTTATTGCGTCCGCTGACTCCCACCCAGCCGCCCTGTTTAGGGTGACCCGCACCCTTCTGGCTAAGGAGGATGGCGGAGATCCCTTGCAGGGTAGAGCTGAGGAATTTTCTCGGTTTCTGGCGGATAAAGTCGTTCAGATTCGGACAGACCTGGACTCCGATTGGGCAGTACAGGCCGAGACGACTGGGGCAGGTCTTAGTCCGGTTATCTGGGATAGGTTTGAACCGGTGACTCCTGAGGATGTAGACAAGGCCATAGGAGCGATGAGCTCCGCCACTTGTTTATTGGACCCGTGCCCCTCCTGGCTGGTTTCGGCCACCAGGGAGGTGTCACGCGGCTGGCTCCAGGCGTTGGTCAACGCTTCCTTGAGAGAGGGGTCCGTCCCGCAGCCCTTAAAAGCTGCGGTGGTGAGACCCCTCCTCAAGAAGCCTTCCCTGGACCCGGCGGTTTTAAAGAACTTCCGTCCAGTCTCCAACCTTCCCTTCGCGGGGAAGGTTGTTGAGAAAGTGGTGGCGCTCCAGCTCCTACGGCTGTTGGATGACACGGATTTTCTGGATCCCTTTCAATCAGGTTTCAGGCGCGGCTACAGTACGGAAACGGCTTTGGTCACCCTGATGGATGATCTCTGGCGAGCCCGGGATGGAGGTTATTCCTCTATCCTGGTGCTACTTGACCTCTCAGCGGCCTTCGATACCATTGACCATGGTATCCTTCTGCGTCGTCTCGGAGAGGTGGGGGTGGGCGGCACTGTTTTGCAGTGGTTCTCCTCCTTCCTCTCTGACAGGACGCAGTCGGTGTTGACAGGGGGGCAGAGGTCGAGCCCTAGGCCCCTACTATGTGGGGTGCCTCAGGGCTCGGTCCTCTCGCCCATCCTGTTTAATATCTACATGAAGCCACTGGGTGAGATCATCCGACGACACGGGGTGAGGTATCAGCAATATGCTGACGATACCCAGTTGTACATCTCCACCCCGTCTCAATTCGGGGAAGCCGTAGACGTAATGGGCCGCTGCCTGGATGATGTTAGGGTCTGGATGGGGAAGAACCGGCTAAAACTTAACCCTGACAAGACAGAGTGGTTATGGATATTGCCTCCTAAGGACGTGACCAACTGTCCCTCCTTGGTTCTTGGGGGAGAGAAATTAGCTCCCTCAGAACGGGTCCGCAATTTGGGTGTCCTCCTAGATCCACAGCTTAAATTGGAACAACATCTTTCAGCTGTGGCTAGGGGGACCTTTGCACAAGTACGTCTTGTGCACCAATTGCGACCCTACTTGGAGAGGGAGGCACTTCTCACAGTCACTCATGCCCTCATCACCTCACGGCTGGATTACTGCAATGCGCTCTACATGGGGCTACCCTTGAAGAGTGTCCGGCGACTGCAACTGGTGCAAAATGCAGCTGCGCGAGCTGTGGTGGGTGCTCCTAGATGCACCCACGTAACACCAATTCTCCGCCAGCTGCATTGGTTGCCCATTAGTCTCCGGATCCAATTCAAGGTGTTGGTCGTTACCTTTAAAGCCCTACATGGCTCAGGGCCAGGTTACCTTCGGGACCGCATCCTGCCGCATACCTCCCTACGACCGGTCAGGGCCCACAGAGTCGGCCTCCTCCAGGTCCCGTCGACCAAACAATGTCGGTTGGCGGGGCCGAGGGGGAGGGCCTTCTCTGTGGGAGCTCCCTCCCTGTGGAACCAGCTCCCCCCGGAGATCAGGACTATCCCCACCCTGCTGGCCTTCCGGAAAGCAATAAAAACTTGGCTCTTCCGGCAGGCGGGGTGAAAGCGTGACGATACTCTTTTAATTTTTATATGTTATATGTTTTTTAACTATTTTATTTATTGTATTGTATTGTCGAAATGGATCCAAATATGTTGTGAGCCGCCCAGAGTCCCTAGGGAGTTGGGCGGCATACAAATCCATTTAATTAAATTAATTAAATTAAATTAAATTTATGGGTGTAGATACCCAAGGCATGGAAAACTAAATTCCAACAACCCAAAGGTGGTCTCCCAGAACACATCTTCCATCAGTATCACTTCATGCAGCTTTGAAAGATCTGCAACCAACCAACAAAGAATCTTCTCTTTCCCTGTTAGACCTCTAACATTAGTCAAGACTGGAAAGAATCAAGCTGTGTCCAAGAAAGTCTTTACACAGGTTCATCTGATGTACAAGCCATTCACACTTTCAATTATCTCCCAATTGGATTACACATTATAGTGCTTCATATAGAGGTTGCCCTTGGAAAACAAAGAGAAACTATTGCTAGTCCAGAATGCAGAGACACAAGTAGTATGGGTATTCTTGTGTGTCCCTACTAGGGGTGGGTTCTAACTTACCTCGCCGCTGATTCGCTTCCTCCTGTGCCGAATGGGCGCGCATGCGCAGTGCTGAAAACCAAGCTTCTGCACATGTGCAGAAGCCAAAAACAAGATGGCAGCGCCATAGGCTGGTTCAGGGACGTGGCCAACTGACAATTTCTCCCGGTTCGGCGAGCGGGGGGGGGATTCCCGGTTCAGCGAGTGGGGGGGATTCCCGCTACCGGTTCTATAGAACCGGTCCAAACCGGGAACAACCCACCTCTGGTCCCTAATGCTGTGTGAGCTGTATTGGTTACCAGATGATTTCTGGCTGCAATTCAAGGTGTTGAATTCAGAAAGCCCCTCATGACTGAGGGCCCGGTTATTTGAGGGATCACTTGTCTCAGGATGTTTTTTGCCCATCTGTTGAAGTCAGAAGGAGTGGGCTTACTTAAGGTGCCATTGATTAAACAGTAATATCTTGTGGGACCCAGGAAGTGTGGGAGCGTCTGCTGTCTGGAATGAGCTCCCCTAGGGTTGCATACTGCTGCGACCTTAATGACTTTCTGAAAACTGTTAAAATTATGATTGTTCTTGAGATAGGATGATTTTCTAGATGCTATGGGTTTGTGATATGGAGTTAGTCTTCCACATGACCAGTCAGTCGTGTGTGTGTGTTTGTGTGTTTGTGTATATGTCTATATTTCTATTCAATGTAAGCCACCCAGATTCATTGAAGAGTTAGGTGGTAACTAATAAATAAATAAAGATTAAATTTCTCTGAGCCCCGATTAACAGGATTTGCTAGGTGAAAAGGATAAGGCTACACCACAAGAATTCTGATCAATACTTTCGCTTTCAGATGTGAATTTTAAATACAGACAATCAAGGCTTCTTGTTTTATTTCTCTCACCCTAATGGTGTGCTGGGAATTAAAGCTGCCTCTCAGAGGAGCCAACTTTCAGCTGACTATAGTTTACACAACAGCTATTAGCCTCTTTATCAATGTGGGAATCCATTCTTAAAAATCACACACCGACTACACTGACTGAAAACTTAAATCAAAACAAAAGCAGCACACGTTAACTAATTTGAGATGAGAAGATGGACATTTCTTTGCTAGACAGCAAATGGAAGTTAATTAGTTTACATGTTAAACAGTTGTTTTTTTAAAAAAAATAAATACTATGGGTGGTGTTTTTATTGTTTTAATCATATATTTTAATTATTGTGTTTGGGTTTTTTTTAACCTAAGAATTTTGACTAATTTAGTCTGTTGTAAACTCTCCTGGGCAAAGCTGCTTCTAGAAGAGCAACGTACAGATTTAAACAGCAAAATTAGATAATTATTTGTGTGCCAGACACACTGAGGGATACTCACTGTTCTTATTCAAATCTTGGAATTTCTGCTCTATTGAAAATACCACATCTGCCCTTTGGTTGGTATAGTATATAGTCTGGTCAAGAAAGAGCAATTTCATGTTATAGTAAACAATATGGCAGTTGAATGATGGATGTAGGGAAAAGGACTATAGTGAACAATAAAATCCTCTATATATCAATGTATTCATTTATTTGTCTGTTTGTTTGAAATGATTCCTTTGAATGGATGCTTTTTTGAAGCCTGAATATACTAGTCATGAAACTCCCATGAGGAATAAGCATTTGTCTTTTCTTCAAAAAAGATCTGTATCCACATTTGTTTCTGCGTGTGTGCCAACACTGAGAATAAATGAAAGGCAGGAATAAGTATAATGTATTAGGCTGGGAGGATGACCAGAAAACTAAATTCTGTCTGGCCTTTCAACTAAGCCATCCTACTTTACAACATGTATTTTAACTGTTGCATAATTATTCTATTCAACTCCTAGGATAAACATAACTTTTGTGAATGCAATGTTATACTAAGAATATTCCTATTTTTGTAATTAAAGGCTATGTGCTAATTGGGAAGCAATTTGTGTATTTGCATGCCATATCATGTGTTATATTCTTTTTATTTTTATAAGCCAAGTGTTTAATCAGCCAATCCTATTTAATTTGTTTTATTTGCATTAGGAATTTAATTCTCTAACACTGCTATCGGTGTTGTACAAGTATGCATTATTCATCAGCAGTTGGCTCAGGAGAACAGGAGCATTTTTGTCAATTCTTCATGATCATTTTAGACAATCCTACAGTTGCAAATGAAAGATAAATGTTTTAACGTTTCATTGCAGATTTTGATTACATTTTTCTAAGACTTCTAATACCAGTGTTTAGCCAAAATTTTATTCTTTCCTTTAAAAAATACACTTCTGATACAGATTTTAATTTAAATTTGTCAGTGTAAGAATTAAATTACTGTAAGGACTGCCTTCCCAACCACATTCAAAGTACGAACTTCTGAGTCAGTGTTTTCAAAAGGATTCCTTTAATTTGCAATTGTATGACAATCCATTCATTCAAAGCAAAGTCTAAATGAGAAAAATATGTTGTAAAGGAAAAAAAGAATATGGTTTATTGGAAACTAAGATTCAATCCAATCAGAAAAGAGTTGGTCTGAGGCTAAATCATCATGAAAGTCACTGGTTTACATTGAACTGGGCTCTTTCTCTAAGCCTTACAGGGTCTGTGTAAGGAAAAATGAATAAAGCTCTGAATGTCATCATATACTCTTGTGAAGAAGGGCAGGATATAAATAAACGAATACCCACCTGCAGGAAGATTTTTGTATAGAGAGCTACTTTGTAAGCATAGATGGGTCTTTCAGTTACTTAAACCTCTGCTTTGGATGATTTGCCTGCTTAGTTTGTGCATTGATCCATATAACTCAGAGGTCCCCAAGCTATGCTGGCTGGAGAATTCTGGGAGTTGAAGTCCACAAGTCTTAAAGTTGCCAAGTTTGAAGACCTCTGATATAACTGATCTAGTACAGGTAGTCCTCGGCTTACAACAGTTCAAAGTTAAATGGCACTGAAAAAAGTTTTTCATGATCGTTTTTCACCCTTACTGCCATTGCAGCATCCCCATGGTCACATAATCAAAAGTGGAGCATCTGACTCATATTTATGATGGTTGCAAAGTCCCGGGATCAGGGGGCCCCCCCTTTGCAACCTTCTGATGAGCAAAGTCAAGGGGTGAAGCCAGATTCACTTAACAACCCTGTGACTAACTTAATGACTGCAGTGATTCACTTAACTCCTGGGGCAAGAAAGTGTGCTGTCCTGCTCATTTGCGCACACACACATAACGGTGGTTTAGTACATTTATTAATATTCCCCAACAATTCCCTCCACCAAAAACCCAGAACTGTCCCAATTAAGTCCAGCCAAAAGCAGATCGATGCTGGTCCATAGAGCAATAGCCAATGAGTCCACAGTGCACTTGAAAGTTTCCCAAACAAGACAAATCCACCAGGCAAAATTAAATCCACAACACAAGAAGGTTCTCGGGGTGAGAAAAGTCCAGAGTTCACAAGGCTCAATCCAAAGTCAAGGCATGGTGTCAATCCAAAGCAAGACAGGAATCACAATGACCAGGAAACACAAAGCTAGGAGCATGTTGTTCCCAGCATCACCTCCATCTGTCTGCTATGCTGAATAGCCAGCTTTCAGTGCATCCCATAAAGAGAGACGAGGCTGCCACCTCTCCAGTAATCGGGATGATTTTCACTGCTCCTGCTTTTCTCTGCCCTACGTTTTGTCGGATCAAGTGCAGAAGGCAGTTCCTCATCATCATCACTAACCGGCTGCAGCTGCATTCTTTCCCCACCTGAAGCCTCAGGGCTGTCCTGCTGCAGCTGTGCTTCAGCCAAATCACTCTCAGCTGGCTGCTCTGAGCCATTGACCAACTCCCATCCTGATGTGCCTCGCACTGATTTATCCTCCTCAGAACAACTATTATCTGGAGAGGTATCTGGGGATGCTTTTGGGGGAGTCATCACAGAAAGGTTGTAAAATGGGGCAAAACTCACTTAACAAATGTCTCGCTTAGCAACATAAATTTTGGACTCAATTGTGGTCGTAAGTCAAGGAGTACCTACATAGAGGCAACATAAATCATTTTCCTTGACTATATATATATAAAGAAAACCATTCTGGTGGAAAATATATATTTTTTATATTTAAACAGCATCAATCTGAAGCCCCAAACAACCACCATCATGAGATGAAATCTGCTCCTAAGAATTAATCAACATTTATTACATAGTTCTGATCTAGAAGACAGTTTCCTTTGGAAACCATTACTGCTGAAATTGCTGCCTATCTGAGTATTTATTCAATAACTAGTGTATTATCATGGATAATTTTTATATTTCAGGTGTCCATGTATATGTTTGTAAATTCCTTTTTTTCCCTTAATCCCGTTCACCATTAGTATTGTAGAAACTGCAGAATTAATATTTCCTTTAAAAATAACTTTATTTGGTCTCATGTTAAAGAGAAAAGCAATATAATTTGGATAATAAAGGGCATTTATTTATTTATTTACCATATGGCTGATAAAAAGCAAAAGTGCATGATCCTTTTAAAGGATAAATAATTGATCCATTTATTTACAAATTCATTTCCTTCCTTCCTTCCTTCCTTCCTTCCTTCCTTCCTTCCTTCCTTCCTTCCTTCCTTCCTTCCTTCCTTCCTTCCTTCCTTCCTTCCTTCCTTCCTTCCTTCCTTCCTTCCTTTGTCTGATATTTTGACTTCTCCCTTAACTATGGTATATACAGTATATTACTCCTGGTTCGATTATAATTTCTTGAGGAATACAGGTAAACTCCCATAATGTAGTCATTCCATCTCCCCCAATAGAAATGCAGTAAGAAATATCTATCATCATTCTTAATTGAAAAGCATACAAGTAAGGATGCTGCACCATACTTTCTCAAGCTTTTTAGTTAACCTCAAGCTACCTCTTGTCTGGTAAAGATGACAAAAATTCTCAACTTTTGTTTTACACTGTCAATTCTGACCAAAGAGTGCAAATCAAGTATCTTTATTATCCTCTTTGACCAGCCTTTGCAGTAAAAAAGAAAAATTGTTTGATGCAACAATTCTTTATTGGGAAAAGGGAAAAAACAATAGGACAATAAAGCAACATATCTAATTAAATTATTGCACAGTTATAAAACTTGGAGAAGATATTTGGTCACCTGATATGTAGGGTTACCTTCACTTAAAAAGTGGATTAGACAAGCTAAACAGTTAATAATACACTAAATAACTAACCAATAATGCACTAAGAGTTAACAATACAATATTAGAGGTATGATGAGTTTTACCTGACAGTAGGTCATTCTTTCAGGGAGAAAATCTAGGTGGTCACTAAGAGGTAACTCTTACATGATAGCACATCATTGCAATCATTGTGAAATCTGTCTATGTGTTATTACATTATCTTTTTGGTGGCATTGATAACACAGGCCCCAGACTTCCCAGAACAGTTCCATTGTAGATTGTAGGATACTGTAGGATGCAGTGGTAGCAGAAATATTTTGCTGTTGTCACCATCTCTATAGAATAGGATTGACAAAATATTCTTTACTTACATCCATTGTACTCATTTTGAGTATTTTGCTGCTCGTGCTATAGTGTTCTGCTGTTCCTCTTATTTCATTGCCTCTAGGTTTCTAGGAGATGAAGTAAAATGAAATTCTGTTCATTTAGAGAGGCCACTTAGAAAACTCATGTCCACGGTCTGAACTAGCTCAATCTGACACATAGCTAAAGCTTCAACAAAAACTTATTTTTAAAAATTTCATTTTTAAAGAATTGTAGAGCACTTGCGAACCATGTGCATTCATCAGCCTTTGTACAGTAGCACACCGTTCTAATTGACCACGCAATATTGCAGAATAGAAACACAAAATCAAAACTGTTACCTGTATATGTCTTGCAATGATCTGGAAACCCTGATGAGGTGGCCTTGGCATGAATTAAAGCCCCCTAAAGGCAACATCCAGGGAGATCTTCAAAACCAAACGTATCAGTGTCTTCAGGTAGCAGGAATGTAGGGCAGCAGAATAAGGAATCTGTTGACTCAGCCTCTAATCTGCCAGGTTACTTTCTCCATATCATATGAAATTACACACACACACACACACACACACACACACACACACACACACACACACACTTAGTGCCTGATATAAAATTATATGATAGAGTATGCATATAAAATCTTGCTTAACAGTCAAGTCAAACAGTACAATCAACTAACCTTTATGGAAGCTTCTTAAATACATGCTAAACTTTGGTGAAGTGGCTTATATTCTACTTTGTGTAGTGTTTATATATTCCTCCACTGTCCCTGTTGCTACAAATTCCACCTCTATAGGTTAAAATTCAGCATTAAAGTCTAATGCCACATAACCAAAAAATAAACTTGCTGAATAAATCTTACGCTCCTTTGATTCTCAATACATCCCCATGTAACCCCTGAAAAGATTCCCTGGTAAATTAAGAGATTTACCAGACATGGTAGACTGCATCCTTTAAATCTGAGTGGGAGAGAGAAAAAGAAATGTTGCAATTGAGATGCAGTATGTCTTATTTGTATTAAAAGAATACGCTCAGTCTCTCCATTCTCAGTTGTTTAATTGAGAGAGACATTGTTGGAGGTTTTTCAGAACCAATATAGATCTACAGGTAGTTCTCAACTTACAATCACAATAAGCACTGGAAAATTCATCATTAAGCAGTGTGGTTATTAAGTGAGGTATCATTTGATTGCACCCAATTTTGCAACCTTTTTCTTGCAGTTGTTAAGTAAGCCATATGGTTGTTAAGTGAGACATCACATGACTGCGACTTGTAACGTTCCATGCTGGCTTCCCCATTGACTTTGCTTGTTGGCAGCTATCTGGGAAGGTTGCAAATAGTGATCATGTGACTGCAGGGCAGTGGTGAAATCCAATTTTTTTTACTACCGGTTCTGTGGGCGTGGCTTGGTGGGTGTGGTGTTGCTTGGTGGGCGTGGCTTGGTGGGTGTGGCAGGGGAAGGATATTGCAAAATCTCCATTTCCACCCCACTCTGGGGCCAGCCAGAGGTGGTATTTGCCGGTTCTCCGAACTACTCAAAATTTCCACTACCAGTTCTCCAGAACCTGTTAGAACCTGCTGAATTTCACCCCTGCTGCAGGGACATTGTGCTGGTTGTAAGTCACTTTTTTCAATGCTGTCCTAACTTCGAAAAGTCTCTAAATCAGAGGTGTCAAACTTGCAGTGTCACGTCGTCGCGCCCCCCCCCCCCTTGACAGTGTCATGTCAGGGGGGAAAAGATGTATCACAACTTTTTCCTCCCTTCGCTAAACTAGGGGTGGGTGTGGCCAGCACATGACACATCTGGCCCACGGGCTGCAAATTTGACACCCCTGCTCTAAATGAATGGTCAAAAGTCGAGGACTACTTGTAATGGCATTTGAATTAAAGAGGAAAAAATGATGTCATTATGAGTTTTACTTCTGTTGTGAATTGTTGAAGAAAGTGGAGGCGTCCAATCAGGGAAAAGGATGATTGCCTAGTTATCTCCCCTTCGTTTTGCAGAAGAAAAACACAACAAAGCCAAGCAATGTGTATGTTGCACCTAGTTTTTATTTCAGTGTGCTCTCTGGTGGTGGGATTGAGAGATGGGGAATCTATATCTGAAAGGAAATCCAATTGTTTGTATATATAAGCCCTTTAATTAGAACTAAAATGGATTTCTATTAAAAACAATAACCATAACAATTGTTGAGACAAATTTCCATATGGTTTCTATGTAACATTTATCTTGGCCTTCAAATGCCCTAAATTGCATGAATAGAGTGAATTGGATATTTGGCCAAAATGTCTGCATAATTAACTGCTTCTGTTGATTTTTTTTGCTTTATGTTCTTCTAAAGAATTGTGCGTTTAAATTGGTAAGCAGGTGACTAACCTTTGTTTTTATTCATTTAATTAGGAAATAGCTTACAGGTTGTCTAGATGTCTTCAAAAAGAGGAAAATCCAAAACTGAGAAGCAGTGTCCATCACGGCACAGCGGTGGTGGCAGCTACACTATCTTCTCCTTCATCTACCGGCGAAGAAGATGAAAGGGTAATGTTTTATTTGAAACGAATGAATAAAAATATTATTGTAGATATAAAAGAATGGCAATTTGGAGAGATATGCTTTAAGTATATGCTGATTAATTCAAACCAGAATTAATAAATTAGAAAGTATAGCTCCCAATTAGCGGACAAGCAGTCACATTTCTGAAATGCTATAACAAATTTACAGAAAGCTAATCAAATGTTATGAACCAAGCATACATAGTTGGAAACACAATCATACAAAAGCTTTGCTATGAGCTGCTATTCTACTCAGCCCTCATTTCATAAGAGCATCAGTGGTCCTCACTGAGTATATTCCCCTACATGAGTTACACTGCACAAACACATAGGCTCAGTTTTCCACCTTCATTCAGTATTATAGACAGAATCTTGGTTCCTGATGAGGTGTCACTTTATTATCAGATCTTCTTCTAGGTAAGAAAGTTGCTACTCTACTAGTTGTGTGAATCACAGAGATAGTGATGAAGAATTGGTGATCAACATATAACTGCAGTTCACTGAACAGTCATCCGTGAATCCACACAACTGACCCTTCTACCTTACTTGATCTCAGATGATCTCACTATTCCTCAGATGTATTGTGTTGAACTTAGAAACTGAAAACATTCAGTGGGTGCCGCACCTAGGTCACTTGGTATGTGTATATGACAAGCAATTTTTAGACAGCTTTGAATGGGCTCTGCACAAATGTGTTGCCTATGGGAATGGAGTCATAGGTGATCATTCAAAGAACTGTAATGATTGATAAATAAATAATCCTTCAAAAAGCTCAGAAGCATCAGGAGCTGGGTTTAGAAAGAGTCAAATACTTTTTTCTGACCACAGGAAGATGGTATGGCATTGTTCCTTCCATCCCAAAAAGGTAGCCAAAGAAAGAAATGCTCAGTATCGTATTAAATGTTCTATTTTCTATTTGCTGCCAGAATATTGGGAAGGTATTCAAAAGCCTGGAGCCATAAAACAATTTTTTTCTGGCTTTGATCCAGCTCCATTTCTTCATGAAATTTAGAAGTGTTTTGAAAAAATGTTCAGCTGAAGTAGTGTTCAATGTTTTTTTTTTAATTAAATAGCTGGAGGAATCTCTAGGGAGAAAGAACATATTAACAGTTATCTGGATCAGAAAAAGTTGTTAAGTTTTTTTTTAGGAGAGGGGTGGTTCACCCATTTTCTGACGTTCCCCCCCCATCCCCCCCTACTTTGGAGCTGTAACAATAATTACTCTTCTTTGAAACTTTATGGGCGATTCAAAATTGTAAATGTTGGTGTTTTAAAAGGTTATTTTTGCAATCATTTTTTTAAAAAAATGTATGCTTTGAACATTGTCTTGATATTTTGCTTGTGTGTGTATGTGTATGTGTATGTATATGTATATGTATATGTATATATATATATATATATATATATATATATATATATATATATATATATATATATATATATATATATATATATATATATATATATATTGTGTGTGTGTGTATTTATCTCTTGGAATTAGTGTGTTTTTGAAAGTGTGACTTGGTACATTAGGGATCTACAGAAAATATAACAATCTAGGGCTTTTTTGTTTTTGTTTTTCTAACTTTTACAAGCTTAAGAATAATACATTTTTGCAAGAAATACTTCTGTATAATAAAGAAGGAGAATGACAATATTAACACACAATGGTTTGACCCAAGCACACACACTATATTGGCGAGCCTTGAGTCCTTATACAGAATGTCAAACTGAACTCCAATTTATGTTGACAGAACTAGAATAAAAGTGTCACATTCTGCTAACCCAAGAGGAAATAAAGTTAAGGCTCCCAGCTGGCCATGCTCAAGAAACTAAGAGGTGAGAAAATGAATGAAGTCAAATATAATGTTAGTCTTCCCACCTCAAAAGAGTTTTGATAGGCAGAAGGTTTAGTGAGGTGATAAAGGTCATTCTGAGAATCCATCACTCTGCTTAACTCATCTTCTCAATCTCCATATATGGAGCTGCAGTTGTCTGCAATAATATACAATTCCATGATTACCCCAGAGACAACAGAAGAGCCATTTACTTGCAAAGTACTCTGTAAGGCTCTTTTCTAATTTAACAGTGCTTCAAAGCAGATCCTTGTTTTAATTCCAAGACCTATTCCAATGAGGTGATTCAATAGAAACTTTGCCAAATTGAGAGAGACTTTCACTTCATGAGAAGTAGAGGAAGAAATAATGTTAACAAAAATGGGACCATTCAGTTACAGTTATTCCTACTTTTACTTCCACTAACACAGGGGTGTCAAACTCGTGTCATCACGGCGGCGTCATGTGACGTATCGGGACTTTTTCCCCCTTCGCTAAATGGCATGGGCGTGACCAGCACATGACGCATCCCATCTGCGCGTCCCCAGTTTGACAGTCCTACTCTTACACAAATAGCTTACATGGGCAATCCCAGAGGTGTGGAAGAAGCTCCAAGGCTTTTGCACTCAAACAGGTGAATCAAAATGTTGTGACTTTCATGGGCTTCAGATTAATAATTTCAGAAGCTATTGGCAGGTCATAGTCTCAATTTGCTATTTGTTCTGAAAAGGAAAGTTCATATATGAAAGACATAGAAGTGAAAAACTTGCCATGAGTAGATCAATACTTGATAAGGATTTTACTATTACAACATATTCCTTTCTATTCGGGTAAAGGCAAGATTAGATAAAGTAATTCCCAGAACATGATGGATTTTAAATAGTGTTCGGTGAAGTTTTTTTTTAATCTGGCTGGCCATCCTTGATACTTAGGACTTGATGCTTAGGAGTTACCATGTTAAGTACCAGAAGACATTGGTATCCAATTTATAAGTAACAGCAGGTGTTTTTGGTACTTGACATGGTAATTTAATTTAATTTAATTTAATTTAATTTAATTTAAAGTTCTTATAGGCCACCCAATCCCGTAGAACTCAGGGCGGCGTACAGCAGGAATAAGAACAATGTATAACATAAGTAAATTTAAAAAAAACATTACATAATTTTAAAAGGAACATTCAATCATGGGGGAATTCGATCTTCACCCCGCCTGCCAGAATAGCCATGTTTGTACGGCTTTGCAGAAGGCCAGTAGGGTGGGGATAGTCCGGATCTCTGGTGGGAGTTGGTTCCAGAGAGATGGGGCTCCCACAGAGAAGGCTCTCCCCCGTGGGCCCGCCAACCGACATTGTTTGGCTGATGGGACCCGGAGGAGGCCCACTCTGTGGGACCTAACTGGTCATAGGGAGGTATGCAGTAGGATGCGGTCCCAAAGGTAACCTGGCCCTGAGCCATGTAGGGCTTTAAAGGTCAAAACCAACACCTTAAATTGCAACCGGAGACTAATGGGCAACCAATGCAGCTGGCGGAGAATAGGTGTTACGTGGGTGTATCTTGGAACACCCACCATAGCTCGCGCAGCTGCATTCTGTACCAATTGCAGTCTCTGGATGCTCTTTGAGGGTATCCCCATGTAGAGCGCGTTACAGTAGTCCAGCCGTGAGGTGACAAGGGCATGAGTGACTGTGAGCAAAGCCTCCCTCTCCAAGTAGGGTCGCAATTGGTGCACAAGACGGATCTGTGCAAAGGTCCCCCTAGCCACAGCTGAAAGATGTTGCTCCAATTTTAGCTGTGGATCTAGGAGAACACCCAAATTGCGAACCCGTTCTGAGGGAGTCAATTTTTCTCCCCCGAGAACCAAGGAGGGACAGTCGACATAGTTCTTCCATAATCCCTTGCAGCTTGCTATATAAAATAATTTTGTGTGATGAAGTGTAAGCTTAAGCAAGTGTCATGGATTTGACCCTGGACCCCTCTCCAGGTGTGAGGCTCAGAGAGTGCTAACCTGATGGAGGCAGCCTCAGCCTGATCAGACGAATGACAGGCTGAGGCTGAGCAAGGCAAGCCGCAGCTGCAGTGAGTTGGCCAGGAGGCTTCAGGGAAGGACTGGAAGCAGTTGTCCCCATTAGTGACAAAGAGGAGATGGAGTCCACACCTCCTCCTGATCCAAGGACATGTAGGACAGAGAGGAGACAGGCGCAATGCCAGTGAGCTAGACTGCACATGAGGAGACAACCTCACTCCTCGTGAAGGGCCGCACCAGCATCGCCTACTTAATCCCACCCCAAGAACTTGAGTGTCGGTGGAGCAACGTGCCCAGTTCCATGCCTTATGTGTTCGTGCCATGTATCATGACCCATTTGACTTGTGGATAGTTTCCCTGGACTTCCTGTGTGCCAGTTAGACCTGTTTTACCAGTGACTCTTGCCATGCTGAGCTCCAAATCCAAACCTGCACAATATGGGTACTTTCTGAGGACCTGTTTGGGGGAGTGGTTGAATAAACACCTTCAGAACTCTCGCTCTCTCTGTGTGTGTATGTGTATGAGAGAGGGGGGGAACAGGGCAGCACAGCAATCATGGTGCAGGCCCAAGATTGAATCTGATTAAGTATGATCCAGGCAGAGTCATAAGATCTCTTCCTTGATTAGAATGGTGTAGAAGAGAAGCTGGGGCTATTCCTTAATTCCATCCATGAAGAATCATCAAAAGAATCCTGTTAGATGATCAGAACAATGACCTGATCTTTATTAATTCTGGTAGCACTCAAATACATTAGCTAGTTTCATAAATAAAATCTGTTTGGTTTGTTCTGTATTTATATTATTTGAATAATACTGTAACTTCAGTAGTTAATAAAATATGTCTGAGCTCGTTAAATATTTTATCTCCAAGGAATTAGATAAGCTCTTGGATCTATCTGAACTGTTACTTATAAATGGAAGCCTTCCCCAAAACTAAATATAAAGACCCCCAAGACTCTGTGCTGCCAGTGATCATCTTCTGATTAATAGTTATTTCTTGCAGACAAGAGTTTATTCATACTGCTTTACAAAGAGGCAGTAGTGAAGCCATTGCTGAAGAGTTCACTGCCAATCTATATAAATAAAAATGTAACTGTTCGTTTGGGAATGATCTAAGCTCTCCGAAAGTATTTCACCGATTGCTTTGAAATTTAATACGAGAGTGTTTTTATATACCTATATTATATAGATGTCACACCTGTGACACGTGAAAACATGATTTTCTTGAAAAACAGGTAAAAACATGATTTTGTTGAAAACCAGTGCCCTCTGCTGGACACACGCTGTACTAATTGACTATTCCCTTCCAACGTTTCTGAGCCAAGCTGAGGGAAATAAGGGAATAGAATAGCAGACGCTTTTATGGGGAAACCATGACATGCCTTCTGAGAGGAGGCTGACTCCCCCCCCCCCATCGCGTGACCCTGGCAAGTGTCTCAGAGAAATAAAGGGATAAGATAGCAGAGGTTTAAACACAATTTAAACACAATTTAAACCTCAAAAATTAAGGGGGGGAATTGACATCAATGTTAACCATAATTCTGAGATGTTAACGATGGATATCCTTTATACATAAGAAGATCAGCAGAAGATGGTGGTAAATTCGCAACCATACAAATGCGAAACGGTGACATTGAAGTAGACAACCGGTGGGTTGTTCCATCAAAAACATACAAAGCACACATAAAGGTTGAATACTGTAACTCCGTTAAATCAATCAAATACATTTGTAAGTACGTGAATAAAGGCAGCGACATGGCAGTTTTTTCCCTTCAACCAGAAATAATTGATAGGAATGCAGTCATAGATATCAATGAAATAGCACAGTATCAGGCTGGAAGATACATAAGCAGCAATGAAGCTGTATGGCGAATTCTTTCATTTCCCATACATGAACAAAGTCCAGCTGTTGTTCCCTTAGCAGTACATCTAAAAAATGGGCAACACATTTATTTCACAGCTGCAAATGTGCAACAAATAGCCCATAATCCACCGGCTACAACGTTAACTGCTTTCTTCACGTTATGTCAAAATGACGCCTTTGCAAAAACACTGCTGTATTCGGAAGTGCCTACGTATTACACATGGAATGCGAGTAGAAAATCATTTGAACGACGCAAACGAGGAGAGCGAGTCGACGGACAGCCTGGCATATTCAAAGAAACTACGATAGGCAGACTGTACACCGTGCATCCCAATCAAGATGAATGCTTCTTTCTTCGCATGCTGTTGGTAAATGTGCCCGGTCCAACGTCTTTTCAACAATTGAAAAGTGTCAACCGCTTTACACATGCAACTTTCCGCAGTGCGTGTCAAGCTCTGAATTTATTGGAGAATGACCAACACTGGGATGTATGCATTAATGACGCGTGCAACACATCACATCCAAATCAAATTCGTGCACTGTTTGCAATCATATTGACCACCTGCTGTCCTTCATCTCCAACAGAATTATGGGAGAAATATAAATCACACATGGCTGACGATATTTTTTGTCAAATACGCAAGGAAAATTCAAATATGAACATGGATTTCACAGCAGAAATCTACAACGAAGCGTTGATAATGATTGAAGATTTGTGCTTAGAAATCGTGAACAAAGTTCTCAATCAGTTGGGAATGTCATCACCTAATCGATCTGTTGGTGCTTCGTTCGATGTAGAATTGAGTCGTGAACAAAATTACAACATCTTTTGTCGTATGTGATCTTTTGTCGTATGTGCAATCAAATATTCCTAAACTAACGCTTGAGCAAAAAGGCATTTTCGATCAAATAATGCAAACTGTCAATAACGGAATTATTAAATATTCTTCTTAGATGCACCAGGAGGAACTGGTAAATCTTTCCTAATTAGATTGATTCTGGCAGCAATTTGCTCCAAAAATGACATGGCTCTTGCATCGTCCGGAATAGCTGCGACATTGCTACCAGGTGGAAGAACTGCTCATTCCCTTTGAAATTGCCATTAAACATGCAATTCATTGAAACTCCCATGTGCAACATTTCCAAAGCATCCAGCATGGGAAAAGTATTGCAGAAATGCAAACTTATTGTTTGGGATGAATGCACAATGGCGCACAAAAAATCACTCGAGGCTCTTGATCGATCATTGTAAGATTTGTGTGGAAACAACAGACCATTTGGAAATGCGTTAATATTGCTGGCAGGAGATTTCAGGCAAACATTACCTGTAATTCCTCCATCGACACCAGCGGATGAAATAAATGCTTGCCTCAAATGCTCTACAAATGCGGGTCTGAGGAAACAGCAGTCAACTTTCATCCAGAGCCGAGAAGTCAGTGAAGCAGCGGTAAAAGCCAGCTACCTAATTGCTAGCGAAATAGCATTAGCATCGAAGCCGTATTCCGACGGTGACTTTGTTAAACGATGCATGATGAAAGCGGCTGAACTTGTATGTCCCGAGAAGCGACAAGCTTTTGCCAATATTAGCCTGACGAGGAATACTATAGCAGAGAGGATTTCGGAACTATCGGCAGATTTAGACAGTCAATTGAAACAGAGAGTCAAGTCATTTATTGCATTTTCCGTGGCAATTGACGAGAGCACTGACATCACAGACGTGGCCCAACTGGCCATATTTATTTATGCTGCCTTAGATACTGTTTGCATTGAAAGAATACAGCTCTGTGAAGATGAATCCTTACTGTGGTGATTTAAAAAATGTGCACTTTAATGTTAGTCAGCAGCTTCAAAATAAAAGTTGTGTGATGGAATTCTACTGTTCATACAACTCCATAAATTTTTAGTATGTATTGTATGTGTATGTATGTTTCATGTATGAAGTTTACAGATTTACAGGACAGGCGAACACTTTCTTCATTACACATTTAAAATCACTCTCCTTAGTTTGTAAGGTGTGCAGGGATTACATTTAGATTTTATATGCGTATGTGTAAGTGGTTTAAAAATTCCTTTCTTTAAAAGTCTCATTTAATCTTAAAGTGCATTACTATATTTTTCAGTACCAATTAAAGTTTTGTGCCTTTGTACAATCAGTGGGATCTGTTGCAATGCATATTTGTGAATGATAAAAGTAAATTGCACATTTGTCTAAGGAAATATGAGGTGTTTTATGAAATGTTTTGTAAAAGGATAGTTTATTAAATTTCAATATTTTCCTAATGTTCTTGTGCTTCTTTACACCAAAACAAAGAAAAGACATGATATTTTAATTATTTATAGCAGAGTATGGTATAATTTTAATGGTCCGGCCCACTTGACATCTCCCTAGGCCGTATGTGGCCCACGATGAGAAATGAGTTTGACACCCCTGGTCTATGTTGAGAGATGAGAGAGGAAGTGGGAATGTGATCCTGTTAATACTGTTGAATTGCTTTGGTTACCATTCAGTGTTATTTTTTTGGGAGGTCTTGCCATAGTAGAGGTTCAAATTGCCACATTGCAATAATTCCTTTCACATCTCTACTAGCAGAAAATTGCGCTGGGAGTTTTTGGTGCATCCACAACTTCTGGGAAATATCCTGTAAAGTGTCTCCCATGTTGTTAGTAGCTATGTGAAATAGTTGGGAAGGTTGTCAATGAATGTGCTGATGATACTCAATGATGCTCATCTTTCCTGTGAGCTACTGAGGTTGAATGCCTCTGAATATCTCCTGCATGTGGGAGAATGAACTAATGCTAAAGGTGGACAAATGTAGTTTCAGATTCTGGGTACTGAAGTTCAGGATATGGAAGATGTTATGTTTTAAGAACATACTGTTTACTCCAAGGTCCGCTATTCAAGCGGGAAAAGGGAGACCGCTGATTGGTTGAGCCATCTGACAGCTCTGCATAAAAGGGAGAGCTGTCAGCCTGGCTCTTTGCTGGATCTTACTGAACTACAATAAAGAGCTGTTTTGTTACAAGCCTGTCTCCAGCCTCTTCAGTACCAGGACTCAACAGAAGACGTACCTGTTCAAGATGGATTGTACTTCTTCTTAAGGATTAGGTTTGCAGTGTAAAGTTCTCCTAGAAAAAAAAAGACAGAGACAAAGAGATCAAATTAGGAGGCCGAGATAATCACTTTTTAACTATCATCTTTGCAGTGAACGTTGAACATGTGGTGAATCCCAAGAAATATTTTTTCCAAAAACATATAAATAACTTATTTAGCAAGACTGATTGTATTGATTTCTTTTGGAAATTTGTGTTCCTTATTTCCCCCCCCCTGTATTTCTCTTTCTCCAAATAAATCCCATTTTTATATCTAGAAATTTGGCTCGTAGGCTTAATATGAGAATTACTCAGTAACACCCCACCCTGCCAGAATCTAAAACCAATTTGGGCTAAGGGAAAAAATTGGCTCAAAGTCACCTGACTGGCTTTATGCCTAAAGAAGGACTAGAAATTGGGTCTCCTCTCTCCTACGGTAGCATTTAACTTCTGTATCTCATTAGACCCGTAGGTTTATACCTATGGCAGAATTTATAAATAATGAGAAGTAGTTATCCTTTATTTGCTTCTGTTAGATCAATTTATTTTGCTTTGCTGAGCTCTGTATCTGGTTTTTGAACCCACAATTTGAAGAATTCGGAGAAACTAGAACAGGTTTAGAGAATGACAGCAAGCATAATCCAGGGACTAGAAATTCTGTCCTATGCAGAGAGAATAAAGGGGAAATGTTTGGCCTTGAGAAGATAAAATAGCAGGAGAATATGATATCAGTCTTCAAATGCCTGAAAAAAAATATCACATAGAAGAAAGTCAAAGCCTCTTCTGGCTTGATGTAGACTGCAGGGTGTGGGATAATGGACTCAGGTTACAGACTAACAGATTCCAATTGAATTGGGGAGGGGGGACAATAATTGTAAGAGCAGTATGACAGATGGCTTCCTCTTCACTATTTGTGAGAAAAATAATTAAATAGGAATCCAGAATTATGTACAATATAAACAGTTTAATTACACTTTGATCAAAGGGTCCCTACATGGTCATCCATGACACAAAATAGAGACAAAGGCCATTATCCTGAAACATAGATTTATAATGAACATGACTCCACCTTACTCCTCCCATCATCCTCCCATCATATCGTCCAACCTCCATTATGTAACATCCTAACACAATATTTACAACATAGGAAAAACCCAGAACATATTCATCATCCTGACAGCTCCACACTTCCTCTCTTTCTGTGTGAACCTGCACATTCCCATTAACTCATCCCCTTCATAACAAAGGAGAAAAACAAGCATGTTCTCTCTCTGTTCCCACAAAATTGGTCAAAACATTTCCTGTTATTCTGAGAAAAGTGAAAATAAGCTGACATATTACATTTTGTCACACATCATTATTTCATTACAAAATCATTCAAAATGGTTACACTATGGTTCTTGTTACATGTCATTTTTAACTAAAATAATTTCATTTCTCACACTATTCAAGTAGAGTCAGAACAACTGTTTGCCCTTAATACTTACATTTACGTACTTGCACTGAACAGAGAGTTGGATTTGATGGCTGGAATGGTCCCTTCCAGTGCTATGGTTCTGTAAGTTGCAAGCATGAGGAAACCTTAACAACACCAATTTCTCCACCAACCCACTCAAAGCATGTGATCCATGAAGCTGCAGGAAAATAAAAATTCAGGCATGCATGTCTATTTTACAGAACCACCATTGTTCTTCTGATGGTGCTACTGAGAAGAGAAACAAATGAGTGAGATGGGTGGTTCCTAAATATGAATGAATGAATAAACAAATGGACAAAAGATACTGAAAACAGGCAAGTGTAGGTTCAATTTCCTATCATTATTCTAGTTTAATGAAAAGAAGGACTAGAGGTGACATGATAGCAGTGTTCCAATATCTAAGGCAGGGGTCACCAACCTTTTGGACCTCAGGGACCACTAAATTCATAATTTTAAATCCCGTGGACCACTAATATGATCTGCCTAATGACCGGGTGGGCGTGGCTAGGTGGGCATGTGACTGGGTGAGCATGGCCAACTTGATGTCACTCGTGTCGAGGGGCACCTCACCGGCCTCTACTTGCCCCTCCCCTCCCAGCCACTCCTCGCCTGCCTGCCCGGGCTCCGTAGGACCCCAACAGGAAGCAGTTGTTGGAGCTAAGCAGCCACCACGAGAAATAGTTGGCAAAACAGTTGGCTCAGTTCAAATTGGATCTGACCGAGAAGGAGGCTCAGCAGAAGCACCTCACTGAGGACTACGAGCATAGGTTTTCCAAGCAGAGGGAAGACCTGAGGGAGTGCAAGGCCAGGTACCAGTGCCTGGAGGGTCAGTGGGCTGAGATGATCAGCCAGCTCCAGGCCATGATGCAGTCCCACTGGAACAAGGCCCTCTGGCTCTTCGTCACCAGCGGCGCTTCCCTCCAGCCTTCGCCCAAAGCCCTGCACCAGGAGGCTGAAGCAGACCCCGAGTCGGAATTTCTGCCCCCTCCGACCCACACAAAAAGAAGCATGCGCAGAAGCAAAATCTCGCCGAAATCACGCACGCACGCGCACGTCCCCTTGCAAGATTTTGGCAAGTTTTTGCTTCCGCGCATGCGCAGAAGCAAAATCTCACTGAAATCGCGCGAGGGGACACGCGCGCATAGTGAGCGCGTGCGCACGAAATGTGGAGATGCGCACGCAGCACACCGGTATCAGTAAGTAAACAACCCACCCCTGGAAAAAAGCAACCTAGAACTAAAGAGAAATTTCCTGGCAGTTAGAACAATTAATCCGTGGAACAACTTGCCACCAGAAGTTGTGGATGCTCCAACATTGGAAGTTTTTAAGAAGAGGTTAGACAACCTGTTTCTGAAATGGTATACAGTTTCCTGTCTGAGCAGGGAGCTGGATTAGAAGACCTCCAAGGTCCATTCCAACTCTATTATTCTGTTATCCCAAAGTTATCCAACTCTATTATTCTGTTATCCCAAAGTCCAATACAAGAATGTATATGCACCTCTTTCCTTGCCAAAAAACTGCCAGAACTTGGCCAGCAGTCACTACAAGTCAACACACAACACCAACAACCTTTACCAAATAAAGGAGAACCACTCTACCTTTCTTTAGTGAAACACCCATGATGAAGATTTAAAAAAAAAACCTTTTCACTATGTTTGTGAACTTTTGTGTAATATATTTTATTGTTTCTTCACCTCTCAACCTTGTCTGGAGATGGAGGAGAAGGGAGTATTACTTTTATTAACTGAATGCCACTTCTCTGCCTTTTGTCTAAAATCAAGGGTAACTGAAATAAATACACATACTTCTGGGAGTTAACTCCACTGAATACATTGAGACTTATTTTTGAGTAAACCAAACAGTTTACTCAGTCTTTTCAATCATGAAGAGCCTTATTCAAATCCAGGATTATACTGAAAGAGTGAGGCCTTGGCAATTATTCTTGAAAAGGAAATTTAGAAGGTAGTAGCAGTTATTTAAATATGATAATTCTCTGTCTTGTCACTCCGTTTTATCTTAATGCTTTTTCTAAAGTTTTGAAATTGCTGCCTTCGGATAGAGCATATAAAAGAATAACACATAAGGTTTTCTCCAAATGATACTCATATTGGATTTGCAGGATGAAAGCAGCAAATGAAAAGTACATCTCCCTACGCCTTAACACACACCTGCTCATTACTCATCTAACGAAATATACCAATGTATATTTGATGTATAAGTTTGAATTGTTCTTCTGGGAAGAAGAGAGGAATATTAGTTTATGGAATGTTATTTCTTTTTCCCATTCCATTATTCTTTCTTAAACTTTTAATTCTGCGGTTCACCATCATCCCCTCTGTTAAGAAAAGCAAATGCTATTTTCATAGTAATTGATCTGTGTGTGGGGTGTGTGTGACTGTCAGTGGGGTATATTTTTGGAATTTCTGTCTAATAACTCAATCCTTGTGAAGTAAACATTAAAAATCATGGCATTTACGTCTGAGAAAACAGGTTTGCATTACAACCTCCACTTACTTACAGGTCTTGAAAAATATATTGGATTAAAGATAAAGATTTATCATGGACACTCACACAGATGTCATACAATCATTCAATAAAGAAAAAAATGTTGTTGATGTCTTTGTTAACATTAATGAGCAATGCGTTGGATATTCAAACTTCCCTAGTGATGCAAAAGAATTTCTAAATGGGAATGAAAGGAACTGAATTAAATACTTTTGAAAACTTGTGGATTGTATAGATCCAAATATTTAATATGCCCACTACAAGGGACAAATTTAAGTCTGCAAATGCAAATCTTGGAAAAGTACCTATTGCCTGAAGCAAACAACTTGTCAATCTGTCACTCAGTTTTCATAAGTGGCTATTGTAAAGTACTTCATTAGCAAGTATGCTGGTGTTAATTAGGCAAATAGGTGGGAATGAGTTTCATTTATAAATGTGTTATTGATTTCTGCCTTGTTTTTTATCAGGTGCTCTCAGGCAAATGCAGCAGACTCTCTCGGTAACTTAGAGTGGGATGGGGAGGGCGGGAGATGGAGTGAAACAAAGGGGGAAAAACAATACTCCTGAGCAGTAGCAAAGGGTATTTTTGTATTTGCTTAACCAACCTTGTAATTTGCATTCGGGTTGCCATTTTATGATGCCTTTTCTTTTATATTTAGGAGGTAATGCTGACTCCTTAGTTGTTTCGAAATCTGAACTATACACATCTGATTTCCGCTTATTTCCTGAAAGGGTTTCATTTTCCTGTTTAAAAATATTTCTGCAGTAAACATATGCTATGCTCATAATGACCCCCAACAAAATATGTCTACAACTCAATGTATAATTATTAGGAATAAAGTAATTGAATTCGGTTGAAATTACTTCTGAATAGACTGCATAGGAGTGAACAATTGATACAGAAATAATTATTTTTGAATCATTACTTCCAGTGTGATAATGGTTATTCACCGTTACAATAAACATCATGAACATTATAATAAAAAAGTCATCATACTTATTTTGATACTGCTGTGGATTCTTTTCCTTCAAATGTCACATAAATTCAAATTATATCACGTATAATTAAAGAACTTTAGTTCACATAATATGCCATGTTCTAGTGTTGTTATTTTGTCTGACTTTATTTATGAATACATCTACTCATGGATTTTTATTCTGTTCTTTATAATATAATGTGTGAAGTCCTCAAATACTATATACCATGGTTTGCTGAATAAACTTTGTTGAATAAACTATGGCTTAATGCTTATGGCTTAATGAATTTAGACATTCCATTGTCCTATATCAATTTTTGATTTTCTTTTCTGGCACCAGTTTTATATGCAGAAGGTGGAGCCACACAGCACCTTCAGCCACACAGCCACATATGCAGCCACACAGAGATAATATTCCTAGATACATGTACTGCTATGTACCTGTCAATCTCTAGATATTGGAAGTGCAATTGGTCATCCTGCTCGATTGTGGGAATGATGGGTCCCAATCAAAAACTATTGGTGGGCATCAGGATGCTTCCCTGTGGAAGGGGAAAATACAGTGCTGAGAGAAAAATGACCACATCTCTTTCCCTGTTTCAAGGCCAACCCTCCTGTTTGCATGAGATTCAGTCACCCAATGCAGTCAATGAGTGGTGGTGTGGTAGTGAGCACAAGAGATCTTGATTGATATCAGCCGAGCAAAGTCAGAAGAATACTCAAAGAGTAGCATGGAGCTTGGTGAGAGGCCTGGAACTTTCAGGCACTTGAAAGGACTGTAATTAGTATTTTAAAGTAAGAGATTGTAGAAGGAAAAGGGGGAGAAGATCAGAGATGTTTAATGTAGACCCTTGGAGAGAAAGAAGTGAACGTTGACCAAAATAAAGATATAATTGTAAATAAAGATAGAATGATAGAATGAGAAGAAGAAGAAGAAGAAAGAAGAAGAAGAAGAAGAAGAAGAAGAAGAAGAAGAAGAAGAAGAAGAAGAGGAGGAGGAGGAGGAGGAGGAGGAGGAGGAGGAGGAGGAGGAGGAGGAGTCTGAATTAAATGCTTACATACTATTTTAGTTTTTTCTTTCTTTTTCTTTTTTTAGTATTTATAATAGTATAGTGGGGATTTTGGCACTAAATTCAAAAATGTATACTTCTTTCATATTACAAAAATGTTACTTTTTCCCAACCCTAGGAAGAAGGCAACAGGAAATCACTTCTGAAAAACTTTACCAAGAAAACTGGGACTTGTCTAAGCAATCTACGAGAATCAGACACGACTTTAATGGAAAGGAATAAAAACAATGGGAAGAATGTTTAAGAAAATAAGAATAAACCATAGTAATTAAAATGAATGTATAGGATAAGAATAAGAAATCAGCTGTAGGTTGTACAGAATACAGAAGGTTAAGCGCAAACTTTCTGGTCTTTTTAAATAATTTTTTATTTTAGACTTAAGCAGTAAATAACATCAGTTTTGGGAGACAAAAGCCTGTTCTGTGTACATCTGTTGTGTTATTTGCAAAGAATACTAGACAATATCACTGTCCCAGTAGTATTTTGGACGCAGTTAGATTTGGAGGCAATAGGTATAAAACTTTATACTGCATTTAGATTTACAATCCAAGGAAATTCAGTGATTAAGAGTGCTGGACTAAAACTGATTACACCCAGGATCAAGTCCTCACTCAGCCATGAGAATTACTAGCTGACCTGCTGATTACAGTCTCTCAGCCTATCCTAATTAAAATTAAAACAAAAATTGAAGAGGATAAAATAATGTTATCTTGAACAATAGAAAAGGCAAAGTGAGTATCAATGAAAATTAGTAGTCTCCCCCTCCTCTGAATGTTTCTAACTTATGGTCTATATTAAATATGACTATTGTGATTTATCTGAACAAATTTTAATGTGGATATGATTAAGAATGAAATAAACACACAATTATTAGCAGAAAATAAAACAGAATATGTACACATTTTCTTCAATTTCATATATAAGGAGTTGATATATCTCTGTCCAAATTGCAAATCACTATAACTACAGGAGAGTTTGCTAAAGAAATAATCAAATATAGGAAGTGCTAGCTATTCGTTCTAAACATTGTAGGCATGCAGTATCAGTCAGTTCCTCCAATTCTTGTAATTTTCATATACATCTCAAAGTGGCATAGTATTTACTACTTTTAATGGCTACATAGCCTGCAACATACTTTTTTGGAGTCATGACTCCTGCTAGAGGAACAGAGACCATCTGTGGTTGGAGGGGGTGGGGCTTTGGACAAATTCATCTTTTGTACAAATTGCACCTGTTCTTGGACTGATAAGCCCTACTCATATCTATTCCTTATTTGGACTACTGCAGTGCATTCTACATGGGGTTGGTCTTGAAGACCATTTAGAAATTTCAACTGGTCCAAAACGCAACATTGTGCAGTTTGGGGGTGTTGGGCCAGAATGGGAAGTGAGTGTTTTTGAGAAGATGGGGTTATAGCAACACAAGAGGTTTAATCGTATGTTTTATTTTTGTATTTGTTGGTTGCCTAGGTTTGTTTTATATCATATAGGTGTCTATCTAAAATTTTAAAATAGATAAAAAGGAGGAGAAAGCAGGATGAGAAATTACAAGGACCAATAAGGGGCTAGCAAGACGTTTATACTAAAACTTTATTTTTGATTTTTTTTAAAAAAAAAATGGGTCAGGCCATGAGTGGGTGAGTGATACTCCCAGAATGTTATGACTTATTTTCACTTGGAAGGGGGAAGAAAAAATATGAATAAAATATATTTTTGAGTACAGTTGCCAGAGCTAGCTGCAAACTTGGTGTGACCACTAGAGACCACTAGAGCCAAGGTGGTGCAGTGGTTAAATGCAGCACTGCAGGCTACTGCTAGTTCAGCTGTTCAAATCTCACCAGGCTCAAGGTTGACTCAGCCTTCCATCCTTCTGAGGTTGGTAAAATGAGGACCCAGATTGTTGGGGGCAATATGCTGAACTCTGTAAACCGCTTAGAGAGGGCTGTAAAGCACTATGAAGCGGTATATAAGTCTAAGTGCTATTGCTATTGCTAAGAGTGAAGAAATAAGAAAACTCTAAACCAATTTCTTCACCAGGTTTTTCCTGTCTGAATGCTGTGAATCATATTTTTTGCTGCCTTCTTTCCTCTGTCTTCTCCCCTGAATAAATATAGGATATTGCCATATTTTTGCAAAAAAACGGGCAAAGAATTGGATGCGGGGGCTGGGCTTTGGGAGGCCAAAAATGGCTGTATTCGGTGTATAAGACACACCAACATTTCCACCCTCTTTTAGGGAGGAAAAGGGTGCATGTTATACTCCGAAAAATGTGGTAACTAAATACAAATGGATATGAAAATAAATTAAATATAGCCTAAGCAGCACTCTCTACCTCACCTACTAAGCTTTGTACTCTGAACAGAAATCAGATAACTTGGTTTAAACTGAACAACAGCCAATATCTATTTTCTTCTTTTATGTTAGACCATCTTCTCTTCCTTCCTCCTGTTAATCCACGTCTTTCTTTTTAACAATCATTGCATCACGGTGAATCATAAAAGTCTGACTTTTTTTTACAAAAAAACCAGTCTTTTTAAAAGCAGAAACACATGGCTATAGGACTGAAGCATTCAACCTTTCTTCTGTGGCAAATTCTGACATCCAGGATGCCTTGCTTGCCTAGATTTCATAGACACAGAAAGCGGGTTTCCCTATATTTATTACTTTAACACTTAACTCTTATTTTATTTTATTAAAAATAAAGGACAGATTTTTCAGAAATTTAAAAGTCTATCTTGAACCTCCTGGAAAGTTCTGGCTAAATCCTTCTAGTGGTATAGGGAATTTGTTCCCATATTTCATTCTGATGCGCTTTGTATAAAAGAAAGCTAACTATCATCCAGAACATGCTCATCAAACAGCTAAGTTACTTTTGACCTCTGGTTCAGTGCTCTTTTGAAACCCTCAATCCACACAGGGCTTGTCCACACAACTCTAAAGCATTGCTGCTTTGGAAGAATCCTGTGGAACAGCTCTTTTCTGGGTTTATGGATACGGGGTATTTCACGTGGGGCTTGTTTCAGGGAATTATACTTCCTGATACCCCACAACAGAATGGCCCTTGGAAGGGAGTGCCTAGGCACCACATAGAAGAGGGTATGTCTGCACCAGCCTGAAGTTGCCAGTGTTAGGGCATAACAGAGGGAACAGGTTTCTCACACTGAGACAGAGTAAAGGGTGCGCAATTCTAATCATATGCCACTCTTTGCCCAATCCTTCATGTGTAGGCACAGAAGGAAATATTACTTTCAATTAATCTTATTGCCAGATAAGTATGTAGACGCTTTCAGACTTTTCAAGGGTTTGATTAACTTATGAATAAGTGGAAACCAGTGGGCTCCATTATTTTTGATATCTCCTTTTCAGTTTTTGCACTTCTACAGTTTTTCAATACCAGTGTGATCTGCCTATACACAAGATATAGTATATTATCCCTAGAATGAAAGCATGGGTTTATGATTACTTCAAAGGATGGTTTACTATCACTTTGCTATGGATTATAACAGTTGAGTTTTAAAAGTAAAATAAAAAGGATAAAAAGAGTAGATAGGCTTAACTTCAAGGATTATTAAAACTACATTGGCTAAAAAAACTTGGAGACAACTAAAATGACTTTTTCAGAAGTTTACATGAGATAAAATGTACAGGACTAAAATAAAATCTATACTGGGAATGGCTGGTTGGGAGGGAAAGCATAGAACTACCAGGCATTTGAAAGTAGCTGGCATTACTTGTAGAGAGCAGGTATTTACAATAAGGTTTGGCTTGGAAAATAGTTTGCTGCAAATTTGAACAAGTCATAAGCTCACTTTGACACAGGGCTCGTTCCAAAGTGAAGTTTATACATCTGAACTATATCATACTGGAAAACTGCAAAAAGGTAGAACTTTTTTAAATTTTTATCTTAAAGTACAGAGGAAGGAATGGTCGAGTGCAATGCAGACTGCTCAGTTTTTTTAAAAAAATAAATGTAATGTTTTTAAAGTTTGTCCAAATATGATGGGTATGGAAGATGAATTAATTTTTCTCTATTGTTTGTTGGTTATTCTTGGCAAATGTTGTTGAAGTGTCCCTTGTAAGAAGCATACCAAATTATAAAACAATTGGTGAATTAGTCTTATAGCTTTATGATAGAAGTCAATTACATTTCCTAAGAAATTACATTTCTTAAGAAATACACATGAATTATTGACATTTTAGGATGATTCCCAAAAGCCTAAAGCAGATTCAGCAACTATTTTAACATTTAAATAGTCCCCCAAATTTCCCAATGGCTCCAAACATTTTAATTTTCTTATTGTAAGCATATGATTTTCCCCCAGATATTGTGATTAAAAAGCTGATAATTACACAGGAAGATTGTTAACCATGAACATTATTATATTGCCATGATTAATATAATACATTTTTGTGCACCGCCCATTTATTTCTTTATTCGGGTTATTTAAAAAATTATAGCTTCCTTTTCTGATTTTTCTTCTCAGGAAATTTGGATGTAAAGTCATCAAATAACATTTCTCTCAGAAGATCACATTATGTAAAGAGATCAGATAATAGATGAGAGTCTTGGCTGCAGTGTTGGAGACTATAATTTATTTTTAATCAAGCATAGTGTGCAGACAGTTCTTTCTCTTTCATAGTTTAAAATGGACCAAATTAGAAAAAGGTGAAAAGCTATTCCAACATTTGGAAAAACTTTAATCAGTTCCTTATTGTAAATTGTCTTCCTATTATGTGTGGTCTTAGAACTATCCCATTGATCTGCATCATATTTAGGAAGAAAATGAAAAGTTTCCATTCTCATGAAAGAGAAATTTGAAGCTCTGTTGGTTTAGAGATGTTGGATCAACATTTCTTTCTTATAAAATCCCGAGTTTGGGAAACCTGGGCCAGCCTTGCCGGGAAAACAGATAGTTTCACAACTTAAAGTTTTCCTAATCTAATGTTATACATTTCCATCCTGAACATGTCTCTTCTACTTAGCCTGCAGTGATATTTTCTATCTGGGAAAATTGATTTGTATCTCTGCTGTTGATCTTTTATCTGAATATAAGATTCCCACATGGGGAATAATTTTCTTTGCTTTTTTGACATTTTTTTTCCAAAGCTGTTACAGATATTATGAACAAAAGTGACAAGAGAAGAAAGCAATTCTTTTCTTGACATAACATCAAGGCCTAGTTTTTGCAGGATTTATTTTGCTGTCACAGCCAAATTTGTGTAGGACTTTATGCCAGAATATTATCATAATAGTAATTTCAAATGTTTCAGAGCTATTTTATTAAATTAAAGTGTCTACTTCTAACTACACAAGTTCTCTTTCTTTTGGAATCTTTTACAACCTTCATCGAGGATTCCAAAGTCATAAGAGAAGGCAAATACTTATGTACCACCTTTTCAGCCGAGCCAGCTTGATTATGACACTTTTTTGAAAGTGATCTGTAGGGTATTTTAAAAAAACATCAATTACCAAGGGTTGAATGTAGATCTGCATTACAGTTCACTGTGCCTAGTTGCTGAATAAAAAGTAGATAAAGGTTTAGGAGGAGAGACAATTTTGTGTAGTGGTTGAGGCAACAGTCTAGAAACCGAGGCACCTGGTTCTCGTCACACCTTAGGTACAAAGCTAGATGGGTGACCTTTGGCCAGTCCCTCTCTCCAGCCCTAGGAAGCAGGTAAGGGCAAACAGCTCCCAAGAATGAAGTCACCAGGGGTCGGGACTGACTTGATTGGTTATTCATGCTGTGTTTTGTTGCTTTTGATGTTGTTGTTATTGTTGTTTTATTGCTCATTCACTTATCATGTCTGTCCTTTGAAATTACTGAAATCAAGTACACATTTTTGAAGAATGCTAGTGATAATTTCGCACAGGTTTATTCTGGGGTGGTTGTCAATTATCAAAAGCCATTAAAAACCACAACTTTATGTCTTCATTGAGGCAGTATTGAAAAATGATACATCAGTGTTCTATATAAAAATGATTCATATAAAGTCAGGAAAAGGAGAAAAACACTGCACTTTTCAAATTTTCTGAATATTGGTACCCCTACAAGGGAGGCAAATAACCAACATGCATTATGGACCAAACTGCCCTATACAAACTTGAATGTGATGTCATGACGAAAGTACAAAATGGCACAGACCTCATGACATGGCATATATTCTAACAATTTGACATCACTGAATTTCAACAACTGTAGAATCAGGCAGCAGCGTAACAAAATTGACAAAAGTGAAGAGGGTCTGAATACTCTCTGAATGTACTGTACGTAAGGGTGGAACATTGCAATGCTCACTTGATCTTTCTGATGAAGTCACCCTGCTGCCGATAACTTCTGTCTGGATTTATAATGGCATATACCATAATAGTTGAATAAAAAAAGAACCTAAAATAAAGTTGTACTTATTTGACTGATTATAACAGCTGTCTGAGAGACAATGAAATAAATAGCTGCAGAATAAAGAATATAGTAACCAAAGTACCGCTTTAATCTGATGACTGTTTAAAAATTGACATTTAATATTGGTCCATACTGATACAGTTTTGAATTGACTAAAGATCCCCCTAAGGCTTATCTCATTAGGATAATATATTGATAGCTGCTAAGAATCTGAATTTATCTCAAAATATTTTAATATAATCACTTCAGAAAGTGATTTACATATACCTAAATTAATTACTCCCTCACCTTATTCCCAACTACTTATTCTCTCTCATTCCTGGCTGTTCTCAAATCTCTTTCAGCCAAAGAGCTATGGTAATTCCAAGAAATCACATGTATTTAAACCCATAGTGTCAAGATTCTCTGGAACATACAGTGTATTCATATATATGATGAAAGCAGCACAATACTGTTTGACCTAGTCATGTTTCTTGTTTTGATTATCAAAACAAAATAATGACAAAATGTCTAAATACGCTCTTGACTTCTTGATACAGTTTTAAATCAAATGTTACAGTGGTTATGTTGAGCTGAATAGCAATAGTTACTTTTTAAATTAATTGTAACTTTTATTTTTATTTCTAGGTTTTGAGTTTTGGACATTTGTCGAAGGTGTTGGTTTTAGAGCTAGCTTATTCTGTTCTACGCCTGCTTCATTGAATTGCGATAAAGTGAATATCCCTGAGAGGATTACCATCAGAGAGATATCTTTATATTTTTCTTCTGAAAAACTTCCACTGTTGAAGTAACCTTATATTTTGGGCCACAGTCATGTGGTCATCACAGTTGCTGCTGTTCTTCACAATTCTCTTGGTATCTACAGTCCATGGTAAGTACATAAAATAATGTTGGTTTTAACAATATGTAGTGTTTTCTGGGACTGAACATTTCCAGCACCTTCCAATTTGCAACTAGTGGAAAAGAGTTTGCTACCATTTTCTTAAAAATAATGGGGGGAATAAAAACATATTTCTTAAAAATAAAGGGGGAGGAACTTTTTCAGATAATTTTCTTTAATTTTATTAAGCATATCTTTCTAACCTGTTATTCTGTTAACCTAATCTAGGTATACTATATTGCTTGATAACAGCAAGTGTTCTTTTCTGAAGAAAGGACAAGTGCATGTCCAGAAGTAAAACATTATGGAGGATTTGTTTATTTCTACTAAAAAAGAGCTGGAGGAACAATTGATGTTTATGCAATGTTAATTGTGATTAGAGCAGATTTAGAAACTTAAAGCAAGGCATACCCAAGGCTGTCAATCCTGCTCTTTGAGGAGATTGATATTCTTTTTGAAATAGGCAGGATACTTATCTGTGAATAAATTTTTCTACTGAATATCTACTGTGCTTCTGTTGTGCTTAAATCTTGCCTTTTTTCCCAGGGAAACTGATTACCATTGGGATTATATCAGTTGTACTCACTGGTAAAGTAGAGGCAAGGGAACTAATAATAGATGAATTTAGAACTTATTTATTTATGAATTTGGAACTACAGCAAATGTGGATTTAATTAGATCTTATTTTATCCTTGTCTTCCTTGATAAGAGTTATAAATGTTAAAAATGGTGAGTCAGAAACCAGCAGGCTAGGAGGAACTGTTATATAAAGTTTGAGCAAATATCTCTAGGGTTCAAGGCCATGATAATGGAAAAGTGGCCATTGCCTTGAAAGTTAGGAGGGAAAGGTGTAAAATTTAAACCTTGGAGAAAACGTATGTACAGAGGTTTCTGTGTTTGGATATTTTGTATGTATATGGTTTATATTTTATCTGCAGTAAATCTGATTGTGCCACATCTGTGAGTTTCATAGTGTCTGGAAAGACCAGATTTATTGCCATGCTTGAAGTCTGAAAGCAAAATTTTACTACCTATATTTTTCTACCTATATTCTCAGGGTTACAAAACAGCCTGTGCCTTGAATCAATTTGTGATACAGATAGATCAGTTTACTCCAAAATAAACCAGATAACTACTAGAATAGAATAGAATAGAATAGAATAGAATAGAATAGAATAGAATAGAATAGAATAGAATAGAATAGAATAGAATAGAATAGAATAACAGAGTTGGAAGGGACCTTGGAGGTCTTCTAGTCCAACCCCCTGCTTAGGCAGGAAACCCTACACCACTTCAGACAAATGGTTATCCAACATCTTCTTAGATGTTGTTTTGTTCTACTAGGTAGAACAAAATCGATCACTATCACAAAGTCCCATAACAATCTTGACCCAAAGTCTGGCAGTCATTTCTAGAGCAGCTGCAGCAGCCACATACCTTCATTACTGAGTAACTGCCTTATTGCCTGAGGATTAATATTAATGATCTAGTCAAGCAAGTGACCACCAACTGTGAAATCCTTCACTTCCAATAAGGTAAGCACGCAGTGTAATATTACTGACTTTCAGCTGTTAGTTTAGGATGTTGCCTGGCATGAAAAAGAGGCTTCATTTACCAGCTTAAACAGGGACTGTCAGATGTAATAATGAGGAAACCCATTCAGCAGATATCCTCAACTTCTGATATCTGTTATGTGAAAATGTAGGAAGCGGGCTGAACAAAAGTGAATAGTGATTTCTTTCCTTCCTTCTTCTGCTCTGCCAGTTTCTTACTGTAAGTCTTCCATTGGTACCCAGACTTGATTTAATGCAGGCTGTTTGGATATCAATGGAGGACTTAAAGTATTTGTGGACGATTTTTGCAAGGAAGTACCCTAAACATTCCATATCTGGGTTGTCAGAAAAAGTGTCACTCAAACAATGAGTCTTAACTTCAAGGGGCATTTAGAAATCAAGTGCATCCTAGACATGAGGAACTATAGTTCCACATGCCAAATATTTAGGCATTTATGTTACTCTTCAAACTCAGGCAGAAATACAGTGGCAAACTCTAATAGACTCTGGCACGACATACAACTTAATTAGCATGTAAGTTGTAACCTAGAATATTTTTTACCCTATGCCCTGTCTTCCATCTCTGTTCTGCTCCTGGAAAATTTTGGGGATTTTCCTGAGAGGTGGTCCACCCCATGGGACTACTGGAGTCAGAAGGGAGACTTTTTCCTTATCTCAACAAATCTGTACTTAGCAACACTAGGACCA
The DNA here is from genome assembly GCA_023053685.1 of Diadophis punctatus similis. Taxonomy (NCBI): domain Eukaryota; kingdom Metazoa; phylum Chordata; class Lepidosauria; order Squamata; family Dipsadidae; genus Diadophis; species Diadophis punctatus. The sequence goes on from JALIGW010000002.1 coordinate 100,655,807, forward strand.
TTATGTTGTGATGGAATGTGCACCTGCAGGAGCAATGGGGGAGATTTTTGGCAACACAGAACCTTCCCAGAAAGAGGTCCAGATTAAGAGACCGCACAGTCTGTAGATGGATGGGTGGAAAGAATAGGTTCAGGGTAGCCACCCCCTAGAATCTCTCAGGGTATTTCTGGTAGGTAAGAAGATTATAGCTTTAGTTTGGCAAGATTCTGTTCATTAGGTGTAAGCAAATAAAGGATTGGACTCAACTGGATTTTGCTGTCTTGTCTCTGGGCTTGGGTATGACATTTGTTCAGGCTTGGACTGATAATGTATCCAGGTACACTTAATTTGGTCAAACTGGAATAAATATAAAGAAAGGCAACAAGGATAATGGGAGTTATGTTGGAATAAAAGTTGGAGTAAGTTGCGTCATTAAAACATATTAAGTTGAATAATGTAAGAAATTACTTTGATGGTTTTCTTTTACTGAACTGTCATCTTTCAGGGAAATTTCCATCTAGTTTTTCACAGGGAACCAGCATTTGTCTGAAATGCTATAGGGTTTCCTGCCTAAGCAAGGGGTTGAACTGGAAGACCTCTGAGGTTCCTTCCAACTCTGTTATTCTATTATTCTAACCAAGGATAAAACTCAGGGACTTAAACGATCCCTTCCAACAACATGATTCTGTAGAGAAAAGAAGGAAGGAATATTGGGGGACAAGAGTTGCTCACAACTTCATTTAGTAAGTTTTCTATTATCTTTCATTCCTTGGCCATTGCTGACAGCTAGTTCTCTGAAAACAAGTCTGTTCATATGACATACACAACTAGGTCAAGGGGTTTTTCCACCCAGCTGAGTCAAGGATTTTACATATAACCTATCAGTTAATCCCAGGTAGCTGATTAGAGCTAAATTAAATCTCCTTGGGTTTTTTCATATTTCAATCTTTATGTTTTTCTATTTTTCAATAAACAATTTTATCATACTTATGTAATACTAAATTAGTCAAACATCATCTATCATCAAACTTATATCCAAAAATATTACTTTTCTTTTCCCCCCATACAAAACATATTTAAAAGTTACCTATTTCCAATCTTCATCTTTTCTATTATCAGGCTTATATTCAAAAATATTACTACTAATTTATACCTTTTTATTTTTTCTTTATCCCTTCTCTTTTACCCTGCTCCAAAGTTCTAATCCTCTTTTCTTTTTCATTTTCGCTGGCCTCCCTCATATTTCTTTTAGCTCTCTCTTTTCTATCTTGAACTCCTTTTTTTTTACTATGGTCTCTATCTTTCCCTCTTCTCTTTCTCCCTTTTTGTTGTCTAATATTGCTTCATTTTTTCTAGTTTTTTCTTTCTTTCCCCTTCTAATTTTCTTTTCCTTCCTTAACTTTCCCATACCAGAAATCTTCCCTTTCTGCTTTGCTGCCTTTTTCACTCTCTGTATATCAATCTTCTCTTTGCTGTATTTTCTTTCTTGTTGCTTATTTCTTGGTTCTTCTGTTTCTTTCACTTTTCCAAAGTTCTGCATCTTTTCCTCATTTGTCTGAACTGCATTTGTTATTTTTTGCATTACATTTTCCAGTTTCAGTTCTATACGATCCATGACTTGAAATATTTCTTTCGTTCCCACACACTGCTTTTTAAAAAAAGTCTTAGTGTCCTGGGGTATGCTTTTCACATCTTTATTTCCACTTGATATCATTTTTGCCACAAAGTTTAATCCACTTTATTTATCCAACAAAAAGGAAAAATCCAAGAGTCACACCCTCTCTTTCCCCCCCAAAAATGGTGCCAGAAACTCCTCTTCTTTATTCTGTGCTCTCAATTTATTGTTTTACATTTATAAATCCAATATGATAGTCAATTTATATTAGATCCAGTTCAAATATCAGTGTTTTTCCCCTTTAAGATAGGGTATTCAAAGCCACATCTTCTTTAAATCTTCCAAAAAAACCTTTTCAAATGTTTCCCCCCCCCCACAGTTTTAAAATGCTTGACCCACAGCTAATCCTTAGCTTCCTTATTTCTCCCCCTTGTTTTTCCCCCACCTTGGGGATTGTTTTCAAAAACAAGCAGTCTTTTTTGTCCCAGATCACAAATCACTCACTTTTCCTCCTGCTCAAACTTGTTGATTCTGGTCCTCTTTCGGCTTCGTGGCAGCCATGTTTGCTGCTGCAGCTTCTCACCGTCGGCTAGGGGCTTGCCAGCTCGGGGAGGGGAGATGCGGCTCACCACTACCCTCCTGGTGGTCCCCCTTCACTTTGCCCCCTCTAAGGGGGGGCTTAGGTCCGAATTCGGACCCTCAGGCATGAAGTGTTCGGAGCTGGCCGCGGAGGTCGCGGTCCCGGCTTCCAATCTCACCGAAGGAGGAACCGGAAATCCAAATCTCCTTGGTTAATGTGTCATACAAATAGGGCTGAGTGGTTTAATAAAGTTTCATTTGTTTCCCTACTTGTCTAGAAAGTTCTAGACAAGGCAGAACTCTTAGGTACTCTGTCACTTTTTCACTTGGTTATCCACTGAATGTAGATGGAAAAGGGGCCGGAAGAGGGTATGTGTGCTGCCAATCAACTTCATCCACAGTGCTGCTAATCCCAATCCAGTTGCCACAAGTTGTTGGACTTCTATTACCTTTCTTCATTTGCTGTCACCCCAAGCTGTTCAGCTTCCATTGTGATGGCTGGGAGGACTTTGCTCCCTTGTAATTAAATGTTACCAATGGATAGAGCTAAGGGAATGGTTGACTCAGTCAGATCATGTTATTCCAATCAAGTCACAGACTTGCAGCACAGTTTCTTCAGGGGAAAAGAACATCTAAACTGGATGGCCTGAAGCAACAAAGTTAGTTAATTCACTGTGTCAGTACCAGTATATTTCAACCATCACTTTAGAATGGATAAGTGGCCATCATTTGAACATGGGTAGAGTGCACTACGTGTAGCCTTTGGGCTTTTGTGATGTGTATTAGTCATTTTTCATTGACTTTAATTCCTGCATTTTACTTGTCTGCTCTGACGAATGTGTTAGCCGTAAAATGAGGAACTGGTAGAATGGTTTTCCCCTTTCAGAAAATGACTTGGTCATTTTAAAGGGGAAAAAATATGAGCTGTTTTAATATAATTTTTCAAGCTTTTTCCAAGTTGACTCATTAAAGCAGCTGAATCTTTAAAGCAAGCTCTTACAGCAAAACCATGAAAACAGACCAGAATACTTTAAAATGACGAATTCCCCTATCTTTGTGTTTTGATCCTGTCTTAAATGATCTGCAAAACATGCCAGTCCTATTAATATTAGCCATCACACACACACACACACACACACACACACATGCACACGCACGCACACGCACAAACACACACACACACACAAAAAAAATTTTGGATTTCTTGGTGGTGTTCATTTGCATGAATATGATCACTTCTGCGTATATTTAAATTCAGCACGATTAAAAAAGGACAATCATGTTGTATTTAAATATCCTTATGAGTATTCTATGAATATAATTTTCTTTTCTGTATTTTGGGTGGCTTGAAATAAATAAATGTGAGTAGATAAATAGGTACCACTTTGGTGAGAAGGTAACATAAATGTCCTTGGACAGAGCTGGCTCAATGGCTTACAGAAATGGAGATGAGCACTGCCTCCCATAGTCAGCAACGACTAGCAGAGTAAAGGGACTCCTTTACCTTTTTTTTTACCTTGAAATAAAACTGACCTTTTTCTATCAATCAAAATTTAAACTACTCTGGTTTTTTAGGATCAATTCTGAAGTTACTTTTTACGGTTTTTGTATTGTGGTTGTGTGCTTGAACAAAAATGTATAAGGAAATGATGACACCCAGGAGGATTCTGTAGATACTTCACCCACAATCATGTAATTGAATCTTCCCTCTCTTCTGCTTGTTCTGCTGCTGCCATCATCCATTCTCTTCCAGAACCAATCCCTCTCTGGATTGGTTTACTTTTCAAGCAGTTGAGTAGTAAATGTCCCTTGACTTTTCGGAGGTGCTTAGCTTAATGGAGATGAAGTGTTCCAAATAAGGATGAAACCAGTCACACGGTGCCTCCTAGTGGTCAATGTAACAGAATGAGTGGGTTGATTCAGTAAAGAAATTCAAGCCTTTTATTATGGATAACAAGATTGGCAATTAATGTGAGTGAAAGTCAGAGAGAGAAATGAAAACAAAAAGAAAAATGGCAAAACTAACTTGAAGAGATTTGTCTCAACTGACTGCTTTCCAGACAAGGTTATGTACATTGAGAACAAGAACAGAAGGAAATGGGAAAACAAATGCAAATAAAGAAATCAGTACAACTCAGATGATTTTTCAATATACATACTCAAAATTTAATATTTCATATAGCCTTAGAGTCAGCTTTTTACTTATTATTCTATATTCAGTCCAGCATTTTTGGATTCAGGTTTCTTCCTTACCTGGCATTTATCCATCTGTAGAAGAAATATTTCTTCCTCTTAGGAAACAAAACAAAGACAAAACACAGCTGCTATATTCTTTCTTTTTTAAAGTTCATCTGATAGAGGAATTTTCTTGCTGCTGATTGGTTTTTCAGAACTTGATTTTCCAGGCTCTGATGATCAATGCCCAGTATCAGTATTGTCAGTTTTAGATTGGACTGACAGATCAGATGTAAACTTTCCTTTAACTTTTACTCTTTTCTGCCTTGAACTTCTTGGGATGAGATTTCTTCCAATTTACAGTTTTCAATTCATACACACACACACACACACACACACACACACACACACACACACACACACACACACACACACACACACTCTGTACACCTACATAACCAATAAAAGGACTGCCATAGGAAGCAAATATGTATATGTACTTGTGGATGGTAACAGAAAATTAATACTAATTATCAGTACTGGTATCTGCAAGCAAATAACCAAGCTTTGAGAGCATAAAAAACTCCATAGTTCAACCTTGAGCTACAGATATTCTCCTCTTCTGGAACTAATGTCAAAATCTATATTTGCTTAATCATCTTTTTCCCTGATTAAATATGAGATCCAAACACGTGAGGGAATGACTTATTTATGACTTTATGTGAGAGCCCTTTGAGACAATCTAAACAAGAAACCATGAATACTAATTATATCTTTATTGTGAGATTACAGTAACAAAATATTGCCTCAAAACAGTCCTCCCCTCCCCTTCCCAGAAAACTGGAGTGGGGGGGGGTTTCCTCTTCTGAGGTGCTTTCCACACCCCTGTTCCTTTTGCAAGATGAGGTATCTTTTGTCTGACCATTGTCTAGGCTGCAGTTCTTCCTCCTCCTGTTTCCCAAGGTTATTTTCACTGCCCATTAATCTTGCTTCTCTGTTCATAATAACACACATTAATTTTTAAAGCCAGATCCTCTAACTAGTTTAGGAATTTAGCACTGGAGGAAGGCACAGGATTTCAGAAGGAAAAACGGGTTATGAAGTTTGTGCTGGGCGCAGAATCTTTAAATGTATAATGTGTTTTAAACAGCTCTTCATTTAAGAGAAAGCAACTGTAGCATTTGAAGAATAGATCTCAGAAATATGAAAAGGGGGGAGGTTTCTACTCCACTCTATGCAGAACTCCTAAAAGTGTACACCCCCTCCCATCCCATATGAGACAGGAAGAAAGGTACAGCTGTAACTAATGAATGTACCTGAGTTTGGCCCCTTATACCATGTATGTATTTTGGTTTCCTTTTCTGCCTTCTTCCTTTAAAAAAAAATCTGTGTTCATTTTATCACAGATATTTTCATTGGCAAAAGGCTTATTAAAAATTATCACCATAGAAACAGTGCACACTTGTTTCTAGCAAAACAGATATATATTCAAGATTATAGTCTAGATCAGTGATGGCGAACCTTTTTTCCCTCGGGTGCCAAAAGCCCGTGTGTGAGCGCTATCGCACACACGAGTGCCCACACCCATAATTCAATGCCTGGGGAGGGCAAAAACGCCTCCCCCACCACCCCCGGAAGCCCTCTGGAGGCTGGAAATGGCCCATTTCCCGACTTTCAGTGGGCCCAGTAGGCTTCCCTGGAGCCTGGGGAGGGCGAAAATGCCCTCTCCCGCCCCCCGGAGGCCCTCCGGAAGCTGAAAATGCCCTCCGCGTGAGCCGAAAATCAGTTGGCCAGCGTGCACATGCGCTTTGGAGCTAAGCTAGGGCAACAGCTTGCGTGCCGGCTGATATGGCTCCGCGTGCCACCTGTGGCACGCGTGCCATAGGTTCGCCATCACTGGTCTAGATAAACATTGAACACTGAGTGAAACAATTTTCTTAACATCCATATGCCTTTCAAAAGTATGAATATATACATATATATTCATACTTTTGTTTCCTGATAAATAGTATCAATGGGAATGCATATTAATTAATGTTCTGTGCACAGATAATATCTAAATAATTCATACTAATTAATGGTCTATGTGCGACATACAGAAACAGTGTAATTGCATATTTATGATAATATCTGACATAAGCATATAGGTAGTAGTACTTGCGTAATATCATCACTTACATGTTGACATTTAGCCCCCTATACTTATTCCCATCTCCAAGCAGACATGCATTAGTATAACTCCCATCTCTCCATTCCTTTTGTTCCTTTGAAATAATTGCCATATTCCAATTATGGGAATCTCACTATCAGGGCTCTTTTATATTTATTAAATCACATACCTTCCTAAGACCGATTAGAGCCCACAGAAAAAAAAATAAAAAATAAATAAATAAAATTTGCATTTCTCTGCTATGAATTCAAACACATTTGGTTATTTCTTTGAGATTTAGTGTGCAAGTAACAAATAGCTTCAGCTTCTATATCAATAGACATAGACCTCAAATCAATTAAGAAAACTCTTTCTCTTTCTCTCTCTCTCCCCCCACCTCCACCATAAGAAGAATATCTTCTACAGCAGGGGTCACCAACCTTTCGGACCTCAGGGACCACTAAATTCATAATTTTAAATCCCGCAGACCATTAATATAATCTGCCTAATGACTGGGTGGGCGTGGCTAGGTGGTCATGTGACTGGCTGGGTGTGGCCAACTCGATGTCACTCACGTCGAGGGGCACCTCGACGGTCTCCACTCGCCCCCTCCCTGCCAGCCACTACTCGCTTCCCCACCCAGGCTCTTTAGGGCCCCAACAGGAAGCAGTTGTTGGAGCTAAGCAGCCACCATGAGAAAGAGTTGGCAAAACAGTTGGCTCAGTTCAAATTGGATCTGACCAAGAAGGAGGCTCAGCAGAAGCACCTCACTGAGGACTACGAGCATAGGCTTTCTGTTACGAGGAGGTGAGATTTGTCCCAATGAACCGTGAACTTGTTCACATGCAAACGCACTGGGGCTGAAATAAGCTGACAGAGGAGTCTTGTCAAAATATACTTTACTAAAAACATTAAAAAGGACTTATGTCTTTAAAACACATCAATAACAAACACTTTATCTTCATTAGCTGAAGCCAGGCCGTCTCCCTAAATTCCTCTCCTGCAATACTGAAACCAGTCCTCTTAACCCTTTCCAAGGGGAAAGAAAAACTAACATAACACTAAGTAGCTTCAAGATTGATACATCATCAAGGCAATGGAAAGCGGCAGCATAGGCTTCTCAGCAATGATGTATGAGAAAGTCCTGAGTCAATCACCTGTAGAGTTGATCCAATCAGCATCGTGGCTTGAAGCTCCTGGCAGGGGAATTCTCCAACTCTCCCTCTTGGTTGTGGCTCTAGCAACCACAGCTCGGAGACAACAGCAGATTTTTGATAGCTTGCAGGCACAAGCTAGCTTGTACACTCAGCTCAGCAAAGGCAAGCTTTCTTCTCTCTTCTCTCTGGCTTTCTGGCTCTGAGCTCCAGTTCTTAGCTCAGGCATTTAGTGACTTTGTTTCAGCTCATTCTCACTCAGCTCGGCTCTGGATCTACTCTCCTCGTAGGGGCAAATGGCAGGCAGGAAGCTCCTGCTTATATAGTGAATCAGTGGGCAATTAACTAGGGCGGGGAAGGCTTGTAGTTAATTGCGAGACAGAGAATGTCCTGTTTGAATCTTCGCAGTTTGTAACCAGTCTGATAGTCACAGCAATCCTGGCAATACTCTTGACACTTTCCAAGCAGAGGGAAGACCTGTGGGAGTGCAAGGCCAGGTACCAGTACCTGGAGGCTCGGTGGGCTGAGATGGTCACCCAGTTCCAGGCCATGATGCAGTCCCACTGGAACAAGGCCCACCGGCTCTTCGCCACCACTGGCGCTTCCCTCCAGCCTTCGCCCAAAGCCCCACACCAGGAGGCTGAAGCAGACCCCAAGTCGGAATTTCTGCCCCCTCCGACCCACACAAAAAGACACAGAGGGGGGAGACTCTCTGCAGCAACACAAACATTCATTTGACGTTTCCGGCCCAGGGGCTGTAGTTTGAGGACCTCTGATTTAGTGCAATATAAAAAATGCAAATAATTTTTCTGCAGACCACCAAAATTTTCTCACGCACCACCAGTTGGTGACTGCTGTTCTACAGGAATAAGAAAATGTGCCACTAGATTTTTTAAAATTCCAATTAGAGTACATGAGAGCTTCTAGCAACATTTTTGAAATGAAATGTTTCCTATTTGATAGGGTCTTTTTTTTTTAAAGGAGAGAGGAAGTTCTTTTTATCTACAACAATGAGAAAGTATGCTCTATAGCATAAACACCATACCATTTTATTTC